>OY756363.1:6002500-6602500 GCA_963576895.1 Ceraclea dissimilis | reverse complement strand
GCGTTCTATATTACAAGACAGTATTAAGTTTAAGGTGCAGCACAATACAATATTATTAATGTTCTTTATATGTACTGCAACCACTCAAGCGGAAACTATTCTGTCCATTCTCTTATACATGCATCAGTATCTCAATACAAAAGTTAATAGTTCAATTGTCTCAGAGTTGAAACTTAATCTAAAATAATTAATGTTGCAAAATGTTTGATTGATTTTTTAAAAAGAGGTTTGGCAATGTTGTAATACTCTATAATTAGTTGGTCACGCATCGACATCTCCATAGGTCATTACATTTGTGTATGGGTATTATGAGTTGATTTATTTGTTAGGTTTGGAAGCTGCCCTCGCCTTTGTTGAAAATTGTGGTCATGCGGGTAAAACAGTGGGAGAAGTCATGTCAATTATTGTCACAAAGTGTATGGCAGCACCCAAAGCAAAAACTAAAGATTTGGCATTACAAGTTACGCTTATGTACGTGGAGATTGAAAAACAAGAAGCTGTACAAGAGGAATTAATGAAAGGCATGGAACACAAGAATCCCAAGATACAGACAGCTTGTATCTCGGCTATGACGAGTGCATTGAAATTATTTGGAAATAAAGTCGTCAGTATAAAGTTATTAGTGAAGAAGATACAACCAATATTAACAGACAGAGACAAAGATGTCAGAACAGAAGGCAAAGCGCTTGTTGTAGAGATGCATAGGTAAATATCTAAACAATACTAACTACTATATCATTGTACTATACTATATATTCATTGTATTTTCTATTTGTAATTCATATCTATTTCTTAGATGGATCGGTCCAGCTTTAGAACCACATATAAGCTCCCTTCAACCGGTAGTACTACAGGAATTGAAGGATGCCTTTTCAGACTCGGGCAAGGCTGTACCCGAGAGATATCTCAGGTCGCAACAGGTTCTAGCCCCTGTTGCATCTGCAGGGAATGATGATGGTATGTAGACATTAGCATATAATTATCGGACCACTTATTGGCGCTGTTTAGCAATAAAATTGCCCCAAGGCAACCTCACATTTTTCTGAGTATAAATCACCATGTAGGATGCATAGGTATGAACAAAGAGGTGAGTCTTCAGCAACCTCCTGAACTAGTCCAGGCTTTTGGCACACCTAACATCGAGTGGAAGGGCATTCCAAAGGCTTGGACCCGCTGCTCAGAATGCACGGTCACCATAACCCGTAGAAACGGCCCTCCACAGCCGACCTCAGTGTCCGATGCCTCCAGCCCATATTCTTTTTTTCTGTATAATAATTGATGTACTATTTAATGAAATCAGTATAGAAAATTTTATATTCATTTTGTTATTTTTAGGGAGGGGGGATGAAGAAAATGAAGATGAAGAAGACGGAGGAGGTGATCCCGATTTAGATCCCTATGACTTAATGAGTCCTGTGGACATACTCAGCAAACTACCTAAAGACTTCTATGAAAAACTGGAGGCTAAGAAGTGGCAAGAGAGAAAGGAAGTGCTGGATGCCCTGGAGGCATTATTAAAGGGTGCTCCTAAACTTGAACAAGGAGATTATGGAGATTTAGTTAGAGCTTTGAAAAAGGTAAAATTATTGACGTCAGTTTAAAGAAAACATTATCTCATAGATATTCTACTTTCATTATTGTGTTGTTTTTAATTGCATTGTAGGTTATATCTAAAGATAGCAATGTGATGTTAGTGGCTCTCGCTGGCAAGTGTGTTACCATGTTGGCTACAGGTCTAAAGAAACGGTTTGGCACATATACAACGGCATTGATACCCTGCGCTTTAGACAAATTTAAGGAAAAGAAAACCAATGTTGTGTCTGCATTGAGAGAGGCGATGGATGCCATGTATCCCTGTGTGAGTATATTAGAATATGGTTTACTCAATGGTTAAGTATTGCAGATATTTGTTTAATCGACTTGTATATTATATGAATGTGTTGTAATTTTTGTTAATATAGACAACAATAGAAGCTATTGCGGAAGATGTGGTGGAAGCTTTAAATAATAAGAATCCTGCAGTCAAAGCTGAGACATCTTCATTCCTTGCCAGAGCGTTTGCTCACACGCAACCAGCGGCACTTAATAAAAAACTTATCAAGACATATGTTGGGGCCCTCCTTAAAGTATTGGAAAGTGCAGGTTCGTAATACATTTAGATCAAAATAATATTGGTCTTTGTTGTGATTAGAAGCTAGTATTTGATTATACTGAGAGTTAATTTTTTATATCCTTCAATAGATCCTGTTGTGAGGGATCAAGCAGCAGAAGCCTTAGGCACAGCCATGAAGCTGGTTGGTGAGAAGAATGTCTCTCCTTTCATTGGCCAGCTGGAAAAACTCAAAGAGGAAAAGATCAAGGAATGTATGGAAAAGGTAATTAAATTTGAAGTTTTGTCAAAATATTGTTGCTATTTTATAATAAATGTTGATAGATATTATAATTTTCTTACTTGTAATTCAGGCTGTGATTATGGTGAAAGTGGCAGGTCCAAAGAAGGAAGCCAGGCCTAAAACTGCTCCAGCTGCTAAGCCCGAAGCCAAAGGTGGTTCCACACAACCCAAAGCAGTCAAGAGGCCAACTACAGGTACTTCATGTGAAAATATTGCAGCATGTAATGTCACCTATTTGTTATATGTGTAATTATAACAACAATGTTATTCAGGTGGCCCTCCAAAGAAGGCCCCTCCCAAAAAAGCGGGAGCTGCGAGCAAACCTACTGCTGCAGGCAAAGCTGCTCCATCCAAGGATATACAAGAACGGGAACTCAGTCCTGAAGAAGTGGACGGTAGAGCTGAAGAATTACTTGATCCGGCTACATGGAGTGGTATGTACTAGTATTATGCTTTGTGTGCTGCTCACAAGTTAGTGAGACTATTAGATTATAAATTGACTACAGTTACAGTGGTTTAATAGTTGTTTACTGTATCATTATAATTTTTTCTTAACTGTGGTTTAGTCTGTCTTCAGATACCATGTTAGTGAAATTGCACTATGACATTCTACAATATTATTGTACATAATATTGTTTCATACAACCACACTTGCGTAGTCCGTGTTTCTGTCATGTGTTTAATTCCCTTAGGTCTGACTGATGCCAATTGGAAGATCAGAATAGAAGCGGTAGAAGGCTTTAAGAGATCAATATCTGACATGACTCCTTCTGATGTGAGTGCACAACTCCTCATGAAGATATTAAACAAGAAGCCGGGACTGAAGGATAACAATTTCCAAGCTTCGAAGATGAGGCTTGAGGCAGTAAAGGCTGTTGCTGAAAAATTTCCAGTTTCTATGTAAGTTATTACTTCCCTGCATTATTTACACCTAGGGTGGCCAACCCGCGGCCCGCGGGCCGCATGCGGCCCGCCGGGTGTCTAAGTGCGGCCCGCGGAGCAGTGAGAAAGTAAAAAAAAACTTTTCTAAGTAAACAAAAGACAATCAAATTCATCACTTCACCCATTTTTTCCTTAAAAATTTCGCCTGCGGCGCTATTTGGAATGATCTTTTCAATTAGAAAACGTTTTCCATACATATTGTTGTGAGCCTTCTACACCCAGTTTCACAAAAAAAATCCGCCTGCGGCACTATTTCACTTTTTTCGGCTATGACAATATTTTAATTTCTGTTGCCCCCCTCCCCCCCCCCTTCCCTCCACGAAAGAAGCCTTTATATTTATTTTTTGTTTTGTAAAATTGGTTGTGCGGCCCGGTAGGTAATCTCATTTTTAGAATCTGGCCCGGCTGCTGAAAAAGGTTGGCCACCCTTGATTTACACTATATACTCTTTATGATGTTTATTTTTCAATTAATTAATTATTAATGTTTTTTCAGTACTTGTGTGGATTGCATTCTCCCCGAAATTGTGGAGAAATTATCAGATCCCAAATGTTCAGGGGCTGCCTCTGATGCTCTGACGGCTCTAGCGGAGGCTTCACGCTTGGAATATGTGGCTAATCAAGCTTTGGAGTACGCCATGGACAAACAGAAGAGTCCTCGAGTGCAATCTGAGATATTTGTTTGGCTCTCCAATGCACTCAAAGATTTTGGCAATGTGTATGTTAAAATTAAAAATTATTAATCGTATTTGGATATTGTATTTTATAGTATAACCAATTTGATTTGTTTTAGAATTACAAATCTTGATCACCTCAATTTTCTCGTTTAATGATTTGATGTACTGTATTGTTTTTGTAGTGTGAATACCAAAAGCGTATTGGTGTTTGTGAAGAAGGCATTGTCTGCTAACAACCCAGCTGTGAGGGGAGCGGCCATTAGTTTCCTGGGTGTGCTTCATATGTATATAGGAAGTGCATTAAACGCATTCATAGAAGGGGAGAAACCTGCTATCAAAACACAGATTCAGCAGGAACTGGAAAAGTTTGTTGATGAGGAAGTGCCTGCACCAATAAGAGGATTGGTATGTTATCTTAATACACTTCTGAAAGACAAATTAATGTTGAAATTGATTTATTTTTTTTGAGATCATAATACTCTTATGTAATTTAATTTATTTTGTTGTAGTCCTCATCATTGAAAGGTTCAATGGAAGTCCTGGATGACAACGAGGGTGATGATGATTATAATGGAGAAGACACGTCAGTTGTGGAGCCTGTGGCTGATGTACGGACAAGGGTTGATATATCTTCACAGATTACAGATGCTCTCATTCAGGAGATGAACGATAAGAACTGGAAAGTAAGAAACTAATAACCAATAAAAGACAATATTTATCTTATTTCCTATACCCTGTGCTGAATAGGCAGACTGGTATACTGTGCAAATTTGTCAATATTTCTTCAATCAAAATGATGTATTTTAGGTAAGAAATGAGGCATTAGAGAAAGTGAAGAACATGTTGGTGGATGCCCAGTCAATAAAACCATCTATTGGAGAATTACCTACAGCTCTGGCACCTCGCCTTTTGGATTCTAATTCTAAGATAACACAGCTGACGTTACAAGTCTGTGAACAACTCGCTATAGCTATTGGAGCTAAAGCTAAGCAGCATATTCGAGTACTCTTTCCTGGGTTTTTCCAAGGTAAATACATACACAACATTAAGATACTAGTTACATAAAATACATAGTCATAGGATTGTTGTGATCTTTGTATAATTTGTGCTTTTCATCTCTAGGTCTAGGTGATTCAAAATCCTGGGTCAGGTCAGCAGCCCTGCAGTGCATAAACGTGTGGACGACACAATGCGGTGTGCACTCTATCTTCGAAGGGGAGATTGTGTTTGATGCACTCAAAACCGGTGGACCTATTCTCAGGGCTGAGCTTTGGACTTGGCTTTCTGAAAATTTGCCTAATGGTTAGTAAATGTTAATTTAACCGAGTTATGTTTTACTACTAAACACAATGATTATAATAGTTTTTCACTACTCATTTCTGAACTAATTTTTAGCGCCTTTGAAGTCCATTCCAAAGGAGGAACTGGCCGTATGTGTTCCCTTGCTTTATGCTGCTTTGGAGGATAGAGGTGCTGAAGTGAGAAAGGGAGCTGGTGAGGCTGTGTTAGGATTCATGATGCATCTTGGTGTGGAGGCAATGGTCAGGCAGGCTGAAAAACTCAAGGTGAATACTATGTCTATTTACGCAGCATATCTTGTAAGATTATTCTCAGAAATCACAGACTGAAACTAATGTTGGTAATTGCTGTCTGATTTCTTGTAGCCTGGTTCAAAGAATGTTGTTCAAACAGCTATAGAGAAGGCCAAGCCAAATATGCCTGTTCAACCATTGCCCAAAACTGCAGAGTCCAAGTCTGTCAAGTCAGGAGGGGCTCAAGCAAAGGCACAAGGAACCCAGAAATCAGGACAAGGGAAACCTACAAAGGTACATATGTAGTATATTGCATAGGTATATTATAGTAGTTACTTTGTTGTACATTTAAAATGATAATCTTGATTAATTTCTTCAGGGCATTGTTAAGTCAGCCTCATCATCTTCTGCCAGAGGAAAGAAGGAGGATGAAGACGCGTTTGCTCCTCTGCTGTTAGTCAATAACATTAAACATCAAAGAATCATTGACGATCAGAAACTGAAAGGTATTTCTTTACCCTTATACTCTTATATCAAACTTTTACTGTACATTGTTATAACACGATCCATTACTCTAATATGTTTTATTTTTCTTTTCAGTTCTTAAGTGGAACTTCCTCACTCCACGAGAAGAGTTTTTCGATTTACTCAAAGATCAAATGGCGACAGCTGGTTTGAATAAAAATCTCGTTGCCAATATGTTCCACGCAGATTTCAGGTACAGGATTTAAATATGAATTCATGATTTACTACATGTGTTGTGTGAAGAATGATTTTACATTGGCATAGCTAACATTGTATTGTAAATATTTATATGATTCAGATATCACATCAAAGCCATTGAATCATTGATGGAAGATCTGGCGGACAATGGACAAGCCTTGGTGTGTAATCTTGACTTGATCTTCAAGTGGCTCTCGTTGAGATTCTTTGACACAAATCCCTCAGTTTTACTCAAAGGATTGGAGTACCTCAACTCAGTATTTATATATCTCACAAACGAAGACTATCACATGGCTGAATATGAAGCCAGTTGCTTCATTCCATATTTAGTGCTCAAGGTGTGTTTTGATAATCAGTAGAAGTCCAGTTTGTTAACAATATGTTAGATCTGTATCTAATTCTGCTCCACTTTTATAGGTTGGTGATCCCAAAGATACGGTGAGAAATGGAGTAAAGGCTCTTCTGAAACAAATATGTGTTGTGTATTCTGTCAACAAGTTATTTGGATATCTGATGGAGGGACTCAAATCTAAAAATGCTAGACAAAGAACAGGTGTGTTTCATCATTATAGAAAATGTTGATAATGTGCTTCTTGTGCAAACTGTTTGATGTTTACACTGTATGATCTTCAATTACAGAATGTCTCGAAGTAATGGGAATGTTGATTGAGAACTATGGTCTCAGTATATGTGGCCCTCAACCTGCTGCCGCCTTTAAGGAAATTGCTCGCCAAATATCTGACAGAGACAACTCTGTGAGGAATGCTGCCCTCAATTGTGTGGTGCAGGCTTACTTCTTAGAAGGAGAAAAGGTTTACAAGATGATTGGACAGGTACATAAATGTGGCGATTCACCATTTTCCTTACGACTATTTACATTGAACCATGTCTCTTTTGGACATTTTTCTTAAATTTGTGAATCTTGTAGTAATCAGATTGTCGGCAATTCATTTTATTACACAACAAAGTTGCTCAATATTTGTGGAGTTTGTTATATAAGTTTATTTTTTGGTTTGGTTTGATTAACAAATTCCGTAACTCTTTAGATTTCGGATAAAGACATGTCCCTATTAGAAGAAAGAATAAAGCGGGCCGCTAAAGGAAAAGACACGACCAATAGAAAATCTATGTTGGTTCCACTGAGTTCAACAGGCAGACCCATACAACCAGAGGTCCCTAAGCCCATTGTACAAGATCACCATACTCCTAGTAATGAGTGTGATGATGAGGATGATGACCAACAAATACCCAACTATCCACCACCACAAATGAGGTAAGACTTTCATAGACACCTTCTTCTAATCTGCTCTGCTTTTTATTGTATGTCTTACCAAATACAGCAAGATGATTGGTAAATTAAATTGCACAATACTGTGTGTCATGTGTCTAAGAATATGAATGAGAATCTTATCAGCTTTTCATTGTGTAGTGAATTTATATTAATTACAATCATTTGAAAAGAAAAATAATATTACGCCAGTATAAATATAAATATAGGATTTAATATTTCATATTAATTTATCATTGTATAATATATTTATTTATTTTGTTGTTATTATTATAGTATATATTTATACTTATGCATGTATATCAAATAATATTTATTATATTTTGTCATTCCCATATATAAGCCAAAACAACCATCTTGCCGTCATTAGAGAAAAAATGGCAGAAATCAATGAAAGGCGTTTGAGCGATGGATCTAGGAACTCCTTTGATTTTTCATCGTTGAAGAGATCACTAAATGAACCACCTTTTTCAATGCCCAAAGTGGGAAATGAACCGAACGTTGCTCGGATCTTACCACTGTAATTGAGAGAAATATATATTTTGTGTTTTTTTTTTGTGCAGTCCTTATATTAACACATAATTATATTTTCCATTTTAATCTTGACAGTAATTAGTTAGATATGAAGTTTGTGATGGTGAACACATTTAGTACTTTGTTATGTTTATTATCTATCTAGTGAATGAAAGTTGCCTAAAGATGCCTCTGTGGTGAATAACATTATTCCTATATAACTACATATTCATAATGTATTTGTGTGTTTGTATGTTGCACTAACCATCTGTTGTTTTACTGTGTATTGTTTTGTATGTGTTTAATTATAAGTACATATTTTATTTATTTTACATAGTAAGATCATTCTTGTCATGTCTCTCATTTGAGACTTCTGTAGTCTTGTATGATTTTTGTAGGATAAATGGGGTTTCATAGTGATATTTTTTGTGTGTAAAATGTGCAAGGATGTTATCAATTTCCAATTTCATAAACATTCTACCTCAGTACTGTGAGGTGGAACAAAAGTGTGAAGAAGTGGTTTAATCTAAAGTAAATTCAGTTGACCTCTGAGTGAATGTTTTGTACATGTGTATTTCACTTTATTTCTCTGTATAGTTTTACTTCCTCATAATATGAATGAATTTTGTTATAAATTCCAGACCACAGAGTGAGAATAGAAGAGACCAGCCTCGTCCAGTGAGTGGCCCCTTCAGGCTAGACCCCAACATGATGGCCACCATTGAGGATGGGCTGCAGGAAGATATACAAGCCATGACACGCAGACCTGTGCTACAAGAAATGGATCTGAGCTTCCTAGATGAACCAGTACCACAACCTCATCAAGCACCTAGACCACACTCCACGTAAGTACTTATAGTGATATCTTAATTTCCAACTACAACAACATGGGTTGGTGGGTGGCGTATGACATTGTAACATATATTTTATTTAACATTTCCAGGAATCTCCCTTTGTCCCCTCCAGGCCGTGCGGCACATTCTCTGCCTCGTGCTCCCGCCTCAGTGATGGCCCCCCACTCCCATCACCAGCTCTCCCCGCAGACACCAAGATACGAACAACAGGACAACTCAGTCACCAGGACAATACAAGCAATCGCCAGTCCCCATTTGGCTGTAAGTATATGATATATGGATTACTAGAATTTTTGTTACACAGTCACTATAGAAGGACGAATTGGATTTAAAAGCTCTTTAGAGAGATCACTGCGAAGATATAGATTGCGAAGAATGTGTGGAAAAACATTGAGAGATGGGATAAAAAATGAAGTGATCAGAGAGTTGAGTGAATGTAAAATGGATGTTGTGACTAGGATGAAAGTGAACAAGTTAAGATGGATGGGACATGTAGAGGATAAATGATGAAAGAATAATGAAGAAAATATACCTGGAAGAAAGAAGTATAGTAGAAGTCACATACTTAATTTGTATATATTTTGTGTTTCAGATTTCTGTTAGCGCTTTGTCTCAAATAAATAGCATTCTGAGTTCCAACAGAGCTAGCCTAATGGCCCCTTATGAGGAGCAGTTACTGTCAGCTGTCGTTGAACAATTGCAGATCCTACAGAGACCCAATCAGCCAGCCAATACTACTGATCTTTTTGATGCTTACAGATTCGTTATGACTGTTTTAACTTCGGTGAGTTTATACTAAATTTAAAGGAAAACTAGTCATTTGAATTATTTTTTTGTAAGAATAAGTCAGTTTTATGCACAGTGTGATGTCCTTTCATTGAAATGTTTTTTAGTTTTACGAAGGAAGGACTGCAGGCCGCAATGTATCATCAGGAACAGTGGCTTCTCTAGTAGATCAACTGTTGAGGTTATTGGTGAGTAGAGCTTTGGAGAAAAACTGCACGGAGGGTGAGGATAAGTTGGTGAGAGTCACCAATGTAGTGTGTGTCAAGGTGCTGGAGAGGAGTGATCATACATCTTTGATAGTGTAAGTTATTTATGTATTTTAAATTAATCTAAAAGCTGATTGTTCAATGCAACTGTCTACAATATCTCAATCTTTTTTCTTCCAGTGCTTTGATCCACTTGCTGGACAAATCGGTGTCGGGTGATCCTCCGTCAGCTCGTTATCAAGAGCTGGAGATGAAGTGCCTCTGGAAGGTCATGAAACTCATCCCTAGTTGGGACTCTGAATCTCTGGACTACGATAGGTTGATGCTCAAACTACACGAGTTCTTCAGGACCTACCCCAGCAGTTACTGGAAGAGGAATCCCACCATTAGTGATACACCATTTAGGTAATAACTCCACTAAATGTTCAATGTTCTGATGGTGACAAGTGGATGTACGAGTGTGTAATATTTGTATTCGTCTTGTTGACAGAACAATTAAGACAATGGTTCACACTCTAGTCAAGAAGAAGGGAGGTAGCATAATGAATCATCTCTCACTCATACCAGATGTCAATACTTCTGAACTTTATGCTTATCTACAAAAGTTATTTAAGGTAAACGCACATACTATATTTATATACATGTCTAAACATATCACTCACACATACACACAGTTTGTTACATCATTATTCTATCCAGTTCATCATTATTCACCCGAGTATACAAGAAAGAGAAAAAAATTGGTAGGCATGATTGAGTGTTTCAAGTAATTGTCTATCTATTCACATCCTTAGATTATGTATCCCCGGTGGCTACATCCACACTTGTATCGCTCAGGAAGGCCTTCTTGGCATTAGAGGACCTCGTACGATGCAACTCAAATGTGTATGTCGGGGTGAGAGAAAAATCTGCAAAGTTGAGAAAATGCATGTTTATATTTGGGTCGGGTGTTCTTCATACACACATTGTAATTATTATTCAATTACACATCTGGGTAAATTCACTTTCACATTAGTTATAATAACTACATACCTACACATACATACAAATAACTCTTGATGAATACATACATTATTTTGTAAAGGGATACCGTTGTTTAATGATTATTATTTGTTTTTGTAGTCGCTGAAGATAGACGTGAATACTCCAGGCGAGGCTCCTCTGGCGACAGTGCATCACAAGGACGAGAGTCCCAAGAAGCCTCCTCGGTTGGTCCAGGAGGAACTCTCTCTCATCCTCAAGAGGATAGGAGAGAAGGAACATTCTAAGGAAGCTCTGGGACAACTCTACGACTTCACTGTTAGTTTTATTTCATTATAAATCACAATTCCAAACCAAACCATTAATTTGCTTTAGTCAACTATAGTCAACATTCTAATTTGATGCACGACCGTGGCAACTGTTGCAAGTTGTGTGAATATACCTATTAAGTATACAGTATTTAAAACACTTTACAATCGTAGTGCTTTAAGCTGTCTTCGAAAATTATTCAGCTAATACCACATTTTTCCATTGACATTACGAGCTTACAAAACGTTTTGAGTGGTTATATCAACATTTTTAGAATATGCAGCATTTAACTACATAATTATACTACATATTATGTTTACCAAATAAACATTGAGCTCATTTATGTTTAATTTGCACACTTTGATTTATAAAGTGAATTGGTAAATATTGTAGTACAAAGATTATTAAAAGTAGAGTAGTAAATAAATATTTAATTTTCCATAAGAATGTACATACATAGGGAAGTCTGGTGATCTGTTCTCTCTGCCTGCCAGCTAGTTTATAGTATACTTTAAATTGTGTTGATTTTAGGAGAGGAATCCTCAAGTGGACATTTGGGTATGCCTGAAGGATGTGTCCAACTTCTTCCGCAGCTACATTGAGCGGGGTCTCAAGGAGGTAGCTGAGGAGCGGAGGTTGGGTGGGGGCCATGCCCCGGCCCCCGTCACACTAACTCATGTACACCAACACGCTCTATCTGCAGCGTATGCTCTTAATCTGCCATCACATAACAACAACACAACACAAGGTATGTATAATACATATACCTACAGTCTACACTACATCTAACTGCACTCCGTTTTACCTTACTTGTCACACTTTTTCTATAGAATTAATACATAGTCAGCGGCCAAGTTATTTGAAACAGAAATTAGTCGCATGGATACAAAACTGGTATTCCAATGTTTGGTGTTGCTTGATGTAAAAAGAAATGCTTATATTTTTTTTCCTTTACACCTGTGTACATAATGTTTTTGAAGATTTAATTGAATATAGTAATACTAATTTGTTTCAGACCAAAATGAAGACCCTTCAAAAGGACATGTATATTACACAGAGAGATTAAAATCATTACGGGTGAGTGATACTGTAGTTGTACAAGTGCAGTGTTGGTGTTTGAAGAGAATTAGTGCAGTCTATATGTGTTTAAACATTTTAAGGATTAAACAATTAATACATCTATGTAGTTAAATTCTGGAGATATCTATACATATTTGTGCAATTGTCACCATGCCATCAGCTGTTTGTTGTATTTTCCAGGCAAAGTTGGGTCTTGCGTCAGACACTCCATCCAACTCACAATCACGCAGCCCCGTTATAGACAACAGAACATTAGCAGACACTATAGATAACAACGCCAAACAAAATAATGATCCCAGATTTGATGTGAGTAACAATATATTGTGTTAATAAGAATTTATTGGTATGACAGATGAGTTTGTCTCAAATAGATATTTATTTGTTGTGTAAAGTGACTTTATAACATAGTGTGGTTTATTTTACTTCCAGCTCCCAACGTTACACCAGACTTCAAGTCGCCAAGAGCCACAGATGGATGCATTAAAACAAAAATTACAACAGATTAAAAGTGCAAACAGATAAAAGAATTCACATAACACACACATACTGTAGTACATAAAATATATTAATTTATTACTTTTGCACAATAATTATAAACTCTCCCATAGTTGTTAAGGTTGAAGATTTAATTTTATATAATGTATTGGGAATACTCCGCGATCTCTTTATAAAACAAACTTTAAGCAATCTATCATATTTCCTCTATTTTGAAATTGTTTGATTGCATTTTGCATTTATTCGATGTATCTCTCTCTAATTATTATCGTATAATTTCTCTACATTATTGGACTGACAAAATAATTCCATTGATTTATTTCTGTGATATCGTGGTTTGGGCAATATTACAGATACTTTCCAAAGTATATTTTACACTTATATTATTAAATTTATTATACTATTTAAAAAAATGGGTAGCCATATTGATACAGTGTATTGTAATACAATAAATATACATAAAATATCTTAATAATTATTATATGGGTAGGTAGAATGGTTCATATTTATACATATTGTTATATTATATCCTGTATAGATAGTGTTTTCGATAGAAAAAAATCAGTAATTAACATTAGGCAATAATAACTACCACTAATTTTATATTTCACAATTGTTGCATGAAGCCAGTATTTCTTACTCATGTGCATAACCAAGGGTAATTACATTTGTGTGAAGCAAGTTGCGTTTTCCACATTGTGAGGCGACTGAATTGTTTCCTCCAAAAACAGTTTGGTCTCACAGATTCCTTAATGGAGGTTGGCTGCTAAACATTTTCGTCTAATTTAGTTTTACACAATATATGCCGTAGTGTTGCCATATGGCCTGTTGTCTTGTGCCACAGATTGTATCATACATAACTGTAATTATTATCTAAAGTTTCAGCATTACTTAAATTACATAAGTATTAGGTAAACATTGGTTTGGATTGGCGTCTGTTTCCTATTGTTAATATGAGTGAGAAATGTAGTTTTATAACATCTAGCTGCTTTATTAAGTTATGAAAATACATACACACATAATAATAATGTTATATCATCATTTGATAATATTAGTGGAATGTATTTAGTATTCACTACTTAATCATGACAATGTATATCTACTGCATACGTAACTTATTTATTATTGTGGGTTACACATACTAGTGTTATTCTCATGTCGCTCGACAATTGAAATGACATTTGATATCATCGTGTGGTGTTGTTAAAAGTTGGAACTTTGATGAGTAAATTTGATTTCCATCAGCAACTTGTATGTTAATAAATATTATAATTATCATTATTAATCAAATTGTCACTCATTTATTTTAATAAATTATTATGTATCTAGTGTAATGTTTTATACTTTTTATTACAACTGTAATTTATTGTGAAGTTTTTTATGTTTTTATTTTCCCCCAGTGTGATGTTTGTATAAAATTTATCTTTGGGTTTAAGTAAAGATGATTTGACAGAGTTAATTTAAACTTAACTGATCCTAATTGTTGCTTGTTCACACATTTTAGTCTAATTGGATAATTGTATTATACTTTGAATTGGATGTGTGTAGTTTGTTGAGTTAAGGTACAATCATTTAGGAAGTGTATTGTATTTGAAGTATTGTGTACCTTCATCCATATGTATTTATACGTAAATTAAATTAAAATAGAAGCCAGATTACAACTTACTACTACTTTTAAAATACTCCGTACGTTAAGAGGCCTAATATAAATTAGTGATAGTGAATTGATTCTCAAATGATTTTACGGATTTTCATTAATTTTATTCTATTAAAATATTAAGAAGTTTTTTATATGAGGGTTTAAATGATAAAATTGTTGATAATTTTCTTTATGGCTGTTAGTTTCATGACAAGATTCATACCTATGTGTATTAAATTTGCTAATAATGTTGTTATTTGGTACATAGTGAATTGTATTATTACTTGCCTTATATTTCATGTTTATTATATCACTTTATCATTGTTAGTACATAACTGTTTATTATGTTTGCTTTGTTTGTTGTTTACAAATACTAAATGTCTATTTAGATGTTCTGTTGCATCCTATATTCTGTACTTAGTACGATGTAATTAAAGGAGTCCGCTGATTTGAATATGAAGTAATCCATTTCTGTTGTGACAAACATTTTACACTAATTATCATGTACGACCTTGAAGGGATTACGCTTTATTCAAGAAATAAAAAGGATTTCATATCTTAATCTCCAATGTGTTGGTACGTGAAAGTCTCAATATATCCCTTGGATCCATTATTACAAAATGTACTTTAAAGATGCAGAAAGGTTTTCATTATGTGAAATAATTAGTGTCCGTGTACTTGTTAATGAAGTGTTTTGTGACAATTAGCAGATTGATTGAATCTCCTTAAAAGCTTATTGTAATAATTTTGTGCCTTTTTAATTTTATGTATTTTTATGTACGTGAGCGTAATTTTGATTCAAAATAGTCTTTAGTAGTAGTATTGTTATGTTGGTTACAAGTATTGAATTAGACTAATTTGTTGACCAAGGCTATTTGTATTTTCTTGACATGTTGTTTATTAGTTATGCATCACATTTATATGTAACATAATAGTTTATAGTGCACACTGCACAGATCCCGCCTTATGATCAATTCTATTATTCTTCCTTAAATTGTGTTGGCTGGCCTTATTATTATTTTCTACACTACATTATAATTTTACTGCCAAATACTATTTTGTATGTATTAATTTTAATATTGTTCCTTATATTTATTTCCTTTTCTTTAATTATTTTGTCTTTTAACTAAATGAATAAATAATATAATTTAATGATTAACAATATGTTTTCTCTTACTCCCATGTTTCCTGTCTTGTGACAAAAATACATATTTATTTACGGGGGGGGGACACAGAAAGTTAACAGTAATGACATACTAACACAAAAATAAAATTCACATCAACCTCCCGATTAAGAGTGTCCAGAGCATGCACGCATGGTAGGTACATTACAAATCAATCCTTCAGATTGAAACAACATACATAATGTTATTATTAATGTTATTAATTGTATGATGGCCCTGTTATTCATCATCTACTCCAGTGGAGAGTTTGGAAATGAAATGAGAATAAAAATGACAGTGAATGTATATAATAGTAATTATTCTTTATTTTGATTTCATTTTATACAATAAAATGTTACAGAACATAATACAATAAACATTTTCATAAATAAATTAATATAGAAATTGGTACATTTACATACAAATTAGGATCTTAACAATAAAATTTGCAAACTGAAGGATCATTTTGGCAGAGTATTCTTAACTAGTTTTTGTGTTAGGCGGGCCTGTGCCTGGATTTCAGGTTCGATGCAACACTTTTGAATACGCATTATCAAAATCATTTTTCTCTTTTATCTGTATATCTTAGCCTAGTAGTAAATAATGTTTATGATAAGTTGACTATAATTGTAAAATCATCTTGTCAATTCTTTTGTTCTGCGGCCTCATGGTTAGGCTATGAAGGAGCTGACGCGGTGCGGTGCATCAGTAGATGTTCTCTCTCTTACTGCATTACAGCAGTGCTTAGAGGTGCACCGCACACTGCACAAGTGGGGTTTGCTTCATAGGAATACCACCACTAAGTTATGTTACAATATTACTTAGTATTATAAATCAGTCTGTAAAGAACAAACTCTTAAAGTTTGTCCAATGTGGAGACAATATATCATGTCTAGCTTAAAGCAGTTTAATGTGAAGGATGATTGGGAGAAAACACAATCTTATAACTAATTGTAAACAGAAAGAATTAATGATGTTTGTTCAGTCAGAGATACAACGTGATAGTTCTGCAAATAACTTTCTTGTTAAATTAAGCGAGATTAGATTGGTTTCTGGTTGTCTTGTCATATTTGGTAAATATTATTTTATTTATTCAATAAATGTGATGATGCAATATTGTAAAATCGTTAAAATAAATTAACCGTAATTGGTTAATAATAGTATAATTTAAAAAACAATAATTTGTGTAAAAGATTTGATAAGAAAAATTACATAATATAAATGTATAACACTTATGTACAACCTTGTACTAATTATAGTGACAAATGTAAAACAATTTACAAATATTTACTTAAATACAAACATGTACATTATATAATAACAAACAGGACTGCATATACTACGTACCTAACAATATGGAAATAATCATAAGGCATTGTTGACTAACATATGAATGTGGTGGAAGAAAACAGCGTGTGTAGGGTTGGAGCTGAGTCCTCTCTTTATACTTACAAGGGATGCGGTGGTGGAAGTAGGTATGTATGTTATTACATTTCAATACAGATTGAGACATTTTATTCTCTGGTTTGTGCTATACTGCTATATGATGGGGAGATGCGTTCAGCGCAGAATCTTAGACGAAAGGCTGGCAAATGCAATCAGAGTGATAGTGATGAAATGTTAGGTGGAAGTGGTCCGGACACTTAAGTAGAGTGGACGACGAAGAAAGAAGATATCATTCTCTACATGGTATCTAAAGAAGACTAGATTGGTAAGATAAAACTTAGGTACATACGAGGCAATCCTTACAGCATTTTTTTGTGTTTTTTCTTAAAATGTTTTGTATAAAAATAAAATATTATAAAACCCTATGAACACACAATGTAAGTAATATGTAGTAGTTTCTTATTAGTTAAATGATTTATTCCTTCAATGATTTGATGATTGTTTCACGAAGTTCCTTCTTGTTGACTTTCCCCATGGCGTTTCTTGGCATTCTGTAAAAGATTAAGAACATTTGTAAAACACAATGCGAAAAAAGAATATCAACATAAAACTGTTCACAGTAGTTAAAGCATTAAAGTTTATGGCCTGCTTGAGATGCAAAGAAGACCAGCTCACGTGGTTATTAGTGCTCTTTAGTGTACTTTCTCAACAAGCGACAACACTGGTGCAATAAACCCTGCTTTTCATTTAGTCCCGTTCGAAAATTTGAGCTGCAACTACATATTACAAAAATATTCAAGTGTCCCCATGAATTTTATTTCAAAGTAGGTACATATCTACTTACACAGTATCTTGGGAGATACAAATATGGAACTAGTAAATATGGCAAACAACATCTGCTGGAAATGTTAAATGTTAGATATTTATTTTCCCAGCGTTCCATGTGTAATATTATTCAATTACAATCGAGTGCATACAAAGTCTTCAAATAAATCCTATGCTATGCTAGGCATTTTGTATATTAGATATGTACAACAATGTTATCACCAATAATAACTTACTCAAATTACTTTATTATCAAAATATAAATAAATGAATATTTCTTATTATGGTAATGAATACTAACTTTGGTATAATATAAAGCGCAGTTGGTAGTTGATACTTAGGAATGGAATTTTCACCGTGCTTTCGTAATTCTTTCAAAGTCAGAGATGCGTGATTTTTAAGTTCTACAATTGCTGCTACCTAAAAAAAAAATCCAGAATCACAATTATTGCCGAGTCAAGTCGAGTGTAGAGTTCAAAAAAATTAAAGTGTCATCTATAATATTATATAACCTTCTCTCCCCAAGTAATATCAGGCACGCCTATTACGACAATATCCGCAACAGAACGATGTCCATAGATTGCTGCTTCTACTTCCAGTGCAGATATTCTGTAGCCACCTGATTTGATTATATCAACGGATGTTCTACCAATTACTTTTATTCTTCCGTTTTCATACACGGCAGAATCACCTGAAAGAGAAAAAAAATAAGTAAGGAATATTAAAACAAACGCTACATAACCTGTAAAATGCTGCATGCAAGTTTACAGGTTTATAAAAACTGCCTGCGTAAGTTCGTCGCAAGTTTATTGTGCCATCTGGGATAATATGAGGTCTTGAAAATGGGAACGATTGTGCTCCAAGCAAGAGTACTTTTAATAAAACCTGTTACTTAATTACAAAGTTGTAGTTAAGGTATTCTAGACTAGAAAGAGGACAGTTAGGGGTTTTTTTCCGTTATATATTGATAGTATAATGTAAATTATTGTTTGCAATAAGGTAAAGATAATAACCAGTTTTGAACCACCCATCTTCGGTGAAGTCTGACTTAGTCGGTCCTGGTCTTTTCCAATACTTTGTCATCACACCGGGGCCTTTAACTAAAAGATCTCCTTGTATTGGACTCTTCTTATCAACATCCTTCAGTTGTGTTACTTTACACTGAAATATTAATAAGGACTATAACATACATTGGAATTCTTCACCAACTGCACTTAAAAAAGTCACTTTTTAAATGTATTAATTTATGTTGCACTTCAAGATACCTGGTGTGTGTATACAAGCCCATATCCTTTAACCTTTAAGTATGGACGTGGAGTCTCACAGGCTCCGCGATAGTTCGGGTTTCTTTGTTTCGTATACTTCCCCACTTTTCTTGGGACCCAGCGGCTCAGTAGCTTCAGTTTTAGTGGTAAGATGACCGCCAAGCAAGGAGGACGTATCGGGCGATGCATAGTAGGTAAGTAATATAGATCGAAAAATTGACCGGAGCCTGTGTGACTCCATGTCCATAGCTGTCATACAAAATATTTATAGTCAGATTTATTTTTATTTTAGATTTTTATGCAAAATGGCAGAACATGCTAAGGGAAATTGTTCTAATAGAGATTTCCTCAAGATGTTAGCTCATTCGCTCGTGCTGCCTCATATGCAAAGACGTATAATCGACACAAATTTGCCGCGAGAGCTCAGGTCGACGATTACTCGATTTTTGGGCATTGACATGGTCGCAAATGATGTTCAGGCACAACCAGTACTCTTCTTCTTCTTCTTCCTCAGCCTTCCTCCCTCCACTGCTGGACGTAGGCCTCTTCCATTTCCTTCCACTCATCTCTGTTTCTCCCCCTCCACATCCAGGTTCTTCCGGCTTGCTGGACTAGGTCATCATACCACCTTTTGGGAGGTCTCCCGACGCTTCTACTTTTGCTCCAGGGCCTCCACTGTAGGATTCTGGGTGCCCACCTAGTATCCTCCTGTCGAGCCATATGCCCAGCCCACTGCCATTTTAATTTTGCAATGGGGTCCATAATATCGGTCATAAGTTCGGCGTCTTAACTCAAGGAACCAGAAGAGCATGTAGAATTTGTCCTGCTAAAAAACATAGAATGACTCTCCATGCTTGAATTGGATGCAGCAAGCCCGTGTGCCTGCAATGTTCTCATCCGCTATGCAGTGACTACCAATAAAATTAACGTGTTTAACGTGTTGTCAATTTTTTTTTGTTTGTTACTAGATATGACTATATTAGGTTTTTTTGTTTCTCATATATTAGAATTTAACATACAAATGTTAATTTTTCTCTACAAATAGTTTATGATACATTAGATTGTTAAAAACACAACCTATGTCCAAATAGCCTAAAAAGTGCCATAGTTGTTATTTTTTTTATATTTTCTTATATTTTTTTATAAATGTTTATTAAATATACACATTTTTTTATTGTTAGAAACTCATATTTTGACATAGATACAATTTTAATGCAATTCAGAATAATTTTCTGAAGAAAAGTTGCTTGTGAATATAGGAGCCTGTGTGACTCCGTGTCCAAGCTAGTGTAAAAAAAGTGTCACGTCCATACTTAAAGGTTAAAAATGGAAATAGTAAACGATAGAAAAAAATAAGTAATATGTATTACCTTCTTATCAAACGAGTCCTCGGGATGAGTTTCTTGCGATAAGTCCCTAGGTGCTTCAAATAAGTTCTTGGGTGTATCTTTACCAGGATGAACGTGTAGTTGTGCTAGGTTGATCTGGAAAAATAATACAAAATACTTTAATGAAAAAACTGGAAAAATGTTGACAAATATTCGAGGTCAAAAAATTTTTATGGTAAAATTAACACAATGTAAGTAGTATACGTATTATAATCACCTCTAAGTTGGCAGGAGGACCTTCTATCATCAATGAATCCCCAATCTTAACAGAAATATCTGGTAGAGGAGTGCCAACATATCCAGGAGTCCTTTCACTCACAGGTTCATAAGGATTACTTAATGCCAGACCAATTTCAGTCATTCCATACCTGTAAGATAATAGGGATACAACATTGGTAGGGATGAATCACATTAACATACATAACTTGTAAATATTAAATGCAATAAACCTTCACAAATGAGATTCATATCCCGATTGTCCGCTCGAGAGGAGGCAGGATTACAACCATGTATTCATAGTAGTAGGTATATAACATTATGCATACTCCGTATATTTACTTGTGTGTATGGCACAAAACCAACGAAAGAATATTATAAATGTGATACCTTTCAAGTAACCTGTGTCCAGTTATCTCTTCCCATCTTTCAAATATAGGATTGGGTAGCGGGGCGGACCCAGATATCATGAGCCTCATTCTGGTCATTAGAACATTTCTGAAAAATGTACACATTAAAACAATGGTTACTAAAGTTGTAAAAAGATTTAATATCAATTTTATTTATGAATAATTCTACTGAACGGATGGTTGTTTACACACTTGATATATTCCTTATGCCTGGAGTTAACAAACACTTTATCATATTCTTCTATCAGCTTAGCATACATTGTTGGTACACCCATGAAGACTGTTATTCTATTGTTATCTCTTCTCTTCATGCCAAGTAAGTGTGCCCACACCTACAACATATAAAACACCATCACATATTATATTCATATTTTCCGTATAAAAGTCTATGTGTAACATGTGTCATTATAAACTTACGGCAGCTGAACTGAAAGAAGGCATCATTCTTATTTTAGCTCCCGCAGCCAATCCTGCACAAACACTAGCCACAAGACCGTGGATATGATTCAGTGGCAGACAATGCAGTAGAGTATCATCTGCAGTATAATACCACGAGTTGTGTAGCGAGCCAATCTGATGCTGCAACTGCTGATAATTATGCACTACTCCTGAAAATAAAACATTAATATATTGTATGGAGAGTAAACTAATACGCAATAACATATTAATTGTTTAGATTATGATCTTATACCTTTAGGATGTGATGTAGTTCCGCTAGTGTAGAGAATGATGGCATCATTGGTAGCATAGAAATGTGAGCTCAATAAATCGTCTAATCTAATAGGACGTTTGTGAGGTTTCTTCTTCAATGGTTCTTCACCCAATGTTTCAATCTCATCAACTAGAATAATGATTTCGTTTTATTTACACAGAAATAAGTAAAAAATAGTTTTGTTAACAACAACTTCCATAAAGTTCTTCTTTTTCTTTCGTAACCGAAATAACCATTGTACAAATAATCTGGGAGTCAGAGCTCCACATCAATATTGATTAGATATTCAATTGCCCTTGGCGTCGCCTCGTAAATTTCTCACATATTCCCCTCCAACTTCTTGACGGGACAGTGCCCCACCATCTCAATCAGACTGCACTCGCATTGGGGATGTTCCCTCCAGCCCCATTTATGGAGCAGGTGCCCACATCTTCAGTTCGGATCCTATTTTAGGATGCCTATAGTTTGCGAGGCGAGTCAAAAATAAAGCTAATATAATAAGTATGTTTCATTAAATCTCTCTGGCGTTTTATGAAAAATTGACAAAATAAAAATACACTTACCCGACGTTGTTGAGAAGCTATCAAGTAAAGCGTGAGATCTAATGGTGGGAGGGATCCATATGATAGGAGCTTTAATATTGTGAATCTTTTGGTTTTCCTCACAAATTACCACAGCAGCTTCCGAATCAGTCAAATAATAATCAATCAATCCGGGAGGATGAGACGGACTCAAAGGAACCGCTGATGAATAAACAATAACATTCAATCAAAACCAAACATCTCTTAATCTTTAAAAGCAAATACATATTTGATAATTTACTGTAATAAGAATAAAG
Source organism: Ceraclea dissimilis (assembly GCA_963576895.1). Lineage (NCBI taxonomy): Eukaryota > Metazoa > Arthropoda > Insecta > Trichoptera > Leptoceridae > Ceraclea > Ceraclea dissimilis. The sequence goes on along the minus strand of OY756363.1, from coordinate 6,579,880 downwards.
AATGTTATAAAATAATAAGAGAACAAATACAAACCAATATTTCCGCTCATCCAAATAGCCCACAAGGTGTAGACGTGAGAGGCATCTCCGGGACATAAATATGCTATAGTCCTCTGATGTTGTTTACCTACCACCAAAGTAATAAATAGGTTATCAATACGCAATAGTGATTATTAATTAAATAACAGGCCCCATTCTTTAACTTTCTGTAACTGTGTTTAAATTAATTTTTCTACAAAATAATTGAAATAAGAGTGTCTTATTTTAATTAATTTGTGTTTTTTTTTTTACACGGAGGCATGACTTTGCCAACACACTTCTCAGTATTATCACCCAGAAGAGTCTACACATTATCATTCATGATTGACATATAAACTCATCAGCCTAATACTGGGAAAAAATCACCTATCCAGACATCACGGATATCACAGGATTAGGCTCAATGTGGGGGCCAAAATACAAGCATTGTGCCTGAAATATGTTACAGAATTAGTATTTTTGTATTATTTATTATTTTTAACAGTTTTGAGAGAGGTTGTCGTCTGGTTCTTTCTGATGATCATTTCCTGCCAAAAGTGAACTCCAATCATCACACTTTAAAAGAATAAATTAGATGGTTTGGACTTGTTAGTTTCACATAAATCAAATGATAACATTAAGTAACCGACTTGTAATGTTCACCAATGTGTATTAGAGGAATAAGTAATGTGTGTGAGCTCACCAAGTGTGTGATAAATTTTCCAAGAGAGAGCTCGCGCTGCTTCAAACAATCCTCTGTAAGTTATTTCTCCATAATGGTCTTGGATGGCATAACGATCTTCAAACAAAGCTGCCAGCTTGAATGCTGGAACTACACCACCTGAAATATTAAATAAATCTCAATTTTACGAGACCTTATCATCTCCGTTTTGATGCTTTACTTTCGCGAACTCTACGCTTTTTCCATGGTTCTTAAGTCACTTTTTCTATGGATTTGGTATCTAAATATTTTTCTATATTTTTTCTATGGTTGGGGCCCCAATTGTACAATAGTACTGATAATCTTATGTAATTTAATTGATATAAATGTAATAATTATACAGCATTTACCCAGAATACCTACAGTCGTAGGTATTTAAAAACCTACACTGACAAAAATGCAGAGCTCTCTTGGTAATCAAGCTAATTAATGGTCCTAACTAAATATTATTCCATTGAAGTAGGAGACATCAACAATTTTCTATTTTCATGCGCTTTCTCATTTTGAATGCAATTTTGAACGCTTCACACTCGAAATTACGAGTGCCTGTATAAAAATTAAAAACACAGGATTACTGGCAGGACCAAAGAATTGAAATGCAGTAAAGCGTCCAATCACAACGGGAGTAGGCACTGTATAATCTAAAAGTTTTTTAAACATTGCAACCAGGAAGATAAAAAATAATTAATAACATGTAATAGGTATTTACCATTTTTTATTTCTTCATTAAAATGATCCACAAGTCTGTTAACGTGTTCAATGTTTGCAGCAACAGTGATATTTCGTACATTATTCCTTATTGTTCCAAATCTGAGTAAACGCGACAACATGTTAAATTTTATTTGAATATCTTTATTTTATGAACCAAGAAATAGATTAATCACTCCTGTTTCTGATTAATGGACATATTAGTTTATAAACAGCACATACGACGCAAATTTAGAAAGCAACTTGAAATTACAGACCACCGCGATCGGAATATTTGGATTATTGGTATTATTGTGGCGTTATAAGTTATAATATTATTGGTGAAATCTGGAAGAAAGTAAAGTGATGTCAGTGAGTGTCAATGTCAGTCAATTTAACGTCAAGTTGGTGTACTTGCGTGTTCCTGTGGTAGTAATTGAAATAGAGTCTCAGGTAATTAAAAAGCAACGTATCGAGTCCCACAATATTTAATGCACCCGAAATTACCGCCAAGTCATTCGCAAATTATAGCGCACCCGAATTTGAGAGATGACAACACTGTCGCCGTGTAAACTGTCAGCTGTCATGCTAGTGTCGTGTCATAGTTCAATATTTTAATTGATTGTAATTAATTTCGATAATATCGATATAACAAACTAACCAATCTGAGAGATAATGTTGACGAAGTCGTTGTCGTAGCGGTGTTGTTTTAGTTCTGTATTTTTATATGATACTATTAATTTCCATTTATAGTTGTTCCTGACGATGCTGAGGTATAGAGGTCCTAAAAAAGAGGTGTTAGAGAAAGTAAAAGACTTGGATGTATTTGATAAAGTGGACGAGAAATATGTGGAACCAACCGCGGTAGGCGGAACTTTATCAATAATATCCTTCTTATTAATTTTATGGTTGACTTACTCTGAACTGAGGTATTATATGGATGCCAACCTGGTATTCATTTTCTCTCCAGATACAGACTTAGATGCCAAATTAAAGATAAACATTGACTTGACAATAGCAATGCCTTGTGAGATGATTGGTGCAGATATCTTAGACTCCACATCTCAAAATGTATATGCCTTTGGAGAACTTAAAGAAGAGGATACCTGGTTCGAACTGGATACAGAACAAAGATTATATTTTGACGCAATGAGACATATAAATTCATATTTAAGAGAGGAGTACCACACTATATCAAAGTTTTTATGGAAATCACAAGAAGCTGCTATCCGGGGGGCGATGCCTGAGAGGAAGTACAAAATTAACCAACCACACGATGCCTGTAGAGTTCATGGATCTCTAACATTAAACAAAGTGTCTGGTAATTTCCACATAACTGTTGGTAAGAGTTTACATCTCTCCGGGAGTCATATTCACCTCAGTATGCTGTATGGAGGAGCAGAAACCAATTTTAGTCATAGAATAAATAAATTAAGTTTTGGGGATCCAGTACCGGGAATTATTCACCCGCTCGAAGGATACGAGATCATAACAGATGACCCGACAATGTTGTATCAATATTTTATTGAAGTAGTCTCAACTGAAGTAGATACTACATTATCCAAGATAAAAACCTATCAGTACTCGGCCAAAGAACATGCGAGACCAATTAACCACGATAAAGGTTCACACGGTACACCTGGAGTTTTCTTCAAGTATGATGTGTCAGCCCTTAAGCTTAAAGTATCACAAGAAAGAGACAATATTATCCAGTTTACTGTGAGATTGTTTTCTATTATTAGTGGCATTTATGTTATCACAAGTTATTTGAATGTTTTTATACAATCTGCTAAATTATATCTGTTAAGAAAGTTTGCTCCTGAATTGTATGAGCTTCCAAGTAATTTGCCCGCTGGAAGTAATTCCAAACCAACCATTCCAATTGTTAGTAAACCCAACCCTCTGTTAGCCAATGCTAATGTGCCCTATGTTCCTTTAGATTTATTACAGACTGCTTCATAAGGATTTCATCAACCCAAATCAATTTACAAGACAACAAAATAATTGCATATGTGTAAATAATTTGGAAATGAATTATCTTGTGGGTATCTTCTCAAGAACATACGGGGCATTCCACTGTAATGCTTGCAAATCAATCTATTTTGTAATTATTTCGCACAAAAAAATCTCATTAATATTTTTATTAAATTATAATGAGTAGTAATTATTTATTTAAACAAAATTACAACTCAACTCCACAAAGAACCTCGTATTTATAATGTTGTTTTATTGTTTGTGTCAGTAATGTTTGTTTTATGTGAATTTTCCTAGTATTTATAATGAATTTTAATCTCAAGTATTTTTATAAACTGATATTTTATTTATCTTTATTCACCTTCATTCCAAATATAATTATGTGATGTACACGTTCTTGTTTTTTTCCTCAAAATTTTATAGAACTGAACCAATAAATGCAGTCTATATTTCAGTAAATATTGTATACTTTGCTACTTTTTCTTTATTTACATTGCTTGGATTCCTACAATGATCAATTCTTTGTGTCAGAGATGGCTGGATACCTTAACATTAATTGGACAGGTTTAATGTGTAAATGTGGTGCAAAGGCTTGAAATAAGAAATAAAAATAGTGGGCGTTATAATATACGTGCTATGTGCATGTATTTTTATAAATTGTGAGAGCTATCTATGGGAATTATTTGAAAGCAGTTATGGTATAGCTTTTTCTACTCACCAATAGATGTCTCTGATGAGATTTTTTTACTTGCAGAAGTTGTGTATTATACCTGTTTCCATTACATATATATCTATTTACTTTTGACCTTCATTTCGGAGACAATCAGCTCGATGTAACATTACACAAACATCTTTTTTTTAATTTTACATTTTAGGGACGCCGACGGAGAGTTAACACATTCGCAATAAAAAACATAAAATGAAGGACACCTCAACCCTCCAAGTAGATAAGACGTGTTCACAGCATCCATCTTTCACTATTAATTTATTATTCATCTATTAACTAATTAATTAAAATTCTTACTGAAATATTAATAAATCCAACATGAGTGACAAGATTGTGGGTATTGTTAATTAAAGTAAATAAAAATGCAGGTAAATATTTCTAAAAATATTCTTTTAAAACATTTTATATGATTTGGAATGAAATGGTTTCAATCTGAAATAGGCCTATACATAGTTATGTTATGACCTCAGAGTAATATTTATGTAGAGGTTCTTACCATTGAAATATGACAATTTGAACGATTTGCTGGAAAAACGATTTAATTTTCTAAATGTGTTATGTTTCCAACATCTTTCAGTAAGCAAAATACCTATTATATTTTAAACTTTACTTAATAATAATAATAAAATTTTATTTACCGTAAATATCTATGTACAATATAATTAAAATATAATCAATATGACATTTTGCACAAGATGTTCTAATCCCCAGACAGCAACTGTCGTGCTGGTATATGTTATTTTGTTTAAATTTTATTTTTGAAAGGATGATTTAGGTATCTAGACATTTTATTTCTATTGTATCATTAGTAAAAAAACAAAGGGATTTTGAAACAAGAGGGATAACAATTACTTTTGGGTACATGAGTAAGTAGGTAAATTCAAAATAAGTTAAATATTCAAATAAAACCAAACTGTATTGCGCGTGTGTACTAAAATAAATCGTTCTTATTTCACTCATTTCATAGTAAAACAATTTTATAACGCAATACGAAAAGTTACAGATTGGGCCTATCATGCTATGCGGTCAGTGCTCATATCAGAATAAGCCAGTGGGCGGTTCCGATTCGGATTTCGGAAAGTAAAAAGTCCGTAGGTAACTACCTAAAAAAAATCGACATCATGATGGCAAATGAAGGTCATGTTTTCCATTAAAAATACTTAAGCAGATAGGCACAATTATTTAGAAAAATCTGTAATTTTTAGTAGAGGGACAATGACCTTGTACGCCGTGTAATGTTGTATCTACCAGAATTTTTACAGCTGGTCAAATGAGAGAGAAAGATATATGGATATCGTTGGATTCCATAGCCGCCATTTCTATAGATCTATCTCTTTCTGTCTTCTACCAGTACATAAAGCATTACATAGATAGATATACAATATGAACACGCGGCTATTGAGATTCCTCTTGCTTACTTCACTTCAGTGAACAGAAAACTTCGATGGTGTCGGTGCGTCGGTTTGTCTGTTATTTGTACAATATTCCGGGATAAAATTATAAAGAAAACAGCAAGAAAAATAAATAATAAAAGTGTGCAATTCACCTGAGCATCCATGAAGTAACACCTCGTGCTTAATCAGTGATTTTCTGTGTCGGATTTGTGATGATTTAATTACAGTTTGTGATAAAGTTTAATATTCTGCGCTGCTATACTCATATTAATGTTTGTAAGTTTTGAATAATAATGTTATTATAATACATATTATTGTCTTTCCAGTTTTGTTTAATAATAACTCATTCTGCATTCAACGCAACAGTGTGTTTTTGTAATAATCGGTTGAATTGATACAATATTTTGTTTGTAAAGTTTTATTGTTTTGAGTGAAATTACTGAAGTTGCATCGGCCAAGTACTTCCTTGTACATTATTTTAGTACGAGTTACCCGACACTGAATTCCTTACACACAAAACAGGATATCGTAAAGAAGTTGCTTGGTTTATTTCGGATTATAAAGACTCGAGTAAGTGAACACCATTGTATGTATGTAGGTATAGTTTGACACTTTGTATTCACAATGATTTTGTATGATGTTGTGATGAACTTTACTTAATACATTATCAATAAGAATAACCATAAAATTACAAATAACTACACGTATACACAATACCTGAATGTACTGTTGAAGTACTTATGTGTCAAATCAAATGATTTTGATCAAAGGTGGGTAAACCGTTCAGTTTTTATCGACAGGGTTCATGGCACCTTCTAAAGATGCACTTAGATATTTTTTTATAACATACTTACCCATGGGCGTCGTCAGGGGCAGCTGCCCCCCCTAGAGATTGGAATAGGTATATAATTTTCATACTAAATGATAAAATTTCACAAAAAATCACATGACTACCGCACATTTTCTCTTGATACCATAAATTTTCTAAAATTAGTATGATAATCCATCAGTTTCATAAAAAAATTGCCTGCGGTGCTATTGTTTAATAACTTTTTTTATAAAAGAAGCATTTTTCGTACATTTTATTTTGCAAAGTATTGTATGTATACATTTTCAAATAAACAAACCACATCACGAGCTTCTTCACTATGTCTCATAAAAAGATTTGACGCGTTTTTTTGTGTCTTTTTTCAAAAATTATGTTGCCCCCCCCCCTAGCTCCGAGGCTGACAACGCCCATGTACATACCTCATCGACATAATATATTAAGTACTACCTAGTGATCTCTTTGACATACCTATATGCATTACAACGTATACCTACGTCCTATGGCCAAAAGGGGTTCATTGTAGCGTACAATGTACATTTATTATTACTGCATGTAGGTAGTACTTATAGATGAATGAGTAAGTATATACATACATATATAGGTTAGGTACATTAGTTTGTTTTACATGTACACATTCTTTGAATAAATAATTTCAGCAAATGTACCGCACTATTTTAATCCTTTTGAGAATAGGCCTCTACTTAATTACAATTATCAACAAGCCACAGGATTTAGATTATTTGTGATTTGTTCACCTTTAAATGCTTGTAAGTATTTTGTTCTCATGGATACTGTGGATAAATTAACAAGGTTAAGTAATTTGCAAATAAAATTCAAATCAAGTGAGTACTCACTTATGAAAGTCTCTACATATCCTTTTATATATGTATCAGTGGACAGAGTGGATTTTTGCAGTTGGGGTTAACATTTTTAACTGAATTATGAATTTAACTTTAATCTTAAATCAAACGGTAACTCAATGGGAATCATATTCTTAGATATCTTCGCGGCTAATTAATTGTAAGAGTACCTACGTGCATTCGTTTTGGAAATATTAAAAAAAAACATGCCCAGGTGGACAGTCAGGTAATTGTGTATGATTCTGTTAGGTATTACTCATTTTCAACATTTCATCTTCGAACACTCTCCCCTAAGAACATATGCCTACAATCTAAATTGCATAATAATTCATATGAGATATATGTAACACACAAAGAAACATAGTTGCATAGTTTTGTTGTCATTAATTTGCGAAGGTTACATTGACGTTTAATGTATTTCATAAGGTATGTGTAGCATACGATTACATACGTAATACGTATACATGACGTGTGTATCACAGTGTGTAACTATAACATTACCTGTACTCAATGTGAGTAGTAAAATGTGTACACACACCTATTCTCAATGCAATATGGGATCGTAATGTTTTCAATCATGTTAATGTGTAAATAAATATAGAGCGTAGTGTAGCCATAACTATAATACGCACGTCGCACATCGTAAATTGATAAATCATTGGTAATTAAATGAGTATTCCATAGACACATTTCTCGTCTTCCTCATGGGTTCATTTTAATCATTTAGTTACATCATTAGGTTACAGTATCTCACTGTAATGATTTAACTAATTATTTTGCACATATTATACAAACCTATTAGAGTTTTCATTTCTTGTTAGTTTTGTAGGAACATCAACATGATTCATGATAATTATTACATCTCCAACTTCAGTCTCCTCAGTGGCGCTGGCGATGGTTGAATGATTTCATGTTCCAAAATAGTCTTTATTACGAGTGCTTCTTGGACATTTGTACAGCAACCTACCTAGATATATATGTACATCAAACATGGCAGTTGTGGTAAATTTAAGTCGTGACAAAGATAAGTTATTATGCCTGCAACCAGATTTTTTCCCTATTGTATCCTATTGATTGAAGTAGGTATCATATATTGTGATTCGCCACACCAGACTTGGTAGGTTAGGTACATAACTATTTTGGAACGTGCTAATATGGACTTGAAAACATTATTCCAAGAAAAATAATAATGAAAAATTTCGCATTGTTTTCAGGCGGGATTCGGCACTATTAAATAAATTATTAGCGACAAAGATTGCATTCTTCGTCGAGACGGTGTCGAAATAGCTACGTACTTACATATGTATGTATAAATCTATGCAAAACAATGACACATTACATTAACATATTGTAGGAAAGCAACCAATGAGTCATTCATCACACATGCGTCCAGATACTTCTTCGCCCTTTAATGTTCCTCAAGGTAACTGATCCTTTTTTCACAGGAATGATATGCAAGGAAAGGGGGATTCCCGGGCGTTGAGAATACTGTGGGTTATAATACGTTTACTAATCGGATGTAGATTTATTTATTAGTATTGTTCATATACCTATCTTGCTTCTGTCACATTCATACTTAATTCGTCATAATTCATAATACTCTAGTACCTACATAAATAAAATATGCGTATTCCAGACTCCAGTATGTAAACGTTTCTTTGAGGATCTCATTGCGACTGATTAAATTATTCTGTCGACGGGCGGTCAATGTTTCCTGTGAAGAGGATAATGAAACTTCATCATATCGATATAATTTGCGATGGCTTATATTGGTGACGAGTGACAACGATATCAAATTGTGTACCTAACTTGTTTTACTGTGTGAGGAAACGATCTAGTATTATAATATAGGTATGTCTTTAATATGGATCCATTATAATTTATCTAATAAAAGAAACTTCCCAAGTTCCCAAGTTTTCTAGTATTCTGAGGAATACTACGAAAGAAGTGAAAACATGTTCTTCTCGTAAATCACGTTAAAGTTTAATTCTTAAATACATGACATAGATTTACTGACCGAAGCCCGTACAGTAAACAGCGAACTTCGAATTGTAAATTTATTCGACTTAACTTGCATTTATTATAAACTACATATATCAAATAATTTTGTAGAAATTGTTATGTAGCGACAATCTTCGCTTTATATAATAAATACAATACATACTCGTATATACTTATCTCGAAAATAAGGATAAAAAACAAGTGATTTTAAATACAGTACCGTCTTAGCTCATGCCAAGGCCCCTGGGCACACAAAAATTATGGGATCCATTGGAAATTAAAAAAAGTTTAATATTTATTTTTAAAATGTTCACTCTTAGGACAGTGATTTTAGTAGGTAGGTATCTAATTGAAAAGCAAAAAAAGTTTCCTTATTGTTTCAGTAAATATATCGGCGGAGGTCCCCGTTAGGTGGGGGATCCTGGGCACGGGCCCCATGACGTAAAGATGACATTATTTTAACACCTCATGTTTCTTTTAACATCACTGTAATAATGCACACATATCTTTCTTATTATCCATTTCCTCTACACAATCATGTACTCGCTTATAAATTTTATATATCTTTGTCTTGCGTAACTAAAAGTAACTTGCATATCTCCACCAATTTCTTACATTTTAAAATTAAAACAACAATTTGAAGGTGAGTAGTGGTTTAATATAGAATATACCTATATGTATAGTACTCGTAATAACAACATAACAATGATATGGTATCATATTTGTTAGGCATCGTTAAATATTATTTTGGCGATAGCGGATAGTCACATTAAGCATTCATCGTGAAGTTGAAGTAATACTACTTAATTACTACTAAGAGTAGGTAGAAGGTGATACTTTACAACAAAATAGAAACGTATTGTGCAAGGCTTGTAAGAAAGGAATCATCAACCTTATAATATGATATTGCACAACACAAGACGAATAAATATGATTAAATCCACTATATACGTACCCATAGTTTTATGTAAATACGTAGATACATATCTATGACGGCTAAATAATTAGTAGGGTCTAATTAATTAATATTTGCATTCACAAAATTCAAAATAATAATTATAGGTTAACAAAAAAATATTACAAACTTATATTTAGAAACTGTGGAGAGAATGGGTTAATCAATGCTTATCCCTATTTAGCTATCTCTATCTATCTATCTATACCCTCACGCCACATCCCTTGCAGGGTAGGCAGAGAGGACAGAGCGCCAGACAGCCCTATCCTTACACACACTCCTAGCTTCCGTCACATTCATGCAATTAGTCATACACGCTCTCCGATTCCTTTTACTCAAAACGCGTCCATCCTTGAGGATCTGGTCGACATGATCGGACCAGGTCAGTCTCGGACGGCCGCGCTTTCTCACCCCTCTTCGCTCATTCAGATATATCTTTTTTGTCATCCTGTCATCATTCATTCTCTCAACATGCCCAAACCATCTTAGTTTGTTTACTTTCATTCTTGTCACTACACCAGTCTTGCAGTCACTCATTTCCCTAATAACCTCATTCCTTATCTTATCTCTCAGCGTTTTCCCGCACATTCTTCTTAATGACCTCATTTCTACTGCATTCAACCCTGATTCATCCTTCTTCATCCACGTCCACGTCTCACTAGCATACATCAGGGTCGGTACCAAGACAGCATTGTGCACTAGCACTTTTGCTTTCATAGACACATTGCTACTACTAACAATCGGACCGAGCGCACCATTCGTCCTAGTACCGGCCAGCTTCCTTCTTTCAATGTCTCCATCACAGCGTCCATCTCTAGTAAACAAACTTCCCAGATATTCCCTATTTAGCCATGTATTTTATAGTCGACTCATGATTTTTATGGGTTTAATTAAGAGTTAAATGCATTTCATAGGTTTCGCCTTCACTTGATAAAAGTCTTAGCTGAAATTGCCATCCAATACTTGTTCGACGAAGTTGTCTACTGTCTATTTACCATCAAGAACAAAAAGGGTTTGAGGTAATTTCTAATAGAAATTCCAAGACCTCGTAGAATCGACTGGCGTGAAAAAATGTATACAATCAAAAAATACCTAATAATTTTTCTAGTGTGAGTTTTGAATAATTTTCTGCTTTTTATGTAATATTTGACAAGTACCTACACATACTATAACAATTCTTTGATATATAATTCAATAATTTACAGCAAACTATTGAGGAATTATTCAGTCGATTAGATCAATACAATAATGATAGTGCATAGATCCATAGATGAATGATTTATATTATTAGATATATTATATTATACTTCTATTACTAAACCATGGAGTAATAAATCTATTGAACAATATTAACCCACTTGTAATTGTAATGTATCATACTACCTACCTACACGTACCTCTTGGTATTATCATTTATTATTTAACATCATAATCTTCCAATGATTGTTCTGTCTCAACGCTTTATTGTGATTTTTTTGTAAGTTTCACCATAAAATAATCGGTTACATAATGCTGTAAAATCGTATTTTGTGTTATTACAAAACTTCATCGTTTTTGTCTTCCATTAATCCGTAAAATACGTTTTATATGAAATGATTAGAAGTTTGTTGAATCTATTGGAAAAAACTTTAAAATGAAAACTTAACAATAGTTAGTTGATTGATTTGAAGAAAATTGCTCCACGGTCGAAAACAGAAGGACGAGAGACTGATAGACGCTGTTTGTTTTGTAAGGATTCTTCTCATTTTGTCTCTCCTCATCTTTCTTCCCATAATTTTATACATCCCATAAAAGTAGGTATATGGTTAAAGAGGTTTTATTCATACCCTATTAAAACCCTTACAGTCCGAAAACAGCATTCATATTGGTTGAAGGTATCATCTGTCATTTTCGAAACACGGTTAACTCGTAACTATTGTCTCGTTGAATTAGACTACGATCTCCATGATTTGGGTTTCTTCCAGTATTTCTTCCTTATTTATCTATAAATATACCCAAAATAAAAATACGATTTGCTAACCTGCCTTGCATGAAATTGTCTTTTAGTACATATTCTAGTGTGTAAATTAACGTTATAAATTACAAATTTAACATAGTTTTTGTTTTATGATTTGTCTAAAACAATTTCAATAATAGTATTTTAGTTTTAATTTAGCAATTCATAGACAGTTAGTTATAGTCACTTATTTCACGCGTAATAATTTTTTAGGTAAACCGTCGACTAAATAATTGGGTATATTATTCTTATAATCTATTCCACGACGGCATTTTATATTTCAATATCATTTTTGATAAGATTCTTTACTTCATGCATTTGCAAATTACCTACTAGAATATAGCTGAAATATGAACATAGAGTCAGGGCCGTGCGGTGGATTTTCTCGACATGAAGCACGTCTTAAAAATGCCGCCCCTCGATACCTTGAGTTTGTAACAGATTTTTTGTTACGGGGGAGGGGGGGTCCCTAGGACGAAGAGAAAGACATGTCTAAAATTGTTGACCTCGACCAAGAACAGGGTCCCTACATTGGCAGGCCAAGAGTTCAAAATAAGTACACAGTTAGTTTACTGATTGTTAACATTTATTCAAAACTTTATACATACTACTATAACAACAAAAAATGTAACATTTAGAACGTGGTTTCAAATTTGATCCAACGATACATATTATAACCTGTTCAGCAAAAAAAATATCATGGTACAAGCACGTATCCAGACTTTTGGTTCTGGGGGGGACATTTATTCAATCAAACAACTATGTGAAAGAAATTTTCTATGTACCTATTGGCACTCTTTTTCTTTGTCATTTTTCTCATCCTATAGCAAATGGACCCAAAAATTTGCCCAGAAATTTTTTAGAAGAATAGGTAAAGTGATTAACCCGGTTGTCTTTATATAGTAGAAAGGATACCGTGTAAATAGCGCCGCAGGCGAATTTTTTTATTAAGTATGTATCATCGGGTTGAGTGTAAGATATTGCTTTTGCCATAAGTCCGCCTTTTGGCACACTGCATTGTCTTGTTTTTGTTGTAACATTTATTTACTGGCCAATAAAGTTTTATTTATTTATTTATCATATATCGACATAAAAAGTCGTCGAAAAAAAAAAACTGAGGCGCGCCGAGATAGTAGAGAAAAATCGTCCCGCCCGTCCTGTGTCGTGTATGCGCCAGATTTCGGGGGGGATAGATCGCCCAACTATCCCCCCTTGGATACGTGCTTGTCAAGGTTCTATGTATTACTACTTCCTTGTAATTTCAAAATCGACCGGGGGCGGCGTTACCATCAGTACTTTCATTTCAAATCGCTCTTATAGAATCATATTATCATTATTTATGGGGGGAAATTAAAATGACTTTGTTTCATATTGTCATATCGAAATCAATGATTAAGGCAAATAAAGCGCTCAAGTGAGGCAGAGACTTGAGATAAATCATAAATTGATCAATACCGAAATCGACCAATAAAAAAAAGGTTTCGAGAAAAAAAAATATCTTATATATTATTGATTTTCAATTTAGTCGATTTTGCCGCCCCTCTGAAAGTGCCGCCTTATGCGGCTGCTTCTTTGTCTGTATGGACCGCACGGCCCTGCATAGAGTACATGGTCATCATTAGCTATATTTTTCGAACCGTTTCACTACGGTTTGTCTCATCCATTCAAGAATTACAAGAAGTGTCTAGTAGCATCGTATCTATGTACGTTTTGTGTTTACTATAAATAATACTTAAGGCGATCTAAGTATATATGTTTTTATACATTACTGATACTCGGAAGGATTTATTGGCACCACATTCATTGGCACACCCTTCCAGTGGCGGATCCAGGATTCAATTTTGGAGGGGCTGAATGTCGTCACATGGTAAAAAGTACTGTCACTAAACGTTTGGGGGGGGGGGGGGGGGCTAAGAGGCTGAAACCCCTAGATTTTTTGTATATAAAGTACTGTCACTCATGGTTTTGGGGGGGGCTTCAGCCCCCTAGCCCACCCCTGGATCCGCTAGTGCACCCTTCTAATTTTTTCCACCGTTGAAACTTAATTTTCATAATTTATTTACACTTACTCTGATCGGAATAAATTCACATGAAGACCTTCTGTAGTATAGCGATGATCGGCGGCGTGACTGTGGACACCCTAAGCAAAGCATGTGGCACATCTCAGGCCCTTACCCCGGTACCGTGACAGCAGCCTGGCCCCAGAATTCCTTCCAGAAATAAAATAAAGCAAGCGAGTTAATACATCATACAAACAGAAAGCACTTAATTTGAAATTTATGGAATTGTTACAAGATGTATGAAACACCAGGCCCAAATGTATTTAAATAATTTCTCATGGGAATGAGGTGTATTACGTATGCCGTAAAATTATAGCGACTTGGAAGAAATGGAAAATTCCATTATTATTGTTTCTCATCTGAATTGAAGATCTGGAAAATTCACCGAAAAATACTACAAGCTTCTATATCTATGAATATATTAGGGGACTCCTTATTCCCTATAGTCACGATTTAAGGTGAAATTCATCAGGCATTTTAATAGATATTTTTAAATTCTCGGTAGCTTTCCGTTTTATAAAATCTTAATAAAAGAATATAATGAATTAGGCGGCGATAGGTTTCATTTGTGAAACAGCATTAGTTTTTTTGTATCTTAGTAAGTTGGCCAGAACTTCACTGCTTACTGAATCCATATGAAATAATATATCCTGTATACAAAAAAAAAAACAAGTTTTATGTGAGTGAAATTGACTGCCTACATATATGAATAATTTCTCCCAACTAGCAGCTTAGAATGTAAAGTTTAATAATATAATAGATTAACGAGTCTCTAATCTAATCAACGCACCAACTCACCATGACCTTTGTGATTTAATGAACTAGTGTATAATATTCTTAATTTTGAGGGGACGAACAATATGAACATTCTTACTCTACTTGACTAATCACCATACAAACTAGGACCGTCATGAAACATTCAATTAAGAGTATGCATAAGTATTAAAATTTCTAAAAACGAGAGACCTTCAATCTCGACAACCGTTAATAAATATGCTTTGGGAAAAAATAGAGTAGATAGGTACACTGAACCTTTATCTAGGGAGTAACCGTAAATGTTTTTTTATCTTGTATAGATTTAAAAGAAAAAATCTATCAGACACCTCTGATCTTTTTTCCGAAAGACAAAAACTCGTTTCCCGAAGGTCGCGGAGATTTTTTTTGTATTGATAATATGTATTAAAATCTAGGGAATAACCGTAAACGTTTATTGACTCAAGCGAAATCAACCCCAAAAATCGGAAAAAAAAAACGCTAGTTTACCATTTTATCATGCGATGGTTCATGCGATTTTGAACTTTAATACCGTAGGAAATTACCGTTGTTAGTTGGGTCGGGTATGTGTCTGTATATTTTTTTAAAATTTCAAATTCTTTTCCCTTTTACTTTGTTATGCTTTTTATTTCCTGTCCTGTAGATAGGTATGTAAATTTTTTTAAAGGCATTTTCTTTTAATGAAACACAATATAATATGGTAAAGAAAAAAAATCTATAGAATTAAAAAGTACGATATGTTTTTATTATTCAGTAAACTTTATTCAGGTCTCTCTCCGTGGGTGAAAGAATGACATTTTCTTTTCACGATCAGAAAAAGAAAAATGTTTTTTCTTCAGTCAGTCCTTCATATTATTACATACTCTGTTGGCTGCGTGCTGCGCTGAAACAAGTTAGGTATATATGTACATACAAAGTACAATACATACCTACATTTACATAGATCGATAATACCTACGAAACATTTCATGCTTTTTAAACATTCAGTATAATCTATACAACCTTATCTTAAATATTTCATACTTTGTTATCGCTTGAGATATTATGATTTATTCATTCTACTTTGAACTTCTTTCGCGCGAATCTCGCGGATTGAAACAGCATTAGTAAAATATTATGCACATGCTTGATTTTGTATAAATTATAATATAAATCTGACGCGTTTTGATAAGCAATCATTTATTACTGTATGTACGTGGAACGAGAAAAAAAGTGGGCTTTTTTTCACACTGCTAAAAAAACATTAGTAAATCATATTCATTATTTGTACGTTAGTATCTACTTGCTTTTTATCTAGGGAGTAAGCTTCCTAATATTTCTATGGAGCTTTATCTACTGCCCACCTAGTAGCATCATCGTGTTTCACTTCCCGCTACAACAGGTAGATATTCACTCGACTCCGCCGGACGGTTCCATGGTGTAATGGTTAGCACTCTGGACTCTGAATCCAGCGATCCGAGTTCAAATCTCGGTGGGACCTGTTTTTTTTTCACTTTGCAATCATTATTTTTTGAACGATTTAACTACATTCCATTAAACTAAATTCAGTTTGTTTGATCGGTTTCTGGGATATGTCTGTTGTGTTTTCGCTTAGAATTAGACGTTAAATCGCAATAAACATTTACACAACCTTGGCATATATCTGTTAAGTAAACAAAAATAATCATTCTAATATACATTACATTTACATTCATACATCTACATAGCCCTATTACTTTTATTGATAGATATATTATATTTCAGTATGTACATAGTTGTATCTTGCTCTTAGATACAGAGGTCTAATTTTAACCTTATAAATATGACTTTACACCAAGCATTTAGGGAACCGTATCTAAATTGAAGATTACATATTATCTGATGCTATTTTTGTTCTACGTAAGTAAGTAGGTGCTTAGTTCTTTTTTGACGCTTTGAAGATGTTATACACATAGTTTTAGTTCAGCTACAAGTATTTCTGTCTCCTAAGAGCATTCCAGTCTAGAATTCATCTATTATTTTTTAGTGGAACACCTCGTGTTACCAGTACTTTGATTCTTCAGTATCCAAAACATATCAACTTATTCCCTTGCATTCTGACAAGGTACGATGTATTTACTAACGCGCGTGAGTTTCTTCTCAACCCCACTTCATTCTCACCCGAAATTCATACTTTTTATCATCTTTGTATCCATTACTCGCGGTGAGCTAAATCATGATGTCCTAGTCTGCTCACAATATCCGTCTTACGGTCTCTACCAATCACTAATTCTTCAGCATTGGTAGATTTTTAAGTGCCCTGACCTGGGCGAGTATCAGTGCATTGGATATTAAAAAGGTAGATAAATTACTAATTGAAACACAAATGATTGGGTACCTATTTAGTTTCACTATTTCAGCTCAATGATAATGTTAGTACATATCAGTTTGAAATTCAAACGTCAATCATTATATGACGTAATTCCTCCTTCACATTGTCGTGTCTCTTGGGGTCAAGGTGTAGTAATATTAAATAATATGATGGTATCCGATAGTTCTGTAACTCACTGAAGCGATGATTTTTTTTTTTTATAATTCATTACATACGTATTGTTAAGATTTAAATACAAACTAATAACTAAATAAATAACTTCTGTTTAATGTTCATGCGATATTTTTTATACTCGCAGACTGTTACTTCCTCAATATTTCATCCTTGAATACAAATATCTAAAATCAACATTTTTCTTAACGGCAATATAAAAAAATCTTTAGTAGATATTTACCACGTTATACGTTTATTCCATCTTATAAATGTATTATCGGAACTAAGTTAATCTGGACTTAATGCCTCCTAAATAAACTCAAACACTCTACATACGTACGCTTCTCAGTAAGTTCTAATATTTAACGCGATATTTCTGTTTCTTCTGAAGTTTAGCAAAGCAAAACTTCGCCACTGTAATATCAAACCCTGATTTTGTTGAAATAGTTTCTATATTCTAAATTATGTATGTAACTGCTTAGTCCTACTAAACATCTGTTCATTGATTTTACGGCTATTGACACCTATTTTTTATAACACAAGTCTAGTTCTATTTGTATCCGGGTGAATTGCCTATAATAATATATAACGCTTTCCAGACGAGGCGAAATAGTTCCCAAATGTAAAAAAAAATTGGACCCGGATCTTTAGTTCAAAGTTTCATGTAAAATAAATCTATTTGAATTGATTCGTTTTCCAATCCGACAAAATTGAATGGTCGCTGAAGCGGAAAAAATCCAATTTCGTTATTTTTTTACCTTAAATATAATTTCGTCTCTAGTACGTATACGTACAATTATATTTATTTAATTAATTAATTTCCTATTGTCATCTTGTTACATCATAGTACTCAAGTAATGATTAGGTATATTTTTATTCTCATAGTTATGTAATATCTTGTGTCGATCAAAATGATTGAATATGTATAATACCTGCTATACCTTAATATGTATATAATATTTTTCTAAATTAAGAACAAATATTTTGTACTAGGTACTAGCATTTCTAGTAATCTGCATAGTTCAGGTAAATGAATAAAATCGCCCTGTAGCGTTCCGCGTAGGAACACAGGGAGAGATCCCAAGGTTTCACGTATTGTTTTATTCAATGAGTAGGTACAAACTCTTTCTTGCAATACATACTATGAAAGATCCTCTCGCCTATAGAAAAACCTAAAGAAATGCAAACTGTTACTCCACGTTCCTTAATTATTAATCCATAATTCCTTAATTATTAATGTTGACATACAACACACACCTGTCGCTTCTTTTACCTTCTTCTTCTTCTTTCTCTTGTATTAGATCCGGGGATTTGTTTCTTGCACAGGGGCCTCCTGGGACAGCGAGCTCCACTATCTCGCCACCTGTTTGCTGGTCTTCCTGGTTGGCGGTTGCCTTCTGGAATGTTTATCTTGCATTGTAGAAATTGTGATAGTGCAATGAATGGATGAATGTATCACTATAAATAGGTTTCATTTGTGTTAGGTCCTATTCTATATATTAGATTTTGTAAATGAGCCATTGCTATTCTCGGGGGTTAAATTAATACCCGGAAATGAGGTGATGAGGCGATGAGGTGGTCGGTAGCCTGGTTGGTAACGCGCTCGACTGTTAATCCAGTGGGCGCGAGTTCAATCCCCGACTTACTCCACTTCACAACACAAGCTTTTAAGCTTTCTGTGAAGTGTATAAAGATGTATTTGGGTTTATTTCGATAAACCCAGATTCTTTTTATATATAAAAAAAAAAATAATAATAATTATTGCTTCATAAAGAATGTTTTGTGGATTGTATTGCTTATTGGTTACGACATATTTCTGTAGGTGGTGCATGACATCACCTCGTCATTTTTCAATATGATTAAATATAGATTTACGAGTCTATTATTAACTTGTCTGGACTGTTATTTACGTGTTTACGTCTTCATTAGTGATTTCAATCATTATTTTCAATACAAAACATTTAATACAATATACCGAATAAGTAAATTACTCGTATTAAATTTAGTAAATTATCTTTGTAATACGGTGCCTTTAGATTTCTCGATGAAAAGTTGTGGGGTAGTCTGTTTTTCTTTCATTCTATACGTATTTTGGGGTGCTGAATCCGAATCCGAGGTTTGCCAACAAAATTTCGTGACGGAACATGGCGAAAAATTGGTAAAATGGCGAAAATATTCCTTTTCTGGCGATTTCTTTATAAGAACTCGAAAACTGACAACTTTCGTAAGTTATTTTTCTACGCAAAATTAAAGTACGTAAAATTTACTACAAAATTGCAAAAAAAATTTTCTCTTAAATAACTAGCAGCGGAGCTGTCAAGCTCCAAAAATTGGCCAAATTTTCTCGTTATTTTAAATTGTGAGAATGGAAAATGTATGGAGAAAAGGTCACCTTGTTAGAATTATCACCAAATTTTGACAATTATTCTTCAGATTTATGATACATATTTTACCTCGTTGGAATCAATAAACATGGAGAAAGGTTTCAGGATAAATTTTATTTAAAAATATAGTGAAATGTTTACGCTAAAAAGGTTTAAACATTTTTAGCCTAAACAAATTACTATATTTTCAAATAAAATTATTTAAACATGTCTAACTCAAATATTTCACGGTTTTTTTAATTAAAAATTTCGTTAATAGCTTTCTTTGTGTTTTCTGATTCCAACGAGGTAAAATATGACTCATTAATTTAAAAAAATAATTGTTGAAATTTGCTTATGAAGGCAACAAGGTGAACTTTTTCAATACATTTTCGATTCTCGTAATGTAAAACAATAAGAAAATTTGACCATTTTTTTGACCTTGACAGCTCCGTTGCTATTTATTTTAGAGAAAAATTTTATATCGCAATTTTGTATTAAATTTTACGTACTTTAATTTTGCGTAGAAAAATAACTTACAAAAATTGTCAGTTTTCGAGTTCTTATAAAGAAATCGCCAGAAAAGGAATATTTTCGCCATTTTACCAATTTTTCGCCATGTTCCGTCACAAAATTTTGTTGGCAAAGCTCGGATTCGGATTCAGCACCCCAAAATACGTATAGAATGAAAGAAAAACAGACTACCCCACAACTTTCCATCGAGGAACTGTTTTGTGTTTAATTTCACCGGATTATTGTTAGTGTTTAAGTAAACTAGTAAATATATTTGGAACATTGTCTCCCATAATAATATTATCATTCCCAGAATCCGTTACTCTTACAAATATTTTCTGATTGTTTGATAAATTTGAATAAGTCTTCTTGTATGTAAAACTTTCAGATTGGATAAGCAGTTAGAGGTAACTAACTTTTCAACACAAACTTTTCTAGATTACCTAGAGTAAAATCTACAAATATGTATTTGGGTTTAATTCTGTACGCTCACGTTCATTTAAAAATAGTGGTATAAGTGATTACAACGCAAGTAATATAATTCAATTAAAATTGAATTAGTTTTGACCTTTTGGGAGGATAAACGCTGATTGAAAAAGCAATAAAGTAAGAGGTATATAAAAGGAAACGTCACCATACCATCTGAATAGATCCTGTCTCTGATAGACTTCATAGGACGAGCGCATGTTGCATTATGGACCTCTACAGGAGAGAGGGATGTTTTCATGAATTTGGAAGCATCCTTATGTTTGGTCGTTGAGTTCTCTCTAGCGATGGAAATTGTATATTATGTGGAAATGATATCACCGCAAATACCTAATATTTTTTCTAGGTTGTTTATAATATTTTAATTAACACTTCACATAAATAAATACTGTATTTAAAATAATAATAAACATTAAAGAGTGTTGGTGGTATTTCATGTTGTCATCGCTTCACCAATCAGTTTCTCTCCGCGTCTCTCTGGCTTGCTTGTATTTTTCTAAATAATATAGTATTTATGATCCACATATTTCACAGTCTGCAATCATCGCAGTGGATAGAAATATTATTTATAGACTGACCTAATTGATTAAAAGTGAAGCTATCAATAATGCAATATTAGATGCCGGAAATTTCGCGTTTTTGCAAAATTTTACAAAAAACCAAAATAGATGCTTGGTTGGAACAGTTCGTTAGAGTGTCGTTCTCAACCTCTCTCAACATCGTTCTAATAAGCGAAAAATATATATTTTTACCATAAAACGACTCTTATGTGTAGGAAAAAAATGTGTGTTTCAACAATTTTATGTGTGCGCGTAAAAAAACTTTTTAACCTTGTCATTTGTACACCCGTAAAGTTAATGAAATAACTAAGTTTTTAGTCTTAATGTTATAAATAAATATTAATAAAGCTTTGTTTAGTATTAATATATTTTGGGTAATTATATAAAGTGAAAAGTTTTTGATGACTAAACAGTAAGCACGTAGGTAATAAGGATGAAGTTATTTCGTGTGAAGATTCTCACAGGGATTTTGCCTTAATACATTAAGTTCCTTTTATATGAAGCGTCGTTGCTATGGCGATGTCGGATGTTTCTCATCCCTTAACTAACAGCGGGTGAGATCATCCCTTACACTTACACATTACTATATAATATTATCTTCAAAGCTTTGTAATACGGATCTATTCCAATGAGTCAAAATAACAAACGGATCTCGAATTTTTATTATTCATTGAGATGTGTAATAGGGTGGGCCGTTTTCCTTTTCTTGGGAAATTCGATCTTCCCTAGTTCCAAAAGGTTGCATTTGGGTCTCAAATGAATAAAAATCAGCTTTAAAAATTAAAAAAAAAATGTCCTGAGGTTCCGCAACGCGCATTTATGTTGGGAAAAAATGATGAAAACGCCCTTTTTTAAAAATTATTTTTTAAATACTGCTTGGAATTTTTCTATGATTTTTTTGAGTTACGAACAAATAAAAATAGTGTATGTACTCTTTTTTATAGTTTTTCCCGCAAAAATATTTATTTCTCTGAAAAAATATTGACCACAAAATTGTTGAAAATTCGTACTTTTTTTATCTTATTAGCGGAGGTGAAACATTTATACATTTCTTTGATAGTAGATGCCCAAAGTGCATAATAAATACATAAATATTGTTTTTTTAGAATAAAAAAAAAATGTGTATACTCGACAGCTAAGTGCCCAATAATAGGAACTTTTGAAATTTTCAAAGAAAATGTGTTACCTACGTATGATCACGTATTAAAGTGTTATGAGTATTAAATAATAACTTGGAAATCAATACATGGAACCCATGATCCTCTATTTGGAGCCCAGGACCCCCAAATACATACTTGGTGACAGTATTTTTTTATATATATGGAAGAATGCTTCATCACTAACTCTCTTTGAAACAAGAGTTTGATCAATGATCAATAATTTTCATTTGAAGTATAAAAATAGGATAAACTCTTTTTAAAGCCGATAAACATCTGAGAGCTTCTAACATAGGGTGAATAAATTTCATTAATATAGCTCTTAACTTTTCGATGAAGCTTTATGTAAATGCAGGATCACATGCCTGTGCTCCAAAGATTTAAACGTGTTATTAAAAGGAAAACTATTCTTATAAGACCAAAGGGGTCCTATGAAAATGATAATAGTCAATGGTGACAAGAATGAAGATAAGAAAATAGAAAGAAGGACACCTGGATGGTATTTATTTACAGCAATTTATTATTAGATTCATCTGATCGTAAAACACCTAATATGATATTTTATACCACAAACAGAAAACTATTCAAATAATTTAGACAGGATAACGCTTTTATTACACACCAGAATTAATCATTAATCGTGATAGGTATAAAGTTTCTGATAGAGTTGGTTTTGGTCTGTTATGTTGTGTGATACAAAAGCACGTTGCCCTGAGCTCTTCGGTATAAACCATAGACTTTTATACTAAGTATCTTAGTACCTACTTTATAAATCTATGGTATAAACACCCACGAAACATTCAAATTTATGAATTATTTTTTGATGGTCGAATAAAATTAATAATTAGCCGAATTAAATAATCAAATAAACGTTGGAAAATTCTACAAAATGCATCGATCGAGGAACATTTTTCATTGATTCGCAAACCTGGGAGTGATAATATAACACATATTACACCTGAAACTGGATTTGCACTAGATATAACTATAGGTGGGCTATCGAACAAAATTTAGAAACTGAAAATATATCTCTATAACATCTAACAGTTATTGATTGTGATGCGCTTGAATAGGAGGGATTATTTTGCTATATAGAAAAATAAGTAGGGTGATTTGTTCGATGATTTAATTTGTCTAGTACATGGAAACTAAGGCACTTATATATTTAGTTATAATTTTTAAGTTCAATTGGTTCATCACTTCGCGATTGCAACGATTAATGTGTACACTTTTTCAGAAAATCGATGTGTAGTATTTTAATTGCAGTACAATATTTGGACTTAACTATACACACCAAAATACCTACTTGATATGTTCAAAACAATAATTTGGACAATTTTATAATAATGTGCACAAACTTAAACCAGAAACAATCGCTAAAACGTTTTCACTCGCCCCATTTACTTCGTAAGTGTTTCTTTATAAAATGTTGTTACTTATTTTGTAGGCATGTTTTTTAGTATGTTTTCAATATAGATTATTATTCTAAAGCAAATGTTTATAATGAATTTATTGCTGTTTTAGTATTGTTTTATCATTTTTAAGCATTCCTAAGTAAAAATATTATTAAAAACTTTAGACAAAATGCTTTTTATAAGACCTTGCATACATTAGAAATTTATGGAAAATTTTCATTTTTTTCAAAACTTCGAGGTCGTTGCGGAACCTTAAGATGGAGTCCTAGGAAGCTAATATTTGGTGTGGTTAACACTCTTAGTAAACTGCAACTTTTCCGCACTAGGGCTCTTCGAGATTCGAAAAAAAAATTTTTTTCATACATCCGGTGATGCACCCTAATGTGTAATGTAATTTTATTAACTTTATATCGCACAGATTTTTTCATGACTAGTCTTGGATATTACGAATCGCGTAATGTTTTAAGTGAGTCATTCTTTATATCGATGAACTGAATTAGATATATTTCAGAGTTTGTTCTAGATTTACGTTTAGCAAGACTCTTTCAACTTAAACTTTTTAAAACTCTTTCGGTTGACTGTTTTGCTACTTGAAATTAGTCCGTGTGGTGCTGGATCTTCTAAGATTTATGGGGTTTCATATGTAGTGTTATAACTTATAACTAGTATTCATAGTCAATACTCAGATAAGAGAAAAACTGTATAAAAAAATGTAAAGAATTCTATATTTTCTGATGCAGAACGGCCTTTCTGCGGCGGGTTTGTAATATGTAGGTATTAACATTTTTCAAATCATGCATGTCTAATTTCATTGAATGCTATTATTGTGCCTATATTTTTTCTCGGTATTTTCCAGTTTTAATGCGGCAGTTTGCCAGTACAAAATTCTTTGCTACACTTCTAGGTATAGGTATATAGGGTACCTAACGTAATATAATATATCAAAGGTTCTGAGGGAATACATGACAATGTATATACGTGTGTACCTAATGTATTTACTCTGTAATATAATTCTCTCTAACTGTATATAATAAACTCACTAATGCGGGAACCATTTTCTTTAACTCATTTACTATTCCAACACGCGAGTGCCTTATTATGTCCACGTTTTATTTTTCCCTGTATCTACCAAGAGTAATGTACTCGTCAACAGATTATCCATCGGATGGATATCGGTGTGTGATATGACGGACGACGGTACATAGATCTTGAACCTAGTCTTTATAGTATTCATCAATTTTATTGTATTGTCCATGGCTACCGAATTATATAACCACATTAATTCTTAAAATTTGAGGAGATGGGAGAATCCTAGTTATAATAACTTGGTTAAATTTGCATGTATGATGTCGCTCAGCCTCTCTTCTTACCGTTTAAGCAAAGGTCGTGTACCTCACGAATACAGGCCTTTTATTTATTTATATTCTATATTTTGTTAATTAATATACGGTTAATTTGCCTTTAAAGTTTAAAGTACTGAACTTTCAATGTCTGTTTTTAATTGACTGGTAATTAACCTTCACGAATAATTAGGTACTTCATTCACCTGCCATTATTTTATGAAGAAAGTTATAACACAGTGTTATTACGAACAATTGCAAGGTTTTGTTTAAAGAGGTATGTTAATTGTTACGTCGCATTACTCAATGGTTCATAGACATAATTACGTAATTGAAAGTGAATCTGAATCTAAAATAATTCATTTTATTTTACCTAACGTTTATCATTCCAATACCTTTCTTTCTAATTTAAAAGCCAGCTTTATAGTGTGCTCACTGCGAATACTAGAAGGTAATTCTAGCAATACTACCTACTAGTATATACGTACATTTTGAGTAATGAGTCTTCACATTTCTTTTCATCAGGCATTTCTACCTCTGGAAGAAAAAATGTGGGGATCACAGAACAATCTTATTAAAAATTCCTGTCTATTTTATATAATTCTGCTGCACGTGTACATAGATGTTTGTGGAAACCATGGTATATGAAAAAGTTTTGTACAATTTGATGAATTTCATCCAGCATAATCCTTTTCGTTATTTTTCTCGAGTTTTCCCTTGAGAATGTATTATTTTGTCAGATATATACTGCGGTAGAGAAATATATCTGGGTGTCTTGTCACCTTTATTGCATCACGTAAATTTTTAAGTATCACAACAGCGAAAATATCCTGGAATTTGTATGAATTATCACTGATGCAATATAAGTAGGTATTATTCATTCCCAACCTCAAGTCATAACATATGTAGGTAAGTCATATCATCATATAATTTTCATAAATCTAAATTTCGTGTATTAAACGTTGATTTTCACATGTTAAACGGTGCGCAATGTTTGAGCTTTCAGCTCATTAAAAATGAAGCTTGAATGTTCTTTCGTAAATTTTCATATTATCGTTCAATATGTCATATACAATTAGTTATTACAATTGTGGGCAGATCTGTGTAATGCACGAGAATTCGGAAAGTGCATTTCGTTACATCGGAATTAGGCAAAATTAAACGAAATTTGACATACCAAACTCTTGATTTCTAAGCTTTTCTTTTAGGCCCGTGACTTTTAGAGGATGTGAATATACAAACAAGTCAATTCATATCAATAAACGTTTAGATATTAATAATAATCAACATTGTCTGATGTATAATAAAATATTTGCTTAGAAAACAGTAGGTGTGAGAAGTTACCAGCTTCTCGTAGTTTCAATATCACGTTTCAATTCAATATCTCAAAGCCCGCGGTGTGTTATATCAATATACTATACTGCTGTATCTTCCTGATATTTGTTTTATATAAAGGAAATATACGATCATCTTCTTTAGACGTAAATCCCAGCTTTTGCTACAGGATCCCTAGTATGAATTACATTCACCGACGCCTTACTATCGATCGAGAAGCAGTGAAACAGGTAGGGTAGGTATATATCAAACTCTACAAACACTAAATTTCTGAGATGTCATAATATTACACGATCGAGTATAACAGATCCCACATTTATTGGATAATCATCATCATCATCATCAGCCCTCCCTCGTCCAGTGTTGAACATAGGCCTCTCTTTCCGACTTCCACACTTCCCTGTCCATCGCCTTTCTGTGCCACTGCTGTCCTGCCACCTTTCTGATGTCATCAGACCATCTCGCCTGTGGTCTGCCTGGATGTCTGTAGCCGGTTCTCGGTCGCCATTCTAGGGTTCGCTTGGTCCATCTATCATCAGTAGTTCTTATGATGTGACCAGCTCAATTCCATTTTAATGATGCCGTTCTATGTGCTACATCCGTGACCTTTGTCTTGTCTCTGATCCACTCGTTGGATAATATTGTTTTATAATAATTTATATTGTTTTAATATTTACTAATGTCTTAACTTTCAATACTTTAACATGCAAATTGGCGTTCGTTAGCATTGTGTATTCTTCTAACAAATTGAACGTTTTTTTTTCAACATATCGTACAGTCACGTTATCTATGAGTATTTTATTCATCGTAATATAATCTACCTTACGTTTCTGTGTATCATTATCGTGAATTTTTTATTAATCTATTTGAAACGTAGGTATTATTTTGTCAGGTCGTCGTACGACAATAATTTCCTTATGAATGCGTAATGATAAATAAAATGGAACAAATGCGTTTTTCCTTTATTCTTAACAATTTGATGAGTGTAGTATATTTTTACGGCAGTCACAAAGAATTTCATGTCTTGTTGACTTCATCGTCTGGCCAGTTAGTTCCACAGTGAATCGTAAATAATATACTCGTATTGTAGCGTACAATTTATGTATAATGCCGAATATAACACGTATAATACTCACATAATGGTTAAAAATTCTTTTAACATATAACGAGACATGTCGTCTGTTCGGATGACGTGTTTTATTGTGTCTAAATTCTGTTTAAATCAATTTGTATTAGTGATCAGTTTTAACTACATACATACGTAATTATTCTTAGTAACTTTGAGTTCACTTATTGCAAATATTGCTTAATAGATTGTTGTTGTTTATAGTTTAAATTTTTAACATATAGATATGTATTATCTCAATAGCGAAGGATGGACTTTCCATCAGGATTAAGACTGATCGTCGGCTGGTTTGATGTGATCGTAGCATTCGCCAATTCCATTCCATCCATATGATCAGTCATAAGCCTAATGGAAAATCTGCTTCTCTTGATAACTATACCTACTTGTTATTTCAACTACGACATTTAGAAAATACGACGTTTTTCACAAAAAAATAAAATTGTGATGTTCAAAAAATTAAATAAGTTTTGTTTCTTCGACAGGTTCCTCTCTATAACGATGTCTACCCCACACACAAGATGGAGTTAGTGAAGTTAATATCGTGGGCGGAGAAATATTTGGGACATCTGCCAACCTGGTATTGGACATAAAGACAGGTGAGAGAAAGTGTTCTCGTAACTCATAATTCATTGACAATATTCAACATTATAATATTATTATCCTGTCTGATATGAGGAAGACTGACAGTATGTTAGCGTAATTAATGCGCGTAGTGTGCTACTAAATACATATTTGATGAACGTATGACAATACAGGTACGCTTAGTATGTAATCTCCTTTATATATATACAACGTACTTTCCTTATTTTACTATACGTACATGTTATATGCTATACTGAGTACTTAGAGGGTAAAATCATTGTTTAAATATGAACGGAGGCATTATAATATTTCAGTAGAGTGAGTAGGTACTTGTACTGTGAAAAGCTCAAGTTTTAATTATTTTCGAAATGTTGTCATGAAAAACAAAGGCGGTATATAAATACTAACATACTACTCTACTTGTCGAGTTTCACATATATTGTTAGCTCAGTTACTTTAGGAAATCAATGTATGGGGAAGTCGGCAAAATTAATAACAGATGGGACTCTATGCAGTATGATACCTTAGGGTGGGATGTTTCAGAATATCAGGCGTCCCCCCCGCCACACCTGACGCGTCACCCCCCTGGCCCCCCGAACAGGTCCCCCTACGTGGTTTTTCTCTATTTATCAAAAAACTGTAACAGATAGAAGAAAAATGTCGAGGACAAAAATAGTCCTTAATAAATTCTCTACAAAATAGTAAAGCACATTTTTTGATAGGACTAGTAATTTACCCGCAATAGCCGGTGAAAGTATCGTAATTTTTTAATAAGAACAAAAAAAAAAATATTATACTCAAATTGCTGAAAATTCATAAGAGCTACAAGAAAATGGTCAAAGAATGAATTAATTGCTATAGTTTTAGCTATAAAATGAGCTATTATTTATTTTTGCACGGCTCATAGTTTTTGAGTTATTACATACAATTCCAATGACAGAAGTCTTAAAAAAGGAACTTTTCATACAATTTGTATTGAAATGCTGTGATATTAAAATTTAGGTTACGCCTGTTTTTCACAAGTATGTGAAAGAAAAAAAATGTATAGGAGTATGATTGGGTCTTTTTAGTATCTTAAGATATTATCCTTTCGAAGTTGAATGCACTTTTGCCAGTCATGTTTCAAAGCCATTATCCCAGTTTTCCAGAAGGATTCCTCAAGGTTAGGATATGGGTCAAAAGCATTGGCACCCGGCGATTCGAGGGTTTGTACAAGTCCTGTTCTGAAGTTAAGATGAACACTACTGATTAAAATCAGATCACTGGAATCTCTGCTATCACCTAACTAATAATTCCGCGGTCTTTGAAAAATTAATCCATGTCTTTATCGACGTTCTCCAGAACTACTGCATTTTATTGCTTTCCACTTCGAGGGTTGTGTTTGACACCTTGCTGTGCCCATTCAAAATCTGGCACTTACTTTCTAATCATTGCATATGATGGAACAGACTCCAGTAATGAACCCGATATCTCTTTTATGGTTCGTGTCAGTCTATGACCTTAGATAAAATAATATTTCATCACGGATCGCGGCTGAAAATTTCACATTTTCACAAAAATGTCAAACCCGTTGAAATAAAAATGGTGCCAAGAGTGCCAGCTTCGTCCTATCGATCTCAAATTTTGTAAATATCCCTAATGAAGTTTAAATTATCTATATCAATAATAAACTGAAACTGGCCTGTACATTTTTTTCTCAGGGCTACGAAGTGTTCAGCCGAACCTCGTATCTTACTTACTAAATTTTCTTCTTTAATAATCTTGACGAATCCTTCTGTAAAACTGGGATATGGCTTTGAAATATGGCTGGCAAAAGTGTATTGAACTTCTAAAGAATTATACCTTAAAACATTCAAAAGATCCAGTCATGCTCCATTACATTTTTTTTGTATCTTACACAGACTTGTGTAGTGTCTATTATACAGACGTAACCTAAATTTTAATATCAGAGCATTCCACTACAAATTGTATGAAAAGTTCCATTTTTAAGACTTCTGTCATTGGAATTTTATGTTATAACTCAAAAACTATAAGCCGTACAAAAATAAATAATAGCTCATTTTATAGCTAAAACTATAGCAATTAATTCGTTTTTTGACCATTTTCTTGTAGCTCTTATGAATTTTCAACAATTTGAGTATAATAAAATATTTTGTGTTCTCATTAAAAAATTACGATACTTTCACCGGCTATTGCGGGTAAATTACTAGTCCTATCAAAAAATGTGCTTTACCTATTTTGTAGAGAATTTATTAAGGACTATTTTTGTCCTCGACATTTTTCTTCTATCTGTTACAGTTTTTTGACAAATAGAGGAAAACCACGTAGGGGGACCTATTCGGGGGGCCAGGGGGGTGACGCGTCAGGTGTGGCGGGGGGGACGCCTGATATTCTGAAACACCCCACCCTAAGGTATCATACTGCATAGAGTCCCATCTTTTATTAATTTTGCCGACTTCGTGCTGCAAAAGGACTGAGCTATGTTTATACATTTCCTTCTAGATATCTTGTTTGGAGTACGTACTTACACTTCACGGCTAGAATCTCTTTAAAGCTACTTTTCTCGTCACAACTACAAATTTTAATTACCTTGACTAATTGAGTGTTAACAATAAGAACATTTTTGATAAAATAAACCACACTTTTATAAATCACATTAAACCTGAGTTCGCAGCTTTTCAAACATTGTTTAGGAAATCTAACCTATTTAATGTTTTTATTAGTAAATATTTAAATTTACAAAAAAAGTAAAAACATAATGACCTTTTTATTAGAGATTTTTTTCTGTATAAAAGGGTTTATTTTTTTACCTTTGATTTAATAAAATAGAATCGTATATTATATGTAATGCTATGTATCTATTTGTGGAATGGCTTTTTGAAGCTTTTAGGAATCTTTACTAAGTTTTTTTTTGCAAAAGCTCGGCTCATTTTGATTCGTTTGCTAAATTTGTTTCGAGTGGAAAACTGATATATGTCAGTACAAATATTGACCTTTCTCATTCCTTATCTTCGTGTTTCCTCATGTAGTCAAGCGTGCTTATTTTGTATTTTTATTTCTTTTGAATGTACCTACATTTAAGTAATTTATTTTTTTGACATCGCAAATAAATTCTCCCAAGGTTTTCTATTGGTTTTTTTTATATTATATTCCTCAGAAATTGTGTTTTGCTTACCCGTCAGATGAACCCTTTTAACCTCAATATTTCTGCTCATCTGACTACCACCCGTACCCTTTAATAATATTGTGTATAGATATAGGTATGTATATATATTCTGGTATCCGTCCTCAATATTCCATCATATAGTTCACCTACCTTTCCATCTTAATATATATCCTTCACCAACCACATCCTACTCCACTGAACTCCAATCTCATTATATAGATTATTCAAGTAGGGACAGTTGGGTACACATTACTTTTTGTTTGTCTACCGAGTTTTTTAATATATTAAAATTCAGGTCGAGCCTCATTTGCTAGATACAGATATCTTCATAATTTTATATTCTATAGCAGATACGTAATTACAAGTACATCAAAATCTACGAGAACTGAAAATATTTCAATCACGAAAAATTATTTTTCCAACGACGGGAGTGAAGGTCCTTAAAAATATTTTAAGGACCTTCACTCCCTTACAAGAAATATTTTATTCTTATACATGTAATAAATACTAGAAGAAATTTCTATTTTCAATACAATATAATATGTTTCTAGAAATATTTGTTCAATGAGTTAAAAAGTTCCATAATAGTAACGAGTATAGAATTTTGGGAAATAGACTATTTATTCTACGTATTCAATTTCAATAGTTGAAGAGTTTTGTTGAAAAATAATTTGTTGTTGGATTGTACCTAGTATAACTTCAAACGTTATTATTTTAGCGCATCTGTTTTTTCTATCAGTCGGAAATGTCATTTGATGTTTTAAGATCTTTTGAGTATAGAAAATAAAATTACAGCATCTAATTTAATTATTGGGACAAAGTATTCGAAGATCTCTGTATTGGAAAATCTAATAAATATATTAATTGAACATCTCTATGACTTAGAAATAATATTTAATTTTCTAACATTTTCTAACAAGGTTGTTTATTTGTAATTTATAAATCTTACCATTTTTAATTAAATTAATTTATTATCTGTAGGTACAACACATAGTCTAAATATTATGTAAACTAATCATATTTGTGAAATAGAGCATATATTAATTTATATGGTTTATGATATTATCTATGCCTATCATAATTTTTGTGAATGTATCTAAAGTCGGTAGGTGATTAATTTTCATATTAATTATCTGTTTTTTAAAATATAGAAATAATTAATAAAAAACATTAAAAATATCGCCTCAGGTATAATTGTGTTTTAGAACATTCATAGAAGGTAATAAACCAATAATAAAATAGAAGAGAAAACGGGGCGAAATTATGTAATAAAATAGGTAACCAAATGTATTTATGTACATTCCTTTGAATATAAATTTATTTTCATCAAAAGGCAGTAACTTCTTTGTGTATTTTTGAATTTATTTTCTGATATTTCTGTTGTAAGTATATAAATCACTAATTCGTAGATAGGTATATTACGTACACTGTTAATATTTTTAACTTTGAAAACAAAGCGACTTTTTTGCTTAAACTATACCTATTAGGTATTAGAAAGTTTTGTAGGAATAACAAATGGAGAGGAGAGTAAATATAAAGGAATTCTTGTACAGGTTCATGGAAATTATTACGAGATCAAAGTTAGCAAGAACAACCTGGGTAATATATTCTGAACAAAACCTTCCCAATTATTTAGCGAAGTCTTGTGACTCTCAGTTTCCCAGATAATGCTTGGGCGCAGCCAATAACCTTCTTCTGATTACTATTGGTAGGTACTAGTATTGAACAAGAGGTCACATAGCCTTGTTTTCACGTTAGTCTAACTGCTCTGTTTGTTATACAATAATACTGAAATAATAATGCCTATTTATACTCGTATTTTTGTATTGCGTAGAAGTGAGTCCTGTTTTACTCAAACGGTTAGTCATTTTACTTTTTCTTTCATAAATCGTTAGTATTATATTACGTCATTTAAGTAGTTCCCATGCGGGGATAATATACAGCGTAGTAGTACGCACAAAGGAAAAATTCGACAGTAATTGAACTTTCATTGTCTCTAGTATACGTCGTCCTTGAAACCCTTTAGTTAAGTTGAGTGAAATTGTAAAAGTTGTCGATTATTGCAATCATTTTATAAAGGTAGGTACTTAAGAATGAAGGTGTTGACCTCTAGAGTATGTTGATTGTTCATTGCCTTCACCTGTTAAGTTTTTATTTAGTAGGGTATAGTGTGAGATGAGTTGTACCCGCAGCTACACAACCCAGATATCCACCACCCTGACCTTGTGCGTGTATTGCTAGGAGAATCGATACCAGGGGAGTGGTGGTGGTGTGGAGGGATGAAGGGAAGAACCAGGGATGCTGGGAACATAGTGGCGAAGGGGGTGCATAAAGAGAGACGTGGAGGGAACTCGCGATGAAAAGAACGTTTCAATGGAACATTTTGGTACAACACAAATTTCGGAGTATATTTCCTTTAATGATTTACATTGTTATATTAATTACCTTTAAGTCATAACAGCAAGACTGTTTTCCTTCTATATAATTAATATTATGAAAACGGATTAAAATGAAATCATATGAAATTTACGTTTATAAGTATTTTATTAGATGTGTAAATCACTTTAACGAAGTAGATATTATCTTATGTAATTAATTATATTATCGTCGTTAACTGACTTTAAATATTGTTTATCTTTGGGCTATTTTGGGTATTAATAGTATTTTGCCAAATTATGTCTAGTACTTTAGATACCCACGTCCGTGTTTAAAGTGTATTTTGTTATATGGAAACTTAATACTAAAACTTTCTCTTATATCGTTTCGCTCTCGTGGATGAAAATTGAAAATTGTAGAAAGTTGCTGAAATGAAAAATGTACGACATTCAATGGGGTAAATGAGAAATACTTTTTGTTGAGTGGAAGATTTTGAAAAGTGGATGTATTTTCCGAAAGTGTAAAGAAAACATTTCAGAATCTTTACATTATAATTATTATAGATAAAATAAACCTTTTTTAAACATACAATATGCCAGAAGGCGGCGCTATGTAACAATTTTTGCCAGTCAACCCATGTTTATTTTATTGTATGCAATGGTAGGATTTTTT
Organism: Ceraclea dissimilis; assembly: GCA_963576895.1. Lineage (NCBI taxonomy): Eukaryota > Metazoa > Arthropoda > Insecta > Trichoptera > Leptoceridae > Ceraclea > Ceraclea dissimilis. The sequence goes on along the minus strand of OY756363.1, from coordinate 6,545,290 downwards.
TCTATGGGACTCACACTCGACAGGCTCTGAAACTGTTACAAATGGAGGCATCTAAAGACCTCCCCTTTGTCACTTGTGAACTCCTGTGTTTGTAAGAGGAACTTTGAAGGGCGAGGTTGTCGTAGGGCTTATTATTACATATACGTATTATGTAGGGTTTTTTTAAAATGAATCTTTGTACATTTCACAGAAAGCTTGAAAAGCTTGTGTTGTGAAGTCGGCATCGGGGATAGAACCCGCATCCGCCAGATTAACAGTCGAGCACGTTACCAACCAGGCTACCGACCACCTCGCAACCTACAACAGTGCACAGTTGAAGATGAACGTTGTCGGGCTTGAGACCGACTTTGGATAGTTGATGATCACTTTACCCTCGAGAATCATTCGCCATTTCTGTTCATTTCATGAGTACGTGTATCTTTATTAAATTAGGAGTGAATTGAATATAAAATTGTTTGACTATGTAAGTTCGATAACCTTCTCCAGCTTTATGGATATTGTATGTGCTAGTATGTGATATTGTTATTAGATTGACACAATATATTGATATCATCATGTTGGTATGATGTTCCTATACCCGTATTACTTTTATTCCTATCATAACATCCATGTGGACATATAATAGGGAATGACTAAATTTTATTAAATTATTTTATTAATATAGATTACACGAGTGTATGTGTCACTCGAAAACGGGTGCTTTACCTAAAGAGAGAGATATATACGAGGGTGGAGTGAAAAGTTCTCGGCCTAACGTGGAAGCAGCATTGCTACCAAAAAAAAATTTTTACTGTTATGATGATACATGTCTGAAAACAATATTTGACAAGTTTCAGCTTGATCTGTCGAATAGTTTTCATTTAACGGCGTTTGGAAGTAGACGTGTCGGAGATGTTTTGTTGAAATGGATAAACCGGACTATCGTGCTGTTACAAACTCTTCATTTTGGACAGTTTATCGCCAACAGAAATTCACCCAAAGTTAATAAAAGTGAACTAGAATTCTTCTCCTTCATTTTCATAGTAAAAAAGATGACAACCGAATTCAAACATGGTCGTAATTCTCTTGAACATGATCCACGTGAAGAACGGTCGAAAATTGCTATCACAAGGGAAAATGCTCTGCAGGTGCGCCAATGGTATTGGACGATCGGCGACTAAATGTGTATGAGATAGCTGAGGTCCTAGGCATATCAGAAGAAAAAGTTGGACTCACTTTACGTTAATGATTAAATATGAAAAGCCTCTGTGAAAATCGGCTGCCGCATTTGTTGAATACTAACCAAAAACAAATGCAAAACGAATTTCGCAACAATATTTGAACCTTTTTAAGAAGGATCCAAATAATTTTGTGCACCGATTTTTTACTGTAGATGTTAAGTGGGTCCTTCACTACACTCTAGAAATGAAAGAGCCACCAAAGCAGTGCTTGGAAGCCAGTGGCTCCTCACTAAAATGGCGAGGTCGATTTTACCTCCCAAAAGATGATGACTAGTGTCTTCGGGGAAAAAAGGTAATCCTTTTCAGTAATTGCCTTAAAAAAGGATAAAACAACAACTAGAGAATATTATGCAAACATTTTGGACCAACTGAAAGAAAAAGATTGCGGAAAAAGGCTCAAAATCTAAAAGAAAAAATCCTCTTTCATCACAATTAAGCTGTCCGTTGAAGTGCTTTGGCATAGGGAAAATCTAAGGTTTTGAAGTAGAATTATGGGAATATCCACCCCATTCACCAGATTTGGCATCCTCTAACTTGAAACATCCTCAAACCTAAAAAAAAATTGTAGCTGGATAGCGTTTTTAGTCAAATGAAGAGGATGGTATCAACTGTAGATGGCTATTTTGCAGACCTTGGAGAATGACCCTCGGACGCGGGATCTACTGATCGGAGAGACGTCGGTCCAAGTACACTGAACTAATAGAAGACTATTAAAAAATATAGATATATTTTTGAGTCAGAAAACACAGTTTTTCACCGTCAGGCCGAGAACTTTTCACTCCACCCTCGTATTATACAAGTGTGACACCTATATTTTTTCTTGTGCCCTGATATCATACATATCATACCTATGTTCCTTCTGATCATATTCTAGAAACTATTTATTTCAGCAGATTCGATTCTTTGTTAGCTTGTAGAATTTTTCATTAATTGTTGATATATGTAGGTTAAGTACTAAGTTTGTTGATTGGTAGAATATATCTGTACGAATACATAAATTCATATATTCAGATTCTCTATTACACGTTCATGTTGTTTTTCATATAATCGGTAATTTATAGCAAAAAATTCTCAATTCAGATAATATTTGTATTATACTTGTGAGTAAATCCAGCGAGCTATTGGTACTTTTTCCTAACTGGGAAATATTTTTTGTACGTCTGCTTTTTTTCTAAGAGGTTTTATTTTGCAAACAAATAAACACATCAAGAAAAAAAGTATTTATGTAATCGTTACCACACAAAACCCATACATTGAAATAATTTACATAATACATGAAGGTATAAATAAATTCGCTGTATATTTCCCGTTCTCAAATTAAAAGACCACCCCACATGCTCCAAATTTTGATTACCTCATTGACGAACCCTTTGCAAGTAATCCAATAATATTTTTACATTGGTAGAGTTTACCTATAATGTTTACAATACGTAGGGGCTGCTGTACCAGAACACAATGACCGTGTTTTTTTATTTGGCCAATGTGGTTGTTACTCGATGTGGGTTGATTGACAGATGGGTAATAAGTTTTGCTTTATGTCGCCACCTGCCATTAGCATTTGAATTAACAAACATCATTTGTTATTAATTTTTACAACCCAGATGTTTTACATTATTGTTACAGCAGTGCAGTAAACTTTTCAACGTGCGAAAGAGTTTCAAAAGTTTTCATGTTCAGTTGCAGGATTTCATTCTATTCGATATTGTATCTAAATCTGTCGTCAAATCCTGGGAGACAATTTTTTGTATGTAGAATTTTATAGTCGTTTCACTGAAGCGCGTATTTTTTAGTTTAGACCTGTGAGAAAGAAAGTAAGGCCGTGTTTCCACCTGCAAGAAAACTTCTGCTAGAAGTGTCCGACAGTCTGTCAGACAGTAACTTGCATGTGTAAACACCGTAGCAAGTGCACTCGCGACAGTTTGTCGAGAGATTCCTGCGAGTGTGTAGTTGCGAGTGCAATAAATTGCAAGTGTAATCACGGTCTAAGAAAGAACCCAATTTCTTTTCAAAACGCATTAATTTTACGAAATAGCAAAATAAAAGTCTGGGCATCCCTAAAACGAAACGACGTAGAAAAAAATCTGTATTTTTATCTCAGAATTGGTGTAATATTTCACCTTTTAAAATAATCTGTTCTAATATTTGTGTAAGTACCAGAAGTTTTCGGGAAAGTTAACAGAATTTGATTGATTGAGTAATTATTCTATTGTATTGATCGATTTTGTTGACTATGCATTATAATTTGTATTGACGACCTAATTTCATTGTTCTCATTAAATAATGCTACCAAGCATTTTTATATAAATACAAAATATACCTAATATATTTTTGTAATGGTGAAGTAATAATGATAGATATTATCTTTTATTAGCAATACTGTAGAAAAAAAATATATTGGCATCTTTACAATCATCAAAGCAATATCTTCAATTCCATCCTACCTAGTACTTATAAGTAGTAATTTAGTATAGGGGATACAGAGAAGAGCAAATTTACTTAGTATTCGATTGGGTTCATCTACAACGTAGATATCATTTAACAATTATGTAGTTTCTTAACTGATACACAGTGTAAAGTGCAATTTATGATGGTGAACGTTTCTCGACAGTAAAGTGATCACCTAAACCAACCGATGGCTGGTCGTAAGTCCAGCATACCCATCTTACACTGTGCATTATAAGGGATGCCAATCCTAAGTATGAAATTGTCTATATATTTTTTTATTCAAAATACCGCAGCTCAAAGCAATCAGTCTGTCGCTAAGGGTAAATCCTCCTCCACGTCAATGTTTTTGTTTCTTCTTAAGGATTCAAGGCGCTCACTTTTATTTAACGTCCTGTGGAGGCAATTTTTTTTACTATTTCATCTGATGATCAAAAGTACGTAAATATTGTTTACGTAAAGATATATAATATCACTTTGTATCATGTACTACCTGCATGTTTATACACAATTCATCGGATGTGGCAATATGAATTAGTGGCACGAAATAATTTACGATACTCATAATAGTTTGTATGTATTTCAGTTCCCAAATTATTATGTTACCTGTTATTACTGCAATCTAAACATGGTCGTTATACTATATTGTTGTAATGGAGTCTTATTATAATTTTAAATCAAACGAGTATGTTGTTTGTGTTTTAGTTGACATATCATTATCGTTCACAAGGTGAATGTTGATTAGTGTTTATCATTAAAACCAATGACAATGACATAATATTATGAAGTGATTTGCCATACCACCGTAGCCATGCTGTAACAATTGGCAACATAGCAAAATGACCAAATAGGACCACTACTGCTGTCAAATTTCGTAACAGAATATAATACGTGGTCCATCATACTCGTTGTTAAGGGACTCTTATTCTATACATTTCCTTAGCCACAGTGATGGCAACAGTGCGAAAAAAAGTGGTCTCAAATTTCTACAGCATGGCTAGAGAAAGACTCTAGGTGGCAGTGGCCATACACATCTCATTACATACAATCAGCCAGAAAAGTCTATTCTATACGGGAATCAGTCTCATAGGATTAGTCTTAACTCTTTTAACTCATGTGGATTTAAAATACAAACAACATGGAAGGCAAAAACCAAAGAGTTCGCCCCAGACAATCCAGACATTGCTACATGGACCATCAGGTATCAGCGTTGTGCGGTGTGGGAGCTATCAAGAAATGAAGAGGCTGGCGGGTGACAAAGAGAGTGGATGAACTAAGCGCAAGAGCAGTCCGACAAATCTAATTGTTTATTTATATCTGTAGCTGAAAACACCCACAGAATTTATTTTTATTCACCTGGCAATTTTATACCACCAAAAATTCCCCGTCATCGCATCGTATTGAATGTTTGAGTATGATATATTGGATTGTGTAAAAATTCAGGCTTGGCATTAGTACTTCGTTTAATTACACGGTAATTTTGTTACTAAATAGGTACGGATTTTGTAATGTGTACAAATAAATTTCGCAAATTAGGTAATATTATTATCGATTAGGGGCAAACAACTAGTTGTTATTCATTAGTCTGTGTGCGGGAACTAATTAAAAACACAGTGCAAATACGTAGTATCAACATAACAATTTCTGAAAAGAGCGCTTAAGTCCATAATCCCCCATTCTAAAAATCATAAAAATGTTTGCGCTAACAGAGTGTTGTGTGTTTTTATATACTCAAAGCATTTACTGATTACCCCATTGTTGAGATATACCTACACTACGCAGTGCTGGTGTAGCAGTAGTGGTATACGAAATATACATACGCAGATGTTCTGAAATTGCAATTAGGGAAATGGTTTGACTACCTACATACGTGGGTTAAGGACCATTCACGTTTGCAGTTTAGTAGAAGCTACTTCACTGTGACCGAGTTTCCGCATGTTCTGACTGGTAGGGCCTAGGTTGAGGTTGAGGCCATAATTGTATATTTAACCAGACATCGGATATCCCACACAAAAAAAACATTACTTAATATTAAAAAAAAGAATAGAAAATAGACAAACAGGTAAAAGCATGACAGTCAGAGTAATCATACAAACAAACTACGAACTATACCTTCAAATTTAAATTACGTAGCTAAATTATGTTGCATTGGGTTCTATTACTGACGAAAATCGAAGAAAAGCTGGTTTATTGACCGAAATTACTTCATGTCCGCTAGTCACATTCCATACTGTTCTTTTTTTACAGTCAAGCTGGAAAAAAGTTTCATATATTCATTGTCTGCATCTCGATCCCTCATACGTTGTTTGTAATTCACTGTAAGCATAATTAATTACCTTTCAATCGAATAGTGGAGTCGGATCTCTTAGAAGCGGAGTAAATAGAGGAGGAAAAGTTTTCTATTGGGTACGATATTAAAATGAAATGTGGGATCTTTAAAGATGGAACCCGCCTACAGTCTATCTAATATTCCCATATCGTTGATCAGAGTTGTATTTGTATGTACTCGTATGTATCAAAGTCATAAGCATATTTTAGTTTTACATGCTGGTGTTCCTAAGATGATTATACCTTGTGTACTTTAGTTTGCTAAATAATAGTAAGTACTCCAATATCTAGTAGTCTTTATAGGTCCCTACATGGAATTCACATGTGTCACGGTGTTCTTGCATCGTTATTTCTACGTGACTGGCGTGACATTCATGATCATATTATTATTCAATATTCATATCATAAAGCGGTCGTATAGGTTCGTATTCCACGTATACTCTTTGTATGCAGTTTTCTATATAAGGAAAAGTTTAGATTCCTTAAACAGTTATAACAAGTTACAATGAAATGTCATGGGTCGACATATAATCACATAAATATTTGAGTAATTACTTACATATATTTTTTCCAATTACCTTTCACCCATTTACCCATTAACTTTTAGTAGCTACTCTATGTGGCGAATTTTAATGACGTTATAACTAGTTTTATTCATATAACTATAGTCGCAAAAATCACCCAGTTAGGGTGGACTGCCTAATTAAGAAAAAAAAATAGGCTCAATCTGTACATGGCGAAGGCCGGAGTTAGAATTGTGGATGAGGTTCCCACTATTTTTTAATATATTTACGAGTGTTCTGGAAATGTCAAGTGTTCTAAAAACATTCACATGAGGTTTAAGTATGGGATAGATAGATATACCCATTAAATATATACTTACTTAAAAATTAAATACCTATATAAAAATACGTTTCATAATGATAAGATTAGTTACATACTTTGCAGCAGGAAATTTGATTAGAAGATAGGTATGAGTATTACTGCCGTCCGTCCTAAGGAAGAACCGCGTATAAACCAAAATGTTGAAACTGAGATAATCGTGAAAAAACGTCTTGTATCGCGATCGCCCACACACATAATTCCATACATTTGCGTGACATGGATGGCTTGAAAAATAGCGGTTGCGTATGGAAACACACACTCTTTTTTATTGAAATAGTTAGGGGTGGGGTTTGTCGGGGGGCTCCTTTCTGGCTAACCCTGAGCCCACCTTTTAAAAAGATTTTGTCAAGAAGTGCGGGTAAAGAGGACGCCATATGCGCCTGTGCTACCCGGGGATGCGGAGGGCCTTAAGCCCGTGGGAGTTCTTCAATGTATTGAAATAGGGGGACCTAAAGTTAATATAGTCATTTCGATGAATAAGTCAAATATACGCGGTTCTTGCTTAGGACGCAGTATAGGAACGTTTCTGTTTTAGTCGTTTATGTCAGTTTAATCAACGCCATCAAACGTGTTGCAATATCGTTGCAATCAATTCATCACTTTATAAGCGTAATTAGTGTGAGCGCTATCAAACTATCAATGTTATATTATACACTCTTAGTACAGGATGTATTATGAATTAATTACCCTAGATATACACATTTTATGATCGATGTTTTCCATCAGATCCTTATGATAAATAACGTGCCTACAGAGTACCTACAGACATACTGCAAATGTTGGGACAACGCGTAATTGCATAATCGATTATCACAAAATCGACATTACAATTAATTTACACGTTGCATTACTGCGTTGCAAATTTGTAGGTAGATAATTGAATGCTTAAATCTCTATAATTAATTAATCCTAGACTTGAAACATTGCATGTGATGTAACAAACATTGACAGACTAAAGCGTGTATAATGTATATGCAAATGTTATAATGGATTTACAGATTGTGGATGGACCGGATTGATTATGATTATATCATATACGATTAATTATTTGCGACCAACATTTCAGGAGACAGATTTCCAACTGTCTCTTCAAAACTGAAATCATATTTTGCAAATGAAAGCATTAAGTGTTTTTCAATTCATTCTGTTCGAGATACTTCACAAAGCAATTAAGCATTTTTATGTACGAATAGTTCCTAATTGCATTTGTATGTTAGTGTTGTTAAAAAATGGGACACATTTTTCCAATTATTTACAAAATGTTGCCCTTTAAAACGAAAAATGTATAATAGGATGAAACGTTATTTTTATCGTGCAAGTCGACGTAACAATTTGTACGATGGCTTCTTTCAAATATTTGTTTATCTTATTAGTTATGTATCCATCCATGTTGTACATTATGTATCTTACAAATTCCATAACAGGCTTACTGCATTCTTGTTCTGTATTTACATAATACATAAATTATCCAAATGTCAATATTTGTTGTGTAAGTTAAGTATGCTACACTTTTTCTTATATTGCGTAGGTCTTGGTATATTTATACACAATACAACTGATCTCTCTAGAGTCTAGCTGGACCCAGACAACTTTATTTGAAGTTCAAACATTTAACACTTGGTAAAGTTTTAACACTTAGTTCACAATTTGTATTCCTTTTTAAGTTTACTTTAATATTTAGGAACGGAGCAAACCTTTCAATACAATACATAACACCTCTTATTTATAATATTTTTTTTATGATCTACTGTTCAATGGACACATAAAATACATGTAAAAAAATAACACTAAAAAATAACACAATAAACTTGGTGCTCAAACTTTGTGTATCGTGAACCTCTGAGGTTATGAGCTAAAACAAGCCAATCTTCCACCTTGGAGTTCTTCTTGATTGATTATATCATACGAAAAGCATGGCTTTTATGAAATTTCTAAATGAATTCTGTTTCTAATATTTGGAACTTAGTTTGACACTTATCCAAGAGAAAACCCATACAATAATTCGTATTTCACATGAAAATATTATGACAAAAAATTGATAATTGATATTACTTTGTCACCAGCAAGTATTTCACTTTTTGTCATCAGTAAGGTACATCAACATTCTGCTTGCTAATAAAATTTCATGTCGATATTGCAAAACAAATATTTGCTAATATTTTATGTAATATGTTTCTAACGGTGTTAAAAAATTATTGCTATCTTTATTTTACTATTACAAATAATTTCATTTGAAAGATAAGTCATCACGTTTATGACAGCGATGTTATCAAGCTTCATTACAAAAGGATTACACAGTGTCATCTATCATTATAATTAGTTCAACTAACATTATCTAAGTACTTCACATAATGACGGCGGTGTTCTGATTTTTAATAAAATAATCTTGATTATTCTTTATTACTATCGATTACAAGATTATATACTACGATTATTCTGTCATAATTTTAATTATAATCTGCCATAAATTTGTGATTGGAAATTCGTATGTTTAATTATTAAAAAAAAAAGTCATTTTATTATAATCTCGTTAATTTTGAAACGGTATCAGATTGAAACAAACCTTGGGGTAACAATATGTTTTCAGGCATTCTAAAGACTTAATATTATAATCTATTGCAATGTTTGAAATAGATTTACCCGGTATTTACATGTGAACATTGTGAACATACATGAAACACAAACATTGTTGATTGTATAGCATAAACAGGTTAAAGCGAGTTTACTATTTTTTCCGTGTATTTTGTGAGACAATATGTGTGTCAATATGAAAAATAAATTGAAATCTCCCTTTTCCATAATTATTCTATATTGTTAATAATAATGTGTCATTTATTATTTCCAGATAAGCAGCAGAAGCAGTCAAGCTGTCTCGGTGTGGATGAGATGGTAAACGGAGGGAGTGACGGGGCTGCAGTGGCCTTAGATGTTGCTGACGTTGATAAAAATGGTAATCCATCTTATCTCTCAACCACACCCTACCCTGCCTGTAGTCTGTAGTTGATGCTGTACCAATGCTATAGAGAGCTTACTGAATAAGTTATTAAATTCAATGAATTTTGTAGTACTTACGTACGTGAAGTTTTATATTTCAAGTTTTATTGAATACACACGGTCTCAGTGTGTAATTTCATATCTCTTCGTCACAGGAAGAAAGAGGAATGAAGTTTCTTGTACTTCGTAAAATCTCTCTCGATTGTAAAATTGTATCATCTTTTTGACCAGTCACAACTACGTACTGGAATGATGTGCATGAAATGTACTGTGGACCATAAAATAAAGTGCAGCGTCTTCAGTAATACAGCCTTTAATTAACTATTTAACCAAAAAGTTTCTTTTTATTCGAATCAAGTTCCTTTTTTGTTTCATGTATACTTTTTTAAAATTTTCAGACACAAAGAAGCGTCGCTTCCTCCGCGGTCTCCGTCGCATGTTTAGGCGACGAGGGCAACGCGACGCTTCCGATGGATCCCGGGATAATAGCGGAGGTCCTGAAGCAAGAGAGCCTCCCGCACACACTCCGACCACACAGAGGCTCATCGCAATTGAAGATGGACATAGGAGAAAGTTAGATCATATTATGTATATTTACTACTAATATTACTGAAATTTACTGCATTACTCGTGTTGGTAAACACACTTAATATTAGTTTATTGTTTGTTTTGAAATGTCTCTCAGTGAATATATTCATTAGCGTCTCCACAAACTTTTTAGTTTTCGTGTTCATCAGAATATCATGCATATACATAATTTAATACAATGTCAGAATTTGAAAACTTTCCTTGTCTACTGGAAATAGTTATTTGTCTTGTCTAGGCATCACCGACATTACGCAATTATTAACATAAAACTTTACGAACTTTTAGTCGCGTCTAGGCGGTTGCAACTTCTCACATAGTTTTATTAGAATCATTAAGGAACACAAATTGTAGGGATATAAAATCATTGCTTACATTGCATGTTGAAATTCTTTTCGTCTCTGCAGTTTTACATTTCGACTTAATTCTAACTCGTGTTTTCCTTTCAGGAGTACATCAGTCCATCAGTCTGGGTTGAGCGTCTCTCACGACTCTGTGTTCACTGCCGAAGCGTCGGGAGCTTCTGGTGGTGAATCGGATGAGGAGAGAGCTCGTAGCTCCTCCAGTACCTCAGAGAGAAGGAGAAGACACCACCACCATCATCACCACCACAATTACCATGGAGGGGGAGGACCACTCAATGTAAGTTAGAATAAATACTTTTTTATGGCAAAATCAAGGCGTAGCTGAATGAAAATTAGATTACATGAGAGTGAAATTTCTTCACCACTGTTCAGCTTCGCTATACTGCAGTGGTCAGTAGGTATATCTAATCGGTAAACTTTTTCATTAGAAATTAGAATTCATGCTGATATGTGACTACAAGGTTAAAATTTTTACGTTATTTTACTTCACTTCTTACGAGTATTTAATTTTCTCATGCTTAATTGAAACGTATTACAATTTCTTCGCAAGATTTTCTCAAAGACTATTGAAGTCTAACGACAATTATTGATGTATGATGTACAACGTAAATAATTTACTTACGTGATTAAAACATCATTCTCTCTCTTGGGTCGTATTCCTCACTGCTGAGGGTCGCGATCCCCAAACACCCGTTGCTGGACAATCTGTCGCCACGCGGTTCTGTCCCCCGCAAGGTGCATGGCCCTGTAGATGGAAGGGGCCACCGTTTGCACCACTTGATCGGTTCATCTCATAGGTGAGCGTCCTCTTGGTCTTCGTCCCGGTGTTTTTCCTACTACGATTAATTTCTCGAGACTTTCTTCCCCTCTTCGAGCTATATGACCAAAAAACTGGAGAATTCGTTCTAGGCAGATCGACGACAATCTTGATGTGATACCCAGTTCTTGCAGGATGGAGACATTAGTTCTTCTTGCCGTCCACGGAATTCGCAGCATCCGTCTCCAGCACCACATCTCGAAAGCGTCTATTCTGCTCCTCTCCCTCGCTCTTAAGGTCCAAGATTCTACCCCATATAGGAAGATGGAGAACACTAGAGCTTTTACCAATTTAATTTTCAGTCTCCTGGATACATTTCGGTCCTTCCATACTTTATCCAGTCGTGCCATTGCACTCTTCGCCATTCCAATCCTTCTTCTGATTTCCGCTTCACATCCACCCCCATTATTCAACATTGATCCGAGGTATGTGAAGCTCTCGATTACCTCCAGGTCAGCAAGTGCATCTGTCAGCTGGAGTTGGTTAGCTCTATCTACAATCATAAGCTTGGTTTTATTTCTGTTTATTTCCAACCCCAACTTCCGACTTTCAGTTTCGACTCTTTGAAGTAGTTCTGCCATTTCAGATTCGCTGGCTGCAAACAAGTTCGTGTCATCTGCGTATCTCAGATTCGAGATTTTCCTTCCACCGATTGATATTCCACCTTGCCAGCCGTCCAGCGCTCTTCGCATTATGAACTCTCCGTAGATCTCTCCGTAAAACATCATTAATTCAACATTAATTATTTCGTAAGGTTTTTACCTTGCATTAGTTATATCATTGTGTCAGTGGGACTTTACAGTTTATTTTTAGTTAAATACGTATTATTTACGTTTGTGTAGTTGGGACGATAAGCTAAACACCATTGTTTGCATTTCAACATGGTTGTTAACGAGATATAGGGGGGCTTTAGACTTTAACTAAGAGGATTTAATATTAATCTAACGAGATATAGGGGGGCTTTAGACTTTAACTAAGAGGATTTAATATTAATCTTTGCATGAAATGTACTTAGTTGTACTCTTGTATTATTTTGGCATTGTATAGAAATTAATCAGGTCACCGAGCACACGATGATCTCAATAATGGCACCTACTCATACACATCATACAAATAATGAAGGTTGACTTTTTGAATGTCCATATAATAAAATCGTAGTGATTGATCTAGTTGACGTAATAGTCCAGTAAATACTCGTAGCTAGAGAGTTGATTCCTTTTGGTTTTCCATACTGTTTTTTTTTTTTTTTATATAGACAGTCCACCCTAACTATGTGATTTGTGACCATACCGTTCTATATTTTCTGTTTATTTTCCATTAAGCCACGCATGCATTGAATAAATAATAGTTTTCATATTGATTTTTCTATTATAATGCCCCAATTAGTACACTTTGAAAGGGTAAACGTAGTAAAATAATTTTTAAACCAACGTCATACCTATTACGTTCCGTTGTCTTAAAATATGGCATACGAAGAGAACTCGCTACCAATTTCATCGACCGTATGACGAATAACGATTGATTTCGGATCTTACAAACGTTGAGTTTTGCGAATTTGTTTCTGACTATCCTGGAGTTTCAGGATAAATTACATGTCGTAATTTGAGACAAGTGAACAGAATACCTCATTTCAACAAGACAAACTTACACATTTTGTAAACTCATGATTTTACATTGTAAAAATAGTATGTAAAATCGTAACTCTTTTATCATTCTCTTTTCTTTACCTTTACGAAACGTTAATGAAAATGGTGGATTATACGTATTTTGTTTTATGTTATGGTTGTGTCCCGATATGAAAACTTTCCACTTATTTTGGGCAACATCTGGTACAAGACACCACAAAACGTAGTAAAATACCCAAGTTTAGTTGCTTGTTACAAGTTGTTAGAGCTAAGCGTTACATTATACGAGTATTGTGAACAGCTGCTTAGGTTCAGAACAAGGCATTATTCTAAGGTGCCGTTAATCACTGATTGATAATACTCGTATCACATTGTGTGTAGTATTCAGAGCTGGGCAGAAAAGCGTTAATCCGTTAATCGTTAATTAACGAAGTTAACATTTTAGTTAACGATTTAACGCTTTTCTCACCTCCAAAATTTGTTAACGGATTATTTAACTTCCGTTACATTTTACTTCCGTTAATTAAGTCCGTTAATATTTGATTGTTTGCATAGACATCATCCACTAGCTGCGCTGGCATTAGATAATTCAAGGGTTGTATGGAGTTATGTGTGGTGTCGTATATGAGTTGGGCGTTGGAAAATAAATTCAGATCGAAAGTCAAATTTTGTCGAATAAAAATCCGGATGCGGCGCTTTTAAACTCTGAAGCTAGCGACGTTAATGGGCGAGTGTAATAAAAAATGTACCTAATGTTTGTAAAATTTCTATAAAACATTTTAATTTTTATTCAATAATGAGACTCGCCACCCATTCCGTGTGTTTAATTTGTTGTAGGCATATTGTATGTATTTGTGTACCCACTTTGTTGGGATACATCGCGATAGTGTGATAGTAGTAGTACTTATGTAGTTCTACTTCATGCCATTTAACCACGATTTTTTAGATTAACGCTTTAACGGATTAACGTTAACTTCCGTTACATTTTTCAAAATGTAACGCTTTAACGATTAACGAAGTCAACTTTTTAGTTAACGGATTATCGATTAACGAAGTTAACTTTTTGATTAACGGTGCCCACCTCTGGTAGTATTAGAATCAGGCACTAGCAACATGTATATTGTATGTGTGTGATGTTGGCGTGACGTCACTCGACCTTTGACCGTGGTACCGCTACATTCTACAATACTATCATCATCATTCTATATTATTATCCCTATCTCGTTTTTTCTCATCACAAGATGTTATTTTTCTCTGTCTTTTTTATTAACACGTGAAGCACGCTTTTCATCCACAATACCATTGTTTATTCTGTTGCTCCAAATTGAAACTAGTTTATTTCTTAGATGATGTTCATTGTAACTTATACGAGTATACTATACATATCTAGCACAAAGTATGTCTTATTGCAGAATGCTCATGTTGTACTTGAAATGTGTGTCAAAAGTTAAAATTATGTGCATTGGCCAATGTGCATATAAAACAGATATGGTGTGTATTTGATTCTGTCTGTTCTAGTTTCACTTCCTTTTCCCCATATAACTTAATTGATTCACCTTTTTATTTACTATTTTTTAATCACCTACATCCATAGGTTCTTTTACAATTTTTGTTTTTTGGTTGGGTTGCATTTTAATCTATAATACGCAAAAGACAGTGTGTCCTAGTAATTGCGTGAACTATTTAAAGACAGAAGAGTACCTACACAATATTTCAATTGTATTTATATCGTATCTTTAGTATTTTAATTCTTCTACATAAAAACACCAACCTCTAGAAGGAGCTCTCTGAATTCAATGACTTTGATGACAATCCTTCAAAGTTTAAACCAACACGCAACCTAACATGATAGTTATTAAAGAATTTTCTGATGTTTCTATGTACTCAAATTAGGATTCGTGGAATGCCAGTAACCAAAAGGCTACAGGCTTTCAAATTTTATATCCAGCAGCCATTAATTGGAGGTAGTCTGATGTTATTTCATGACAGCATACTCGCTGAATGCTATAGATAGATAGATAACTGATGAACTGTATAGTCAGTAGTGTGTATATAACTCTAGCAAATTGTTAACGCTTATAATAATGGTTTGCATAGTGACCTCAGTGTTATGCATCTCTCAATTAATGGCAATGTCAAAATAGTTGACCCCTGTTGTTACACATACACACCTACCTAATATGGGTGTGTGTTTCATGTGTTGGTCACATAGATGGTTGGACAATATGACGTGACGTTTGTTGCATCGACCTTGTGGTCAATTAAATAATTATTCGCATGTCAGGAATTATCTGTAATTTAATAAATATTAATCTACAAATTACTCTTGTCATAAAATAGTTTCTCTTGCTTTCGCGTGCTTCTATTTCGCAGACCATTGATTTTGAATTGAAACATTTGCCAATATTAATAATTGTTTCTTGGTTTTTCGGGTGAACCGTGTGTAGATAAACTTGATCGACGTTTCGACACTCCTTCTGGTGTCTTCCTCTGTGGACACCAGTAGGAGTGTCTTCCTCGTCGATCAAGTTTATCTACACACGGTTCACCCGAAAAACAAGAAACAATGTCAATCGCACACCGTAAAAACCTTGAGCATTTACCAATATTTAATATGTTTGTGGATTTCAAAGGTTTTTTAGATGAGGAATATCGAATATGGGGATAATTTTGCTTCTTGTTAAGTCGTTAAAGAAAATGTGACTGAGTCGACAACTAATTTATCTGCATGGTTAAAAACATCCTACTCTAGGCATTGGGACTCGACCGTCGGAAATATCCGTGTTGGTGCGTATCGTGCGTGCGCCTAATGCTGAATCCATATTATAATGATGATTAGAGGCTTGGACGGGTAGAGGTACAATCACAACAGAATTTGTACATTTGTTCAGTCAGTTCACTAGAAACTTTGAATACTTCAATGTAGTTTGTTTTTCTACGAGTTTTTTTGCAAGTTATTCCAAACATAGAAGTTCACGTGTATGAGAAGGTTTATGTGTAAAGTTAAATGAGTTTTGACTTGTCTTTGAAGTGGAGCGATCAAAAGTTTTTGTACAATTTCCTTTTGGCGTGTTTACAATAAATCTTACATATTTCCTATGGAAGCAGAACTTCTCGTGATAAGTGATAAGTAATTTGGTTTTTAAAGCAGTGCCTGCTTATTGGACTAATTGCTATGTTCTATGGTAAATGAAGATACACAGCGGCAGCAATACATAGCTGAGTTTTCAGTGGTCTATTCCTTAGTGTACTCGTATGGCTGAAAACCAAGTAAATCATGTTTACATTTATCCGATAAGAACCAAAAACTTGATCAGAACATCGGAGATGAGAGTACTAAAGACAATCACAGGGAGGACCCTCAGGGACCGAGTACGAAATGGAGATATAAGGCGGACCTGTGAAACCGAAGACAGCGTACGATGTGGGTTAGGAGAAGATTCTGGGGGGATCACGTAAATAGGATGGATGACTCCAGAATTCCATATGTCGTGGCAATGAAATCCCAGCTGGTCACCAGCTCCCCGGAAGACAGCCAAAACGATGGAGGGACAGCTGGACTTCAGCCTCCCACGAATGAGGGCTTTCTTTAACAAATACATCACAAGATCTAAGAAAAGATGAAGAAGAACAGTAATATATATGATCACCCAATATATGGGATAACCACACCCTGAATATTGTGTTTACAAAAAACACAGACAAAACGTTTCCTTTGCGCAAAATTAATGTGATTTTCAGAATGGACGGCGAACTTTACACGCGGAGTTTGATGATCACCTGACTTTTACAGGACACCCCAAAAATATAAAATATTAACAGCGGAGGCCAATAACATGTTTGATGTTGTATTATAATGATGCATTCAAATTTTGATTAATATTAAATTTCGTAGTAATTTAACCATTGGACTTTTAGGTCATCCAACAATGGCTAACTAATTATTATTATACGCGTGGGAAACTTTAAATATCAAATCATAATATTATGATTATTTATTACCATTTCTTTCTCCATATTAAGGTCTAATGCTAAGTAAACCTTCATTACTTCGTGTTCTACCTACCACCAACGCGTATTATGTTTCTTATTTTTTTTCTGTACATAGTTAATGGTGAAGTTTCTAGCTAAATATTATAAACATTTTGTATAGTCGAGTATTCGTTTTAAACTAATATGGATAAATGATTCGAATATATTTAACTTCTTGAAGTAAATGTTGAAGGTTTTCACGGTGTGCGATTGACATTGTTTCTTGTTTTTTCGGGTGGAAGAGGAAGACACCAGTAAGAGTGTCGAAACGTCGATCAAGTATATCTACACAAGGTTCACCCGAAAAACCAAGAAACAACTTCTTAAAGGTTTGTATGACTTAATGTTGTATGAACTTAGGGTTTCGTGGCTGATTTCACAGTTCAGGCGTATAGGCGTAGGTTTCCAGGGAATGTCAAAACTAGAAAACTTGTAAGTACTAAAATACAAATAATTGCCAAATTAACGATATGCGTTAAATAATTATTCGACGCTTATTTGACACAGCTGACTATTGCTATAATTACTCGATTTAGAAAACAGTAGGTAATTATATGCCATGCTGTATGTTTCGCTACCGTCACAAACGAAACATTATTGAAGCAGTAGGTAGGTTTACGCAGTAGTTATCTTTATTAGTACTAGCATTATTATTATATGTTATGATTTAACCTAATAACACAAAGATCTATTCTCCATAACATGATGCATTGTGACGTCTTCCACGCAGTTTATTATATACGCCAGTTAATTCTAGGAATTTTAAAAAGATTTCTCAATGCTGTAAATAATTGATTAACAATTGTACACATTGTTGTATTTACAATGATTGTCAATTTCAGAACAAATGATCGATCAGTTAATGAACAGTGCGTTATTGACCTTTTTTCTAATTAACATGCATCTCGGAACTTTCTATCATACTTCTATATTTTTTCCCTGATACCAACTCGTTCTGTCTTGGGACCCTTTTGTTTTTCAATTTTATTGTAATGGTGTAATTTTATATACCTAACTGTACGTATTTTTTTTTTCTAATTATCTTTTTTTTCTTCAAATATTTTATTCGCAAGGAATTCAACCTAACAGCAGTTTAAAGAAATTAAGATAATGTATCATTCGATCAAAGATTACACATCAACTTACACATTTTTATTTCACGTTCTTTATAGATCCTAAACGACCTTTTTCACCCGTTATTGCGCTAAATCGTCGTCCTAATCGAAAACAGATAGCGAGCGATAAAAAAATGTGAGTGACATGTTAGCGACAAGCAGCCTTTTTTATATTAAAAAACTAATGAATTTTACTTCAGTACAAATTTTTAGATCGACATAATAAATTACTATCCTAATTTCATCACACGTTTTCACACATGAATGGCTGGCCACAGACGTCCGGAGGTTCAGCTGGCGAATGTCAGTTCCTGAACTTCGGGACGTGTGTGGCCAGGCGACTGAACTTCAGTTAACCATAGACCACCAAGACTGATATTGTAGTAGTCATAAACAATAGTCATTTGATTCATTTTCACTACCTAGTAAGTACCTACCTAGATTACCTACTCTCTTAGCAGCAAATCGCAATCCGAGGAAAAAAATTGTATGAAGTTTTCCTAACAGCTGGGAAAAATATGTTAAACGCGCCAAATGTATGGAAAGAGACGTTACTTATTCATCATCAAGTTATAGTATAGGATATCAATGGATTTATCTGTATCGATACCTACAGATTTTAAGCTATTGTCAGAGTTAACAAATTTTACTCTAGTTTGGTGAGTTTTATACAGATTTTTAGAAATTGGACAGTCTATGATAAATCAGAAAATTAATTTAAAAAAATCATTCGAGATAATAAATAGGTAAACTATATATTTTATATTGGGGTGAGTTGTTCTATTATTGGGTGGGTACTATTTTGTCTTATTATGACAACAAAACAGATCATTCTTTATTACTGGCAATAACAATGAGCCACGCTACAAATTAAAAACATAAAAAAATCTAAACCGAATGAAAATATGTAGTACCTAGGTACAAAAAGAAATAAATTATTTTTATGCAAGTAGGCAGCGTTTTATTTTCTCAAAAAGTTTAGTTTTTCAATAAACTGCCATATTATTTGGTCTTAATTCAATTTGCCAGAAATTGACAAAAAATGCAATTTTTTTAATTCATAAAAAAACTAAATACCTACATTGGAAAACACTAATTAAACTAATAAGTACCTACACAATTATGTTCCAAAACTTAAAAAAAATGTTTTTATCATCGATCACCTTAAAAAGAAAATATTAATATAAACTAAAATTGACTAATTAATTGCTTCAATATTATATTATACAGCTCAATAGTGTGGACGAAAGGTGTGTACTCGCTTTTTGGAAATGTAGGAAATCAATCGTCAGTATTGGCTAAAGGCAATCAAGGCAGTCAATATAGGCCACAAAAAAAAAAAAAAGCAACGGGTTCTCCGGGTGCCCGGTTCGCCCTGACATTCAGTTTGTAACTAACATTCAGGACGTGTGCGGAGAATGCCAAATTGCATACATTTTCGAGCTTCCGGAATCCGGTTCCCGAATGTTAGTTCCTGAACTTCGGGGCGTGTGTGGCCAGCCAATGACGTTAGTAAATCAGGAACAAATAATAAAAAAAGGTCATGAAATCTAGGTATTGGCATGCATGTGATAGATGCAGAAAAGTAATACGTGGCTGAAAGAAGAGTTGTGAGGAACCGTGGGAACCACCACTCATGTCCTAAAAGATTACCGGTGGAAGAAATTGTTATAGAATCCGTGCGATGAATTGCATAATGATATGGGATCGTGGTCGCCGTCATTGAGATTTCACTGAGAATTGTACTTTCATACGAATATTGCATACAATGCTCGCTCATTCAACTATAGAAATGTTTAAAAACTCAATGCATTGTTTTAAAAAACATATCACATAATAAAATTATAACACTGTTATCAAACAATGTTATCAAACTCAGGCTAGCGGATGCAACTATGTACATATAAGTTATGTAGAATACACACATCAAACAGTAATAACGACCGTACGTGTTATATACTCATACCGGATTACTTGAAAAAAACAAATAGTTATTACGTTGCACAAGTTTAACAATTTCATACGACAACTGAATACAATGTATGTCATAGTCTGCTGTCCCATTTTTATGTTTTTTCTCAGTAGGTTCATTATATTGATAAATAAACAGTAATCCTTTGTCCTTTTCATTTCTGCTTTATTTTAAGAAGACACATTCGCTGAAAAGTTTTATGATTCTGACATTTATTCAGTTGTAGAAAACCGTGTGATTTATAGGACGAAAGTGGATGGTTTACTGAATCTAGAAACACATTACGCTGAATTTCATATAGTAGTCATTAAATGTTAAGTTTTATGAAAGTATTTGAGATTCATGTGATTTGATTTTTTTATCACATATTTGATAGTTTTATATCACGTTTTCGATATGTATTTTCAGTGTGTAAGCAAGTATACAAACTCTGAATTTGCTATACGTAATACCTATGTACACTTTGTATTATTAAGTACTTACATCTATTTTGTATGAATTGCTTCAAGTTGTTAAAGTTGTACGTACATTAGGAGTTTATTATTATCTATCGAAGAAACTGTTTATGAACACATCTTATGTTAGATTCCTTGTTCGTTGTTCTCCTCATAGTAATTTCTAAAAGATATACTTAGTAGAAGTATCTTTAAACTCGAGGTAGGAGATATCTGATCGTTAAAACAGTGGAAACTTTACAGCACTTTTAAAGTGAGATGTTGTAGAGTTGTCTCATTATTTAGTGTATAAATTTCACAATTTTATCGCAATTTTGACGAGCGATATTGTTGTTAGCGTGAAGGGTTTCATTAAACTCCATAAAGTGGATTTAGATTATTATGATGACGATCATTTCCGGTGCAGTAAAGTCGTAAAACTGAAATTATTATGTTATTATTATGTTCCTAGTTTTACACGTAATGTGGCATTTCTTTTTTAAGAGGTAGTAAATATTAAGTGCTTTATGAGCGAAGTAACTTAGTATCTTTTTTTTACAGTCGTCTGAAACATTATTGCCATCAGTTTACGCTTCATTCCTGTACTTTTATGTATTTTCTGATTAGTAAGTAATCGATAATACAGAATATAAGTATTAGAAGATCTCAAAAAATTCGACAATAATACGGTTCACCGTTCATTCTGAAGCACCATCTTTGAAGTTGTTCAGATAGTGCCAAAAATTGAATGATATCTCTTAAATTTCATGAAAATTGAAAAGGTGTCTATCTTAAATAGCAGCGGGTTCCCTGCGTTGACAATAATATTCACATCCATTGATGGTTTTATTTATCAACTTAGACGGTTAGATATTTTATTAACAATACAGAGGAGAAAATAATTTGAACTGTTAATATTTATAAGATTTATTTTGCATGTGTGTAAAATTGTTGAAGTTGATATGAATCGAAGTTATCGTAGAGCTGTATTGATTAGTGCGAGTGTTGCCTATACACTATACAGTATACACTCTACAGGTATTGATAATATCATGTACGTATTGTTATAGTAATATTATCATCTCGTGCTAAGGAGAAATTAATGAATATATGTACAGTACACCACTGCTAGTGATAATAGATAATCTACATACTACTTGTGTATTGGTCTGTGACTGTGAAATATCTATCACTGGAAGAACACTGCATATACAATACATACATTCATACAAAAGATTAAGATTACCTACATACTATTAAGTATTACAAAAATGTATTAAGAGTAGATATTGTAAACCTTATACAACATACCTAGCCAACAATTTTTACGCATTACATTTATTTTTGTGTTGTGTTTATATATAAACGCGTTTGCAATGCTAAATCTGGTTTGGCTAGGATATATTGCTTGAGCAATAAGGCTTTTCTTTGGCCTTTTCCACTCATAAATAAATATACAATCTTTATTGTAGGCAATGTCTGCCGAGCAACCGCTTTTTCCTTTTCCATTCATGTTTAGGGTATAGATATTTTAAAGTCAAATATGAGCCAATAAATTAGCCAACCATTAGATTTAGAAGGTATGTCGTAGAATCAGCCGAACATCAATTAAAAAAAATCGATTGAACGTGTATCTCCAGATATCAATCGTTTTATTGATAGAGCAAATATCAACAGAGAAACTTGATGATAATTCTAATAACTGGGTTAATAATTTTATGCACTGTCCATTATTTGAATGAGTGCTATCACTATTTCAATAAATATTTGGATACAAGTGTGTATCTATGTACCTAATATTGATAAAGAAATGGTAAAACTTCATCAACTATGAAGTATTATACGTGTAATGCTCTGCTTTGTTATGTTATGCTATGAGTATAATGTAATGTAATATTGTAATCTTGTAACGGTTTAGTTTTTCACGGTGTGTGTTCGTTGTGGTTTGTGTATTGTTCTTAGTTCATACGAATATATGAACTTGATTGTAATATATGCAGCCGATGTAAACCTTTCAAACTCTAATGGATGTAATATCTGAACTCAAATATATGAACTCCGTGTGTGTAATCCATACACCGTGTTTATAAACTGATCCGTATTGACTTGCAAATATTCGACATTTACTAGTTACCTAGCCCATTATGTATTGGGATGAACCGTGATGCTATAGTAGTAGTTATAGGATTTATACATAGGTAAGAGTTTATTAATGTAGATTAAATATGCCTGTCATAATTAGCAAACCATGTGGTTGTATTTTTTCAACTTTGAAAAACATCACAAAATTAGATTACGTAATTTGGTTGCCTATCACTGCTGTAAAAATTATACTCTAATATAGTTCACTACACATACTGGACCAATTTTACTTAATCACCTTACGTCTGAACCAACAAGGTTAAAAGTAATGCTAAATTATTCACACCACATCTATGGAACATTCTACTTGGAAACCGCTATGTTTATTTTCTTTAATTTCAGAACTAATTATGCAAATGAAGTTGAGATACCTCGACGCTTACAAATTATTTTATTAGTATTAATAATTCTCGGTGTTGTATTCTTTGATTGCGAAAACCTAGTTTTACTGATGTAATTAAACTTTGTGTAACTAAAATGTATATTATAATAATTATATAATAATGTTAATTAATAACAGACTTTGCTAATTGCCAATTAATAGTATGATATTAGATAATCGTGTACATAATTCTGTAACTAAATTGTGAATCTATTGATTATCAGGACAGAATTCCTCATTTTTTATTGTTGAAGCATTCTGTTTGTGATTTTGGCCACGTACAGCCGGTTGAAAACTTAACGACCTTATGTTGGAATAGTTTCAACAAATTGATTGAGGGACTGTATTGACTTTTGGAGTAAGTCTTTCTACAGAACATCTACAATCTTTCAAATTTGGCAAGGTCATAATAATAATCAAGGTGACGTAGTACTAAATAAATTAAGTCATATAACACTGATAACCAATTAACATTATCACTTATTATGAGTGACACGTCAATTACATCCTAAATTTTATTGATTGGCAATTAAGTAGACAAAATTATACGTGACGTGATATTATATAAGATAATAAATATTTACATAACAGAAGGCTTTGCATAGTGTGTGTAAAATTATAATGTGAAATTCCTGAAATAAACTTGAAGAAGTAAGTGTAAACTCTTAGATTATGTAGCTATCGTATGAATCGTAATAGAATCTCTCTATTTTTGCACATCTGCGTGATTACCTTGTTGGTTGTTAGTTGTTACCCATCTTGCTATTTATTGAGTGAAAAGTAACGCTGGATTTCATAATCGCTCCAGTGAACACCAGACGGCAACGGTTTCTCATAATAAAATCTTATAAATACTGTTATTATTTACTTTAAAATGACCAAGTTGCGATATTGCAGTGTGAAATTTACACTGTCTTTTTACTCTTATTAATGACGATATTAAGAAAAATAACTTCAATGAAAAGTAAGTCTTGTTGGAGATGAAATATTTAACATCGAAGCACATAAAATATAAACGATCGTTGTTTTGCGAATTATTTATTGGTTGTGGCATTTGAACTTGTTTTAAGCCTCAGCCATGGTTTATTTATGTAATATGTAATTTATTAACCAACTCTTGACCTCGTCTTCGGCATAACACAATGCGTTCTGTGTTTAGTCTTGAATTTGTGGTCACTGGATACATGTTACATCCATTCTTGCACAAGTTCAACGGTAAATATACAATACCAGTTGTTGCGCTTTTGTACGAAAGGAAATGTTTGTTCTACGACTCCCATTACAGGTGCATCGATTCAATATTGACTTTTTATTAAGT
Source organism: Ceraclea dissimilis (assembly GCA_963576895.1). Taxonomy (NCBI): domain Eukaryota; kingdom Metazoa; phylum Arthropoda; class Insecta; order Trichoptera; family Leptoceridae; genus Ceraclea; species Ceraclea dissimilis. Next base: position 6,520,634 of record OY756363.1, on the reverse strand, counting down.
GTTGAATTGTCGGAGAACGAGTTTGGTCAGTGGCCGACTAGATCCTCTAGGTAATGCATTGGATGTGTGGACTGGGGAGTGTGGAGTGATTGAACGGAAGATGACCTGTTTGTACAGACTGTTCCTTTGCGAGTTGAAATGATTGTCTAAGCCCCTTTTACTAGGTCGTGTATTTTGCTTTGTTTCTCTCTTAGTTAATACTCCTTGATGTGATCCTATCATGGTAGTCAACTAACTGGTTCTTGCTCCGCGTTGATGGAACATGAAATCTCCATAATATTTTCCTCTCAGCTCGTGAATATTTAATAAAGGTTCTACAAATGGCATTTTTGCAATCTTCCTGCATATTTCAGTTATGACTAAACAAACACATACATATAGTACATTATTAGATGCGAAGAATGTATGATATTATTGTTTAAAGCTATTATTCATTCAATTTGTAAGACAATTAATTATTAGATAATATTGTTTCAGAAAATGATAAGGGAAATAACGTTTCTATTGACAGTGAATCCTTCTTACTATTGTTTCATTTTCTTTGTGATTAAACATTGGCCGATACGATAATATGCTTCGTTGTCTTTTAACAAGAACCTATTAAACTACAAAATACTATTTGATAAGTTAATATTATTATGTCGTGTAATGTATTATTCCTTGTTCGTGTCAGTACTAATTCAAAGCGCAGTAAAATTGTCGTCTAAAATCTCATAGAATAATGATAATATGAATAATTTTCCCCTCTGATTCATATTTGTGGTTTTACTGCTTCTTATATCACAAAACTTTATCAGACAAATGACATAGTAGGTATTATTACTTGTATCAACACACTTAGTTGTTAGTATAAAATTAGATTATAATAATAATTCGTTTAAATTCCTTTATACAGTGGATAAGTCCAATATAGAGTTTAGACAAACGGTTTCTCTTATTCTCTATGATCTTTTATTAATATTATGGAATGACTGAAGATAAGTTGTAATTTGTATGGAGAAACTAGGGAATAATTTAGAACTTAAAGAAATAAGTTTAGAAGCAATAAACTTGCAACCAATATAAAGTTTATTAGGTATATTATATCATAATGTCAGTTGCTGCGGTATTAAAGCTAATCGTTTGGTAAAATATCTTCCTCTGAATTGTTAAAAGATTATTATTATTATGAATTCCAGAATATAAGTAATAAGTATAGTGGATATTTGCAGTAGATTTAACTCCTAATCCTTAGATAAACCTTTGATTAGAACCATAGATAAGATTCTAGGATATTTGATTTGTAGAATTGATGATAAATGGAATACTGAATCCATGTGAATGTATGTTATTATAGAAATATCGTGATGTCTATCCGTTACTTACACTGTTTTCTCACTGTAATATGAGAATTATTAAGTAAAGTATATGCAATATTGACAGCATATTGTAAAACACGTCTATGACATGGTGATTTAGTTTAGCCAAAGTAAACAGGATAGGCATGACATCAGAAATCACTGACCCGAATCCAATGTGGGCTGATCGTGATTGAGTCGATGTGAACTGATGGAATATGTATTTACATTTTGTATTCATCTATAAACTCTACATTACAATATAATCTACTAAACAAAATATCTTTGTTGTTTGCATTCCACCATCACAAACTTTACTATATATACATTATTATATAAATTGTTCCATTGTCCCATGTTATACATGGTTTCTAGTTAGCTACTTTGATTCAAGTACGTAAATGTATTAGTTATATTTTCGCAAACTCTTTTATGACGGCTTTCTGTGAATTTTCCTTAGTGGAGCGGTTTCTTTGTAGATGAAAAGTAGATCGAAAGGAAAATATATTCATGAAAAATATAAAAACGCCTCTTGACATTCTCTATGTCTTTGTAGTGAATCCTGGGGAAAAGAATAATGCTTTCATTTCTTTTAATATCATAGTTTATGAAAGCTGATATACCCAAGTTACCAAAAAGAGATGTAGGGATTCCTATATATCAGCCAGTATTTTCCATTTATTGGGTTTAGTTGTATAAAAAAAAAATGTGAACACTGAACAGGTCTATTTATCTACATTTCTGAGTCGTGAGTAAGGGATCAGTGTTTTTAAAGAATGATTTATTTCTTAGACCTTAAAAAAATAAGCGTGTGTATTTGTGGGTATTTTTAGGTATTGTGAATGTATGTTATGTTTTCATTCATGGTAATTTGAATACTTACATACGTGATCAAGAACAATGTGTGTAGGCTTTCAACACTCGCTTGTAAAACAGACCAATTTATTCTTCGCCATATAAAATATATTATTTTTTCAAATTAGTTCAATCTGTGTGTAGGATAATACGCTGTCACATTTCTCAAGAAGGATGCACTTAAGGATATAATATTGGTAAAACAGAAAATATTCAGGCAAATAAAAAAACCCGAACAAATAAGCTGTCAAAATCCAGATAACGAGGTTGTACGAGTACAGTAAATCAAAAGAAAACTGATAGAAATAAAAAATGTTTATATTCATTACGATATAGTGATATCAAACTAACTTGATATTAATTTATTTAATAAAATGTGATGCTTTTTATTCAGCTAAGATTTGAGTTTATCCTTGTATTACGACCACCGAATCTACAAGTAAGCTTTACATATTAGGACTCGAAATAAAAAATCGTATCGCTCGTTCCAAAAATTTAATATTTTGGATAAATACCGTCAATATTCGTGGATAATTTTCTCATATTTTACCTATTATTTTTAGCGCAGAATATTATAACGTACCGTAGTATTATAATGAATGGCGAGAAACTAATACTTCAATGTTTCGTTGTAAGTTATACAACAGAACATGAAGTTACACGTGTATTATAACTGTAATTATTATTAGATATATATCGCTTCCCACACAATGTCCATGATAAATATTATTCACCTGATATTATCAATACAAATATTATTGACATGTAATATAATACTATTAACTATAATTGGTAAATGTAACAAGTATGACGTTTATTCCAAGAACGCTTAATGAATAGAACCTCTCTTACCTGAATACACATGATGCTGAGTAGGTACCTACTAATCAAGGAATTTTCGCATATTTTTAAAGTATGTCACTTGAGCTTCAGAATGGTTAGTATCGAAATGAGAACCTTCGTTTCTGGATTTCATGAACTTTTAGTTTGGAAATAGCGAACATTTATACCTACATAATGAAATTCCAAAATTTGTTTATAAGACACATTTAGCTCAAGCACATAATCCGACATAATGGCTACATTTCATAGCCTACTTTATTTGCGTTTTGTGTATGAGCCCTTACGGGTCTGTGTTGTGAATCTGGCGCTAGGAAATTAGTTATCCCACAGCATAAAACTATTGAAACTGTGAGCATACCTATTTTCTAAATGTATTTAGTTATGCTATACGGCATAGACACATAATGATGATATATACTATGAGCAAAAACGTATTTAAAAACATTTCTTTTAGTTCACTATAGAGGAGATCTCAGTGCTCACGCTTACGGTGTCTGCTTCACAATAGCACGATTGAGTTCCATATAATGGATTTGTTACACTCTATCAGTGTTTTCGTTATTTTCCCACAGATGACTCATCTACTCACCCACTCTATATACAATATACAAGATTTATCTTGTGAAAATACGTTTACCGATACTGCATTCCTATAACTGAATAGTGAATACAAATTCGTAGAATACATATTAAGGATTATGCTTCCACATGTCTCACAATCATATACAAATCAAATACTTCCCTGAAAATTGCAGAGTAAGTTAAACACTTGAGTAGTGTAGTGCAGAATACATTGTCAGCTCAGAAATTCGAATCTGGCCTCTCTAATTTAGACAATCCGTGCTCCAACTGAATACTTTAAGGTTTAGGGTATGCTTCCGACTATTTTTTACTTTTTTTTTGTTTAATATTATTCTTATGGAAATATAGGGAGATCACAGGGCCTTGCCATATACTTTTAAGTCGTTGCATGAAATTGTGTTCGTGTTTTGTTGTGCCATAATAATTGTGTAAGTATTTTCGCAAATTAAGAAGAAGAAGAAAGAAAGAAGATGTATTATTAAATTTATTTGTTCGCCATTATTAGGATTACTCCAGTACAAAACCAAAACCATATAGTAACTTCATATTAATACTCGTTATGGCATTCATATCTACATACTTCGTACGTAGTATATAGAAAGTGTTAGTAATAAGTATGCTATAGTATATTATTTGTGCACGCAGTTGCGTATAACAATAATATGCGTATTAATTACGTAGTTATGGTTCTCCACAATTTACAGTAAATAATTACTTATTATCATCCAAACATCATTGCAGTGCAGTGAGTAACAATTGACAGCATTTTATCGACACGACTTATCCATGGAGCTTGGAGCATAACAAACAGTTGATACGGTCATTTCATTACTACAGATTTTTCGTCACATTGTATCATATAATGCTATTACAAGAAGGCGAGGTACATTTCGTTTTGTTATTTACTACAATTTCTAGTTAGTGGTCCAGCTATACAGTATACTTAGATCTATACTCAGTGAAACCGATTCGAGATGCAAATCCGACACATTATTTTACGGAAAATTTCCGTGACACAATTGAAGATTTAATCCGGGACCTCCGCGGTTACACAGAACAAGTTTTTCTTGCAGACTAAAATTAGATGTTAAATTTGTAGTGGGTAATTATTAGGTATCAAATAATTATAATACTTCCATCTCCTATCAAGTAACAAATGCATGTCGCTTAGTTTCGCTTTAGTGATTCAGATTTATAAATGATCAAATTTGAAATTAATATCCGAAATATCAATAGCGCGGAACAACTCGAGATCTTTTCTTATACAAGAAGAATTTAAATCTCGTTATTTGATTGTATATTATGTGTACTTAATTTCCAATATACTCTTCACTCCATTCCTGTTTTACTACAAAGTACCGAACATTTCAGTCAATGAAACTAATTGCTTCATTTAAATGTCGAGGAACTTTTTACTCGCATCCATCAACTGGAAAAATCGCACTCCCTCAATATAATAGGCCTGAGTCATCATACAGCGTGCCTGCGATCTGGTTTTCATTTCGCATTGTCAAAATCAACTACCTGACTCAATAACAATTCAACACTTCGAGTAACAATGTTGTTTCATTTGTAAGAAAACTTTGTACGTGAAATCAATTTTCTCGGTCCTTTTATTGTAGTGTTTAAAATTACTTTCCATTTACCTGCGTCTTAAGACGTCGCGTGTGTGCCTTTAATCTCAATTATGTTACAAATCGCAATGATGCATCTTCAACCAAATTTCACGTTTTGCAAAATTGATTTGTTCTAAGATAAATGTTAACTTTTTTACTGCGTGGTACAATATCGATACATACAAGATATTATTACTTATACAATGTATTTTCTCTTATTTATTTTCAATATTATTTTGTTCGCCCCGAATCGGTTCTTGATACGACTTCGAATCTTCGGTCAGTACTCAGTACGTTGGATTAAGAGCGCGCGTCCAGTCGGTTTTGACATGTTCGTAATACAATAACTTACTCGGTTTAATCAGTCGTATAATGTCTTGTATTTGAGTGATATTAAATATTAATGTGGTATTGTGATTGTTCATTATGTTTTATGTTATGTGTTCATTGTTTATAAGAGTTTTACAAAGTTGTTACCTATACTGTTTAATTGAATCCGATTATTTTGCCGGTTGATGTGTGTAAAGTTAACATATTACATTGTTAATTAATTGTGCTATATTTTGAAGACAATTTCAATTTGCGTAAAATATTTTTGAGAAAATAGTTATAAAGCTCTATTAGTCACAAAGCGCTTTCATTTTATCATAGGGCTTCTAGACGAACTTTAGCTTAACTTTTGACGTTTTTGATGTTGAAGGGTTAGAACTCGGTTTCTATACAAACTGTCTGTGTTTCATTCTGCAACATTTTTTAGAAACTAAATGTGCATAGATAACCGCCTAATCATGAATTCATATTACTTGTATATAAAGTATCTCGAATTCCTTATTTTTATTGTTCGTAACTCTTTCCTGCATATACCTACGAGTAGTTTGGAGACCATTTTCAACTGATTATAATACATCGGTTGCTTTTTACTTATTCAGCACTCTTTAGGGAATATCCTTTTCATTGAAGAATTTTAATACACTTGTTCAAGGCTTTACTGACTCAGTTCACCGACTGATGAGTAATAGTTGTAGGAATTTAAACCAAATAAAAATGATCAATTCTTTTAAACATTTAGAGTATTAAATTTATCGTATTTTTTATCGAACACTATACAATAATTCTCAGTAATTCGGTCCCTCCTTTTATAAATGTTTTGGTTGCTATATTTCGAGTAGGATAGGTGTTAAAAGTTTGTACGTGGGTAGTATTGTACTCATGATCTACATACAAGTACAAAGTGACCTATGCAATAAGTAATTCGACTGCGGCATGAACTTAATACCAATTCATTCCTGTAGTTACTACAGTGCCTACACGTGAAATTAGTTGTGATTCATCGCTGCAATTATTCACGACGTGTTACAAGCTTAAATTTCAATTGATTTATTTTATTGATTAATGACTTCCACAGATTTGTATGAGCTAACAGTAAAAGCTTTAGATCATAATTAGATTTAGACCAAATAAGTCTTCTCGTACGATCTAGAAAAACATGATTTTGTTTGACAGACCATAAAACTAATTAAATAGTTTAGGATCAATGTAATATAGGTTATAAAAAAGTCAAAAACTGTACAAAGCTCAAACCAGTCGACAATTTGTTTTGATCTAAATGTTTTTGTAATTTGACGGAGGTTTCGGCTTCTGAAAATTAATGGTATTTCTTCTTCGTATTTTACGCATTCTTACATAAAGTATGTTTACTTTTGTTTGTTGATTGTTAGTATCACCGTTCCCTAAGTAATAATTTAAGCGTCTACCTCATGGTTATCGCTTCCCTTATCGCGTGACATTCCACCACTATCTTGTACCACTGAATTATCCATTAATTTACTTTATTTCTCTCCTTATAATTTTGTCAACTCGCTATTTTGTTGCTAGATGGAGACTAGGTACTAGGTAAATATCTGGATAGATATCTTTATAATTCTTTTACATAAATGGTTGTATTTATGTCATACTATGATACCTACTCGTAAGTATGATATTCTGTTCTTGGGTTTCGCGTCCACAATCAGTGTTGTTGTGATAATACATATTTGATTCGATATAACATTTCACGAAGAACCTGTGTTTGTACGTTTACTAATACTAATCCGAAAGTACTATTATTTAAATTTAGTTATTACTGTAAAGGCAGACGCATCACAATGAGATTCAATAGGTAACTGTGATTTCTGCTTATTGACAGGTATAAAAATATTTTTCTATTAGATTGCATGTCTAATTATTTATTATTATTGTCTGTATTTTATACATCATTAAAACGTTGAACATGCCTGGCTTGATTAGCTCTTAAGGGCTTGGCATCAAGAATGACGTCACAGTCATTTCCCACGGCATTAAGGTTCAAAATCCCGTGAACAATCGCACGATAAAATGGTAAAAATAGCGTTTTTTCTATTTTTTGGGGTTAATTTTGCGTCTATCAAAAAACTTTTACGGTTATTCCCTAGATTTTAATGCATATTATCAGTACAAAAAAAAATTACTCAGTGACTATCGGGAATCGAGTTTCCGTCTTTCGGAAAAAAGATCAGAGGTGTTTTTCAATTTTTTTTTTTGAGAAATCTATATAAGATATATAAAATCCTTTATGGCTATTCCTTAGATGAATGTTCAATCCATCTACCCTATTTTGTTCTAAAGCATATTTAGTAACGCCGGTTGTCGAGATATAAGGTCTCCCGTTTTTAGAAATATTTGAAATGTCGGTATGCATACTCTTAATGTCGATGCAATTATTATTATGACACGTAGATTGTTGCTATATAATTTTCGCATCTCGTATCAGTAGTATAAGTGTATCTATACGTCATCGCTCAAGTCCATTATAATTTTCATAGACGATGTTGTCTACTTTATAACGAGCATATGAGTAGCGGATAATTTGTGCATTTATTTAGTAGGTACATGTTATAGATAATTCATATACTTACTTATATTGTAACAAACCTAAAACAGTGTTGCCATATTCACTGCTGTATAATTCGTATGAATATATACGTGCTCTTCAGCTGCTGAGATAACTACTTGTTAATCAACTACAACATAGACAATCCGATGTGCTCACAAAAAATAAATTATTATTTTCAAAAACGTCCATCCGATTCTACATAGGACGCCAAAAAAGCGTATTGCGCAAATCAAGAGAAATCGCGGAGATTTGTGACGAAAAGAATGAATGTGGTGGAGGCGAAAGGTGCATTATGTGGGGATTGTAGTTTGCCTCCATATTGCACCCTAAATGAGGCCATTCCAAATGGATAGCGAACATCACTGCAAAACTTTGTGAGTTCTTACTATTTTTCATGTATTGACGATTAACCGACTTGTATGAGAAACATGCAATCGAGTGATAATAAGGTGTGGAAAATTAAACTTTTCTACATTACCATTGTGTGCTCATGTTATTCGGAATTACTTTGCCATTTAAGTATTTATAGAGTACCCACTGAATAGAACTGACAAACGTCGTCATCAAACAAGTTTCATTACTAGATTTGAATACTGACTTCATCTCTTATTCAATTAAAGAGACTTCCCGTGTTGAATAGAGATATTACTTACAATAATTCCTTCAGGATGGTATTTGACTACCTTAATAAATTCTTTAGTACCCTCGCAAGACCCTCTTTTGAATTTTATTACTCTTGTTTCTTCTCCATCTAGCATTTCTCCATTGCTGGATGTAGGCCACTTCCATTTTTTCTTTTCTTGGCCATCCTTTTAGTTCGCGACAGGGCTGATTTCATAAGAAATTTGGTAAAGAATCTCTAAAAAATTATGTTGACAACACAAAATCATATCATTATATGAAAGTTATGTATAAATTGTGGTTCTCATTTTTTATGTTTTGGCTATAGGTACAGTTGTTGGTTACTCCACACTGTGAGAGATGCCTCATTGGTAATAAATTGTTATTGATGGATAGAATAATCTGTATTATTAACTTCTTTTCACTTATTTCTACTCTTAGTTTTATAATTAATGAGGAGCTTTCAGAGATCACTTGTTTTTAATTTATGGGTGAAATATGGAATGATTAAAAAATGAAAGCTTTCAATTCTCTCTGTAGAGATTTACGTCTGAATCTTCAATCATAATTACTTATGGATATTATAAATTGATGTTATTTCTTCAGAATGGCTCCGGCATGATATTACTATTTTATTTTTCCAGTTATTAATTTGCAATTTAACATAACGGACGTAGAGTTTTATAGCAATAATAAAACCATCGCTTTGGGTGTTGTATTGTGATCGAAGATAAATAATTTAGTAGTTAGTGCGAAATGTATGTAGTTGTATTGTAAGAATTAAGTTTATGGGGATATAAAACATTTTATAAAACCCAATGGAGTGGTAATCCTATTATTGAAATGTATGTGCATATAACGTCTATATTGAAAGTTAGCCTATGAAGTTGTACTATGCGTTTATAAAGCGTTGTATAAATTTCATTGCATTGTTTGAATTGTACAATTATTACCATGTTATTTACAACGATTTTCAGTACGTACAAAGATTTTCTTTTCTTTCGTACGTGTGTATAAGCACTGAATCATATATCCTATATATTTGTCGGTTCAAGTATACATAATTCTAAGTGTAACTCTAAACATTTTAACACGTACTCTTTAGAAAGCATCTTGATTTTTAAAACTTTTTTTTTAAACGTACAAACTTTGAAATATACAGAAAATAGCTCGATTATAGTAATTTTCGCGAAAGAAAAGCTTAGCTTTCAAGCTTACTGTGAATTATACAAAGGTGTATTTGGATTTATTTCGATAAACCCAGATTTATTTTTAAAAAAATGGTGTGTGAATAGCCAATTTTTTAAAGTTTTCAGCAGTACCTAGCGAGTAATCTTGATTACAAATAACATGTCGAAATTTCAAGTACAAACTTAAGCTTTATTAATACTGATTTATTTATAAAACATATAGGTACTAAATTATTGATCTTCAGTCTACTTAATTGGCAAGAGTATCTAAAACACCCATTATTTTCTTATCAGACTATAAATATTCGTATATGGAGGCTTAATAATGTTTGGATCGTAAATTGGCATTCGCCAAACCATATGGCCTACGTAAGAGTAATTTAGTTGTACTTTAACAGCTTTTGAATTAAATTCATCATTATTTTGCTAACACGTGTTCAATAATAAATCAGTAATACATTAAAAATAATCTGATCGGTTTAGTCCCAATTATTCTTTTGTAAATATATACGAGTGTGCTTACTAAATTGGCTCGACTTTTGTTGTTTGCTTTTTGAATAAAACGTGCTTGCTTAGCTCTTTGTATAATTTTAAAATTGCTATTTTGATTCAGTAGCTTTTCAAAGCTGAAACAGTTTTTCATCTCAATTATACCATTAATTTTTGTGTAGCAATATTCTCAATTTTTACTCATCGATTGATTGGTTAGTTTTATTAATTGCTTTGTCTTTCGGCTGAGTGCTCCGTGAAAAGGGTCGACGTTATTAACGATAATTAATTTGTCTGGATTAATAATACTATATTCATTTTCTAAACGTTTTTAGTCTTCAACGATTTTATGTCAAGTTAGGGTGAAATAGTATTACATATGAGTGTACGAAGCTGAACATTGTTCTACCTATCTGCGAGCACAACAGGAACTATAACCTCTCCTCACTTGTTGCACACAACAACCACGGTGAAATTATTATATTTCATACTATAATAACATTCACATACTGTACGTATTCATGCTTACGAGTATTTGACATATGTAGCTACAGTGGATAACCGGTCCATACTCCTTCAATATATTCAAAGTGTGCTCGTCTTGGACATACACCCACTTTTACGTCTTATTTTGTTATTAGGAATCTTTGCGATACTCACATCATATTTATGTTACAAATACATGAGTAGAAATATGAGATACAATACAAGATAGAGTAGATTTACTCTTCATTATGTTGTATACGGTCAGTTTCACTGTTACGGTTATGCATTTAATTTTAATTTATGCACCCACTTGTCTAGTTCGTTTTGTCTAAGTTCATGGAGCTTTTGTAGAGGAATTACGAGCATAAATGAAAGGCTGTAAAATGTCTAAGTATTAGAGCGTAGTATAACTACGCAGTAGGTTCTGGGTCACGTCCTTTATTTGGGTTCATTAATCACCGTACGTTAGCAGTAGGAGCATTTAGGATGGATATATATTTTTTATACCCTCATTCACGCGTACGTTCTCTCTCGATAAGAGCTCCACGCATTGAATCCCTTGGATAAATTATCAAAACAAAGATAATATCTTTGTAAATTGAATTGTCTTATTGCGTATTTTGCCAGCAGATGTTCCATAACAGATTTGTCTGTATCGATTTTATTAAATCTCTTATAAATTGATACTCTTTTTTCATTATTTTCATATCGCCATCTGTGTGGAATGAAATTAATTATTGAATTCATATTTTTATTTCACTGTTTTATTTTAAGCAAACATCGTGTAAATGGGAAACAAATTGTAATAGATTTATGGTAGTGAAAAAATAAAACAATGAGTGCTTTTTTTGCAGGACTAAACCACTGTTGTTCATTTTCTATAGAACACAAATGTTACAGGTCACACCGAATCCTGTGTAATTATTCGTTGTAATTTATTTATCTGACTTCCACCTAGTTTTTAGACAAGATTACGATGTTAGATTCACACCAGGGATTCATTTAGACATTTTGATTCCAAGTACATTACTCGTATTATTCAATTCATTCATATCACTATTATATTTACATCTGTCTTAATAAACGGATGATAATAATTAATTACGATTTAAAAGTAACGTGCTTAGTTTTATTGAAATTAATTAAATATTAATCCACATTATTAAGATGATTACGCGAGGCATTAATGTATTATTCTTGTGTCGTGTTAAGACCGTTAATTTTTTTCTTACGATCATTCATTCATTAACGAAATTTTACAGCTGCACGCATAATATGCATAATACGCTACAACACTGTAATAATTCATAAGACATACAATGTGTTTGTTATCATCAATTTCACCACTAAAGAATTCGTCATATTTTACAGATCCATATCATAAATTATTAATTTGTTTTGTGTAGATTTCGAAGCAAATATTTCATGTATTTGCTCGTCAAACAAACTTATTAATAACATCGCACAGATAAATTCCTTTCCTAATTGAATAGGAAACTTTCGGTATTATGTTTTTAAGTAAATGCAACGGTATTTGGTATTCCCGTACTTTACAGAAAGCTGAAATGCTTGTGTTGTGACAATGTCTGTAGTGGAATTTGCACTGCAATTTGCCGCCAATGAATGTTTTATAAATTATCATACTCAGAAGGGCTGTAGTTGTGGACCGCAAAATGCCTACGTCCTGCGAAATATTAAAACTTTTAACTTCGAGTGTTATAAAGTAAGTACCTACTACCTATGTAGTATGAATACACGTTTATTCAGTGGAACGCAATAATTAGTTGTCAGTGTCCTTCGAGTTTTTTCCATCAAATGCCATTTATTGATTACTGACATGACAATATGGATTCACCGCCTGAATGCAATTCTGTGACTGTTATTTTTAATTCATACGACAGGAAATTGAGATCTCGTGGTCATTATGGTACAATGATTAATCTTATTTAATATTGCGGAATTTCAATTCAATCGAGACAATTGCTTTGTTGGGACGATATTTCAATCACTTGCCACGTGTTCTTCTTGACAGCTTGTCTGATATGGTTTTCTGATTAATACGTAAGTATATGATTACTGATTTAATAAGATATGAAATATTTGCACATTTTATACGAATGAAATATCTATCAGTAACAATGCCGCGTAGGTGTTTAGTTTTTCTATTAACTAATTAAAACATTCTTTCCTACCTTGTATGAAAGCTCCCGACGAAAGATAGGTCTTGTTTACCTAGTACTTAGGTACCTATTACGTGTTACTTTTATCCTTGACATCAATTTATTCGTACCGAGATTAAGAAAATGTGTTTATATTTTCTCACGAGCCATGAAAACCTTTATTTTTACAACCACACCACATCACATTTATGTTAATGGGATGTTAATTTCGACAGCCGCAATGTTTCCATAGAAACGTTTTTTATTACCTGCAAAAGCTTTAGATAACTACCAAACCTATTTTTTAGACAGATACATTTTTACTTATGTTATTAGCAATACATTAGGTATACTTTACTGATTTGTGAAAATGTCAAGTTTTTTATAGCGTATTAAATTTTTGCTGTCTATTAAATTTGATAGAACTCCAGCAGTAGCAAAAAAATATTTTAACTGAAAATACACCAAGAGTTGTTCTCCTTTTGTTTTGTTAATAACATGGGGAGGTTACAAGCTTGAAGATATTTTGTGGGATGAGTATTAACTTTCCTGCGTTAGATAACGAATCAGCGGTGTAGGTTTGACGAAAATATCCTAGGGACTTACGATGCGATGGAAAGTTTTGATTTTATGTTTATTTTGCGTTGTCGTTTTCATTAGATAGATGTACATATCTTATTTCTATGTTGTGAATGCACAGTTAGGTATTGACATTTTATAGAGATTATAAGAGATTTTCTATGTATAAGTTCCGGAGCTAATGTTTGCTATAATTATATGAGTGTAACTTCCTTTTCATTTGACATAAACAGATTACCGTTTGATAATTTCCATTATTCAATTAATTATTTAACTCTAGTGGAACTAAAGCGGTACACTTTCGAATAATAACGTACATGCGATATTAGTGTAAATGTCAGTAGGGCTCTGTGTTTAAAACAGGAAATACCAAAGTGAAGTGAGAATAGCTATTATTATGTTTTGTTATCATGAAGAAGATACTGTAAAAAAAGAACTTTCTTTTATGTTTCTCCGTATTTTGGTTTTATAAAACCAAATAATTTTGCGTAATTATTATAAGAGCAGTACATCTGGTGCTGAAGATAAATCTCTCAAAAGATTTTAAGATAATGGAAGACGCATAATAATTCGTTCACGTAATTCATTATTTGTTTTTAAAGAACAAATTGAGTTTTCCTTTGTTCATAACTTTATAATATTACTTCTCTGCGACAGCTGGCTGTCGATCATTCATCTCTAAAATGTTCTAATTGTAGTGAAGGTATATAATTGTGTTTGTCAAGGTTTTCTTTAGGTCGTATAAATTGCGATGTTCACATTTATATTATCTGGTAAGACAAGAGATCTAAAGGTTACCAGTTCGGCGCCTAAAGCGTTCCGAATATGGATGGGTAACAGCTCGTGAAAGATTATCTTTTGTCCGATAGTTCATTGTATGTCTGTGTAGTAAACCATAATACTCGTAGCAGTAATATCGTCTGTTCTACTTGTTGTTATTTGTAAATAGCACGTCCGGACGGACATGGGGAAAGTAAATATCGTCTTTTCAGAAACTCTGTTTTGTTTGTAGCGTGTGTTTATTATTGTCAACATCGTGATAAATAATCAGTAATCAGCTGTTTAAGAACAATGAGTAGGTATATTATACATTACTAACTGCGATATATAGAACTAGGTGCATAATTATGTATATGATGTTTTGTGAGCTTTCTATGTACTTTGACATATTGATAGAATTGCATCAAATTATTTTATACTTTTGCAAACTGTATTTTTCGAGATGAAACACTTTTCGTTTGTTATTATTTTATTTTTATAACAATATTCCGAAAAACTATAAGCACTAAGCAGTCTTCGATAATTCAGTAATAAGAATGGCTTCATAAAATGTATATTTCTCGTTATAGGTTGTTAGATTATGCAACAAATAATGATTCATTTTCAATATGATTTCTTCGAGTTGGAGAGTGTTATTATGTAAATAATATTACCGCCATGTTTACAAAATATAATTGATAAACATGTACAAGAATTTAATATCATGAATTGTTGAAAGTTCAAGGATTGTCATAATCATAAATAATTCAGCGATAATATAATTCTAGTGCTAATGAAGCAAATTGCCTTTAGATGCTAAATTTATTTATATTTTTAGTAGTTTTTTTAAATTGAAGATCCGCCTTTACATAAAAGTATAATCTCCAGACTTGTCGAGGTGGCCATTTTTAGATCGTTTGGTCATGGTGTGTGGATTATCATAGGTGCCAAAATACTCGTAGGACAAGATTTTTTTTTATTCTATACAAATCTCTTAAATCGTTTGCTTATAACTCAGTATTCTGTCACTATTATATTTATTTTTTGTACATACATGTAACCTTGAGCTATTATATTGTGGTTAGTATTGCCCCGGAACAGGCTATCGCCTAGTAGGGCAATAAAATCCAGTACTTTTTTGTTAATGTTTTTACTTTGTAAAGCTTTGGATAATAAATAAATGAAATTAAAATGAAAAATAATTACCGGCCAAATGTAGTGTTTCATGTTTATATAGGTATAATAAGTTTAGTTTCTGAAGGCCTGCAAAATAGGCAACGATTACCGTGAAGATTTACGTTAGAACTGCGGGTTCTTTCGAAAATTTGGGTTTCATCTAGTGACACAACACAGGGTTGCGAAGGTTAAAACACCTGAAAGGTTAAATAATAAAATAAATTAGGTCTATCGATTTTATTCTGAAATCCTTTTTAAATAGGTGTAAATCTCGGATAGAATAGACGATATAATTGTGGGTTTTTGAAAATATTAATATGGAAGACTCCAACAGAACGCATGGACAGCAAGCTTTTTATGTGGTAGCTGCTTTAAATTTGTACTGAAACAGGTTGTTCAATAAATAATAGAGTGTGCAGTGAAACACATGGAAACTAGTGCAGATATGTGATGTGTTAAATCTATGTGTGATTAAAAGACATTTCGATGAGGGGTGAATGCGCGGGTATGAAGTTGAAAGGTTCCAAGCAGCGTAGGTGCTGGGGACGATTTCTGTCTTCAAAAATATGGGTAAGACTACAAGTACACTGTAATTATTACATATTAATTTTGTTTGGCATACATTGGTTGTGGTTAATAAAACTTTATTTGGCGTCACTTATTTTGATACTCATGATAGCAAAAGGAAACGACAGGCCAAAAGGCAGACAGAAGCAACTCGATGGAAGGCGTGGGTCTTCGATATCTTTCATATCCTCAAATTTCGAAGATCAATATTCTTGAATTGTAACTAAATACATTCTTGGAAATTTAAGCCTAGTTGTTAATATGGTTGTGAAGATTTGACCTTAGTTACTTCGTGTCAAACTCTCATGAATTGATGATGTAGAATTTTGACAAAGATGATTGTCTAGCTTGGTTGTCACAATTTGACAAAGAGAAATGACAAGGGTATGTAAATATAGGTACTTAAAGTAATATATTATTTCTCCTTATTATTCAGATCCTTTTTGAGGTCTCTTCGTTACATTAATCTCAGGGGTTTCCTGTATGTACCTACATTCTTATTATTATATTATACTGCGTTTTTCATACCAACATTATTTACTAGTTACCTCCTTATTGAGATATTGTTCTGGATTTTGATGGTGTAGTTGGGTAGTAGATACGAGAGTACATGGTAAAATTACTATCAGAAAATCGTTTATTTCATCATGTTATTTTTTATATTTGTAATGTCGACATCGTCTTTGTGTCACGCATCTTTCTCAGTTTGTTGGAGCGATGTTACTGCTCAACAAGGCCAGGGGTTTGAATCTTGGAGTTGTCCATGTATTCTACGCTATTAACTAGAAGACTATTAACAGGCTTTCTGTTTTAACAAAGTACTTTTAAAAATTATTCATCCCTTCACGAAAATTCAGTACATCGACACTATTAACCAGAAGAACGCGAGGACGGCATTTTTTAGTATTTCCTCAACTGAAACATTTTTTTAAGAGTTTAAGAAAATAAGTAGGTAACAATTTGCATACCTAATTTACTTAGTTCTGTATTGGGATCTCGTGTGTATAATGTAGGTAGAGGAGTTTTCTAATTGCAATTTTTTTCTTTTCATCAGGCTGAATTGGCAGCGGCTGTGAGAAGAAGAGCGAGAGGAGATACGAGTGAAGAAGATGAAGACCTTGGTCTTCCGAGGAGTCCACCAGCATCGCCACCTAAAGTAAGTTCTTATCAATATATAGTAAGTTCGATTACATCTGAGTATAATTGATGTGATTACGTTTGCGTACACACATACGAGTAATTACATAATTTTGTCTTTATTTCATTATACATATTGGGTTGATCATAATATTATTATGTCGTGGGTATTTTGTTATTATAGGTTAACCACTTCCGTATCTATTATTTCACCGTATCGTTATTTTCTCAAAATCGTGTAAATATGACTTTTTGCGACATTAGATTCGTTATTACACTAAATGTTTGTTTAATATACGTACATCGGATTATTATAAACTTGACGATAAGGTAATAAGCAATCAATTTCAATTCAATTTCAATTTCAATATTCTTTTTATTTTTCTTCAATATTTTACACATACAAATATGGTTCTTTAAAACTATACATGTTTCGAGATACCTCCCAATAGAGACAAGTCTCGTGTGTGGGGAGGGATCCTGCATTTATATATTCTAGTATAGTTCATAGTTAATTCATGCATTCATAGTTGGTTTATTTGATGTTCTGAAACCTCTCACACTCAGCCTATAGGAGTATAGGGGGTTACAGATCATACATAAATACGGCCCTGCTTGTATCTAATAACCGCAGTGAGATGTGAAGTCAACAATGTGATCCAAATGCCAAGCCGTGCCGAACTGTTGAATGCATAATCTTCTAACAACACATATAAATCACTACTTACACACTTTATTCGCTCAGGCTGTGTGCTGTATTGTGGTCTAGTTGGTAAAGTCTCTCAAGATAGATATGGTCTCGGATTAATTCAGAACTATAATATTATGTGGCTAAGATGGAGTGGCGGATTAAGCGGTACACAACTGCGTAGGACCCTGAGATTTGGGTGCCCGGAAATTAGTTCAAACTTCATACAATACGTAGAATAATGTAATATATCCCGAAAAAAAATTGCCTGCGGCGTCACTCACTTACGTTTTTTGGTACGGTTATGTAAGGGTTACGTTGCGTTAGGAAGTCCAAAATCGGTTGTGGCGTAGGGCCTCCGGATGTCTTAATCCGCCACAGATTTATGGAATTCTACAAGTGTTTCCACTATGGTTGCCAAAAGACTACATATTGTAGCACCCTCATTGAAAACCTTCTCTCGCTTAACAGACTTGTTTGTATCCGTTAGTGCGCGTTGTAGGTTTTGCAAAAGATAAATTTGCTGAACTTTTTAAAAGGTAAAATATCTGAATCTGACTTTTTAAAGCAGTCCACTTCAGCCTTTGAACAAAAATAGTTGTCTATTTCTGTTTTGAACTCTCACCTTCCCACATATTTTCCTTTTGTTGTGCAACGAGCTCTAACGCCGCCACTCCGTTCTTGCTGAAACATTCTTTCAAAAACTTCTAGTAATATTCAATTGCTAAGAGTCACAGCCTCACTGACCTATTGAAATGAAATGCTATTAAAAATAGAGGATTCCCGCCACCCTCAAATAGCTCTGTAATTAATAACTAGATTGCATCCAGGGAAAATTTATAGGATTTCTTTGAAGATGAGTTCAGTATGGGTAATTCAGTTCTGCCCTCTGAATCGCGCGAGTCGGAGGACTTTGGCTGTTAATATAAAATTGTACCTCTACGTACCTACTACCTGCTTACGTAGTTAATAATTGGATGGATTTTGTTTTGAAAATTTTGTCCTGTAATTCTGTCATTATGGTGAAATTTATAAGTTTTTTTCAGTTATCTATATGTGTGTACATGTAAACTGGAATGGATTACTTCTGTGTTTGTGTTAGTTTATCTGAAATCTATGTATGTATGCCTAAACTAAATAAATAAATAAATTATACCAGAAGTCTTGAAGCTGACTCAGGCACAGTAGTCAAATTATAAAAGAAAAACATGAAGTTGGGTAGGTATTATTTTTCTTCTAGATGGTTAGACATTAAAAAGAGGGAACCATGAGGGAACTGATTTTTAACAAAGTTTGAAATGTATTAGTGTGAAGATGAAGTAGGTATAAAAAAGTCACCTGAAAAGTTTGAAAAATAAGGCATAGGTGTATTTAGATCTGTGAAAAGTGTGAAATATTAATTTCATAAAATTATATTCAAGTACAGAACCAATTTAAAATCGCACCATGCGCATTGTACTTGTCGGCGAGTAATGAACATCTTGCTTTTCCTACTGTAACATAGATGTCACTAGTAGTCGACTGGGTGCGTATTTTAGCTTCTGCACTTAATTAATTTTGCTATTCTTCTATAGATGTCGTTTCGTTCCCGCCCGACCATTGTAAAATTTTAAATTTATTGCAATGCGATAATCCGTCGTCTTTGGATGGTATTAGAACTTATTTTTTGTAGACTCCTTCACCAATTTAAAAAAAATATATAAACGCTGAAACGCAAATCCATGGACTGGCCATTATTGTATGAGACCCCCTTCGATGGATTTCCTTAATCGCAATATTTTGATAAATCTACATACATAATGAATATTTCGCGTGCCTAAGTTTTTAATTCCCACGAAAATAATTGACAGGTAACTCAAGTGTAAAGTAATGTAAGGTTCATACTATTATTAGTTATTACAACTTCTATTTTCAACATAATATTATAGAAGTTAGGTGTTTTGTTTGTATAAAATATATGTACACGGATTGTGGCCTAAATTACCCATAACATGTCATTCACTTTAAAAATGCCTAGTAGTAATAATAACCTTGTGTAATCTAGCAATTAACATCATTTTGCGATCAATATGAGTTTGCTGACCTCTTCCATGCCTATTCAGTATTCGTACCTACATTATTGTACTAATTATTTTAATAACAAACCTATGAGTAGGGAAATGTCATTTATTATACTACCACAAAACCACCCACAATATGGGGTTTGGGGTATGTGGTATGAGAATCTTGTCTACTAGACACATGAATGTGTAAGGGCAGTGGGCACAACCGCGGACGTTTAAAACAAGCGGTAAAAAGAAAAAAATGGATAATGTGTGTAAATTTGTAAATTAATAGGCATTCGAAGATTTGATATTGCAAACACATTGGTGATGTACTTAGGTATGTATATTCAGAAATCAGTAAAAGGTAGGATAGTGTAAATTCAGGTTTTCCTGCAGGCAAGCTTGTCTTCGACTCTTTGACTGGTCTGAGTTCTGTGGTGTAATTTGAAACCTCGACAATGCTGTGAAATAATGAAACCCAGGTTATCAAAATCTCGCATAGATGGTGTTAGGTTAGTAACGAAATTACTATCCTCTTTTCTCTTCCATCATACCTCGACCCTATCTTACATCTTTACACAATATACTCCTCGTTTTCGTCACATTTATCCAATTCGTCATTCTACAATTCAATAATTCAAAATATTTGAAAAGAAGGAGAATAATAACAAATCTGTTGCAATAATTTTTCCTTTTTAGTTTCCATCGAACATTACAAACTGTAAATAGAAATGTTGAAGTAAAGTACAATCGTAACTATAAAATATAAACTGCATTTGTTTAAGAGTAAGCGTACTAATTTCTAAAAACCAGAGGCCTTAGATCTCGTCAAAAATTACTAAATATGCTTTGAAAAAAAAATAGAGTAGATACATTGAACCTTTATCTAGGAATGACCGTAAAATATTTTTTATATCTTATGTTTTATATCTCAATAAAATTGTGAAAAACACCTCTCCGAAGGACACAAACTCGTTTCCCGAAAGTCGCAAATACCTAATTGGAATTTTTGAAAGGAAAAATAATTGTAATTTCAGAAAGGTATGTGAATGTACCTAATACCGAACTTCAACTGGAAGATCTGTTTAAGAATATTAATATAATCTATCCTTTCTTCGATGCCATTAAACTCTTCGTTTCATCAGAGAAACACATTAATTTATATAATGTACCTACCTAACTTTACTATATTTAAGATTATTTTTATGCAAATATACGAGTATATATATTCGTCCATTGATACCACAATCTCATGTTATTAATTTACGAAAGTTGTGTGGGAAATAATGATAAATTAAATCTATTGTATTCTCTTAATGTAGGCAGTTTAGTAATAATACGATTAAGATTGTTTGATATTATCGTATCGTCGGCGTCGTACTAAATTATTAAATTAAACTCTGTACCTACCAGTGGCGAAGGGTGGATTTCTGCAGAAGGGAAGCCGGGGCTAACATTTCTTATGGGATCACGTCAGATTAGACACTATTATACCTATAATTTTTTCTAAAAGGTAACTCGATGGGAATCGTGTTCTTAGGCAGCTTCGCCCCTGGTACCTACCTATAATTGTAATTTGTATGTATTTAATTGTACGTAAGGTAGGTGATGCACTCTCGTATTTCAAGTTTATTGAATAAGTCTCCTGAAATTTGCTCATTTGTTTCGCGGGATGTAACTTTGTTGCTATGTATGATGCTTGCTATGTATGAATTTACTATGTATGATGTTTGTTATATACTCGTATATGATATTTTGCTATGTATGATATTTGCTATGAATATATAAATGCAGGATCCCACCCCACACACGAGACTTGTCTCTATTGGGGAGGTATCTCGAATCATGTATAGTTTTAAGTAACCATATTTGTATGTGTAAAATATTGAAGAAAAATAAAAAGAATTTTGAAATTGAAAAAAAAGTATATTATTAGATATATTAGGTTTTTCTCTGTGAACGCATAATCAATTTATTTGTCAAAAAATAAGATGCATAGATTTCTCTTGACTTCAAAGTTTCGTTATTCGTAAGTATTTTTGCACCTTATTCAATCCATATACTTTTTTTGTAATATGTACTGATACACACCATAATAGGTACACCATAAACCATATTTTAAGTCACAGGGAATAAGGTTTCTTCGATAAGAAATGAATTAATGAATTAATCATTACAGAATAATTAGATTGTTCGTGGTTTTAAATTTACGTAGACTACTGACCTATCAATAACGATAAGTTGTATGTAATCGATTCCCCCAAAAATTTGATACGTGTAAAATATTAGTAGAGATAAAGTAAATTTTACGATATGTAGACGAGTTATAATACTGTTATTACTTATGTGGTACTGGTTAGCCACTGCCTCAGTTAATAATTGGTCAAAACTTTTAATTTAATCAATTTAGATTATGATCATCAACATTATCTGATCGTTTTATTTTATTTACTCCCCGAAATTACAGTTAATTATTCAAAATGCGATGTATCACCATTACATACTGTTACACTATACTCGTCTCTCATACAACTTGCAGTAAGTAGGTAGATATACTACAAGATATTCTCTTTTTACGAGTTTATGTTTTTATCACGAGTTGATTGAACCGTTTTGTTATTATTATGAACAAACAATGATGGTACAGAGAAAACCGGTCCGGTATATTCATGAATCTGCTGTCATTTCATTACCGGAATATCTTCTACCATTCAGGAGACTTATTAAGGTCACCATGACGTTTTCTTTCGATCAGCAACCATTATGCTGTTGCTGTACCTAAGTATTAAATCAATTCCTTTTTAAATTCATCATGTATTCTTGTGATACCGGATGAAGCAAAAACAAGAGATGTCATCCTTAAATGTCGCTGTGCGAAAATTTGTGGTGGGCAACAGGAGATTTTATTATTTCGTATAGTTGGAATTAAAACAGTTAACTTTTGTACCGTTACATTGATTTATTATGTTGCGTATATTATGTAGTTAACGAATTCGTATCGGATTCATCGTTAAAATAATAATAGGACAACATTCATGTCATGTGCCGTTTTTTGTATCATTTGTATTCACTTAACTCTATCTGATGCCTGATGACTCTACAAAAGAATAATAGGTCCTCTGTTGAGATCAAATTACATACAAGAAGTGAAATTTGTCGATATACATATAGTGGGAGTCATTCATATCTTTGATTTTTTTCAAATGGTCAACGGTGCATTTGTTGAACAATCATGGCATAAAACAAGAGGACAATATGTAAGAGAAAGCATTTTTTCGTTGAAATTGTTGAGAGGTTAACCCCAGCTCGTAGACGAACCTGTTAGAATTGGGATGAATGAGCCTAAATAAATCTCAGTTCCATTCAATATTCCGTCAGCCGTTTCTATTAACTAGTACATTATTTTTTCGGTTTATGGGTCACCCTGTACTTAGCACAAGCGGAAAATTGGTGCAAACTTCAAGAAACCTTCTTTCTATACCCCCTTTTTGAATGTTATTTCACCGGTCTATAAATACAAGACTGAGGCTTCGACGTTCGATTATCTGAAAAAGCACACGAAGTTAGCACTACGGAGTCATAAAAGCTCACACATATACATCCGTCTCTTGAACTTATAATCAGGATGAGGAAATAATATTTTGTTCGCATCGATAACAATGATTATAGTGGGTAACCAATTGTTATGAATGATTTCTTACATAGTTTTTGTTCCGATCGATAAACAATATGTCGGTACGAGAAAAAAGACTTAGATTCCTCAGTAACATATCCCTATTCATCGTAGGTTTGCCTTTGAGATGAAGTGATTCAAGGTATTTCAGAGTAATCTGTGGGAATGAATATCTAGTTAACATTAATACAATTATGACAATATTATATTCACAACAGTATCTAATATAATAAAACATTGGAATTGTATATACTCGTATCATTAAATGATTAGTAGTATGTTTAACTAATTAAAAATACTGCTACACCTATTTAAATTTGCATCCAAATGCTATGAGACTATCGTATTGCGTCTGTATTTTTGACTATTTTCTATTAATTTGACGAAAATCGATATAGACCATATTATTATTATCTTCTCGAAATATTTTTTTTATTATTAACGTCTCGGGTACATAAGCTAGTGTTAAATAAAACAAAGTGTATCTAGTGAACTGTAATACATTTATCTACGTACACTTTTCTACGTTCTTAGGAACATCTCATTGTGTTGCATAGTTTAGTAATTAATAATGATTTCATTAATGGAAACAATGGATATTATATTATTCTAGATATTATTTTCTCTAGAAAATTATGAAAAGCGTAGAAAAAACGCTCTACTCTTAATATTACACTTCCGTTTTCGGAGTTCTATGAAGATGTAACTCAATTATTTATTTATTTCTGTTATTGGAATTATGTATGTACTGTACAATGTACATGTATGGATATGCAGAGTAGGGCTGTGAAAATTTCTTCGACTAACTAGTTTTAGCAAAGGAAAATTTTTCGTTCAGGTATAAGAAGAAACAAAATAAAAAACAAGCATATATTTCTTTACATAATATAGACCTGTGCAGTGTGCACCTCAAACTATTTACAAAACTCTGCATTTGATTTATTCAGTCACCTATATTATTATTATATGCATTACGTTAGTTAGTCTTTTTGTATACCAAAATATTAGAGGGTATGTACCTACAGCCTTATTCAATAGATTCGCCTAATACAGATCTCAGAGGTTACTTAGTTAGTTGCCATACTAGGGCTTAAGTAACACATAAAAAACATTTTATTCAAAAACCTTACTTAGCCGTCAAATAACTAATCGCGAAGTTACTAGGATTTCGGCTGGGTTTCGGTTAAGTTTGCTACTGTATTCCATAGAAATGTCTTAAAAACGTGCAAAATTCCATAGAAATTTGTTTATGGTTACAATTTTGGCGCCAATTTCCGTGGTTTTTCTATGGTTTCAACGTGTTTTGACATTGACATATTTTGTGTTGCAATGAAATGCCGTGTGGATATGGTGTGGATGTGGTGTGAATGTTGTTCATGATAAATTCGTTAAAAATTTGCCTAATTACGCTTTGATTACAGTTGTTATATTTTGTAGTGTTCGTAACACCTTGAAAATCATTCGATTTGTAGATAAGTACCCACGTAAATTCAATACTAATATGTCACATACTTTTTTCGACGCGATCTCAAACCAACTCGGCAGTAACATGTGATGGCGTCATAATTGTATTAAAATGTTAAAAATATGCCTAATTACACTTTGATTAGTGCCCCTGACACCTGGATTGGATTTTTTTACTCAATTTGCAATAAATTACACGTGTTCAATAATAATACATTGTTTTTTGGTTGTGTTTGAAAACAAATCACATGTTACAGTTGCCGTAATGGCAGCCATATTGATCCGTATTAGCGGTAGTACACGGCTAATACACCTCATGGCTTGTATTAAAGTTACGATGCTGAGTAGCGGTTACTTAAAGTTAAATGAAGCTTATGAATATTTTTTTCGCTAGTACACCCTTATTATACTGATTAACTTTTAAGTAAAGTTTATAAATAAGGCTGCTAGGTTATAAAATAGAATTTGAACACATTTCAAAAGGAGAGATCTAGGTTTTTCGCAGAAGTCTACCTATCCACAATTAAAACCTAATTTTGAATGATATTGAAAATAAATTGCTTATTTTCTTTCTCCTCAGCTAAATAATAAATTATTACCTACTAATAATGTTGAATGACCCTATTGTAAATTTCATACCAATATTACAATTATCAAATTAATGATATAGGTATTGCATTTTTCCTTTTATTTTTCAGGTAAAATAATCAATACCAACCTTTGACATTTAGAAATGATAAACCTACAACTACATCTTATTAGTATTGCGTATTGTCTATATGTAATGAATGGTATAATTATTTTCCTGTTATATATTGTTGTTAATTTTCTTGAAGTGTGCAGTGAAGGCGGATTTAACCTTCTTTGCAAGACAATAGTATATAGGTAAATATTGCGGTTTATATTCTTCGAAATTATGAAATTTTTTAGAATAATTTGGTATTTTATTAGTTTCTCTGTACCATTATATCCGTAAATTATTATTATAATACATGGGTGTTCTTCTTAATATTACTTGACACTTCACAATACGAGCGATTCGCTCACTTTGATGCACTTGTAGAGGAAATATTTAATTATTTATTTATTCTTTTAGTGAATATTACATAAAATATAATTTGGTTGGATGCTATACATTTGCAATCTTTACTAGGACGAACTTATTTCTATACAACGATAATTACCTGCTAAACCAAATGTAATTAATTGTAAGGATTTTTTATCTTTATCACATTAGATGGAACTATGGAAGTATGTATATATTTTTATTATCTTTTCATCGTGCATTTTTCATTTATCGAAATATTATAATCCATCTATTTCATGTGATTTATATTGTTATCTATACGTATATATTGACGATTAGCCGTACATTACTTTTACGCCTTTCACGGATCTATGTGTATTTTGTTTTCGAAATTATATAAGTACTGAAAATTGTTGCCAGTACGTATAGTAGAATATTTTCAATTATCCATTTTTCTATAATTTAGTACTTTCTCCTGCGTATTCCTAAAACATCTGTTTAATTTTATTACAAGCACAGACTCTTAATAACTAAGAGATGTTAAAATTATTAGTATAACAAATTGCACACTAATGTGATCGTTAGTCGCATAGTGTAGAATACATTTAAAGGAAAACGCAAAATTTACGAAAAAAATATGTTAATTTTTTAATTACATAATACGTTTGATTGGAAATGAGTTTTACATTTTTCAGTAAGCACAATAAAAATGTATTGCTCGTCAAAATTAAAGATATTCCTCAAATGATTTTTTGTTGTAAATTTATTTATTTAATCTTTAAGTGAACAACAAATACTTATAAATGTAAAAAAGGGACATAGTACAGATTATAAATAGCTGTTCACTAGGACGAACTTATCGCAGAATTGCGATTTCTTCCAGTTAACCCCATGATAACGTCACTCTTTAACATTTATGTATGATTTGAATAAAACGTGAATTCGAAAGGGGCGGGTGTAACCTCGGATCATTTTCCCGCTACGACAATCAGCAACTGTAGGCCCAGCACTATCGAGTAAATAAAATGAATCGCTGATGCTATTTAGTTATTCTGAAGGCACGGTTCATAGCGGTGGCGTAGCGCGACTACTCAATATCATAAACGTATACACAACATACTGTACACCTTTGTATCTACTCGTATATGTTACGTTCGTCGTAAATATCATTTTTGTTTACCTACGTTGTTTTCTATAATATTGTGTACACAGTGCGTTGAAAGTATAAACTGACACTTAGTAGTTTGTTTGTGACATTTTCTAACCTAATATTGATTTTTATTCGTATCAAATTGAAAGTTCAACACACATTTGTGATATTATTGATAAAATAACGTTTGTATTTATTATAAGTGTTTTGTTTTATGTTTATGAATATTTATGTATTTGTGTGTTTTATATTTAACGTTTATTTAAGCTTCATTTCATTGTCTATCAATTTGTTGTTTATTTCTCTTAAATATCATATGAATTTGTTTATTAAATAAATTCAGTAAATAAAATCATATAAATCTAGCTTTCTACGTTTTGCAAGTGGATCATTTTGGATTTGAACAAAAACTAGTTTTGAATAAAATGGAAATACAATTAGATGGTTGTGTATTAATCCATTAAAAAATATTGCCCGATTTACATACTTATTAAGATACCTACTATTTGAATGATCGAATAAAGGCCCACTTTTATTGTAGACTTTTCAATGAGAACGTCAGAGCTTTGCCTGGGAAAAGGAAATGCATATTGCACAAAGTAATTTTCTATGACGAAGAGTAGTAAGCTGTGTGTTTTTTCACAGGAAACAGTTAGATCACTATGTTTTTTTACCTGTATCATTTAAAGTTTTACCACTTCGGCACAAAGACACCAAATCCCAAATTAAAAAGCTTATATGATTTCCTCGTAGTTCTAATAGGTAGGTACTTAATGGTCGTTGAAAATTATGCATCTGTTTAATCCAGCTGTGCATAACAAACTATCCACCTGACAAACATCGGATTTTGTTAATCGTTAATAAGCATAGTATATAAACAAGTTTCAGTCTTATGGGTATGCAAAGTAGTACCATCTTCCGTCAGACGTGACTTAATGTGAACTTGATCTTATAGTCTTCCGAAACATTACCTATTAATTAATCAATAAAAACCATACGCTAGTATTTTTGTGCATTGACGTTCCATAAGTTCAACTGCAGGGCCGTATTTAGGCACGGCCAATCCAGGTTGCAGCCTAGAGCTCCCATCAAAATTTTATTTTTTTATAAATAAAAGTTGAATTTTATTTTTTCGTAACCTTCACGCGTGGTATCTCCGGGATGTACTTCTTTTATAAAAAAATTCAATCCAAGCTAGTTCATGATAGATCTGTCGTTTAGCGGTTTATACATAGATTTTTTAGATCTGACATGAGATTGGAATGCGGGAATTATTCCTCTACAAGCTGCTTTTAACGTAGGTACAACAACCTCTAATAGACAATTAAATTTTCGAAAACGAATGCCTAATTTTGAGTTGGTACCTACTTATTTTTCATCACCTTTTTAAAAAAAAAAAACCAAGATTTGTACATAAAAAAATACAAACTTACATTTATTTGTTTTCATTATCTTCTACGTTTTCATAAAAATCCAGGAAAGGCGTCCAAATTCTCTAATATGGGGAAGGGCCCCCATCACCAGCTCGGCCCAGGGGCCCACACTGCCCACAGTTCATAAACACGGCCCTGTCTTACGGTATATCATTGCCTAAGGTACCTATAACATTACCTGTAAACCGTAGTTTACGATAGTTTTCGTTCAAGTAAATTTACTCAATAATTCACACATAAAGATAGATAGGTAGAAAAGTACTTATACTTAAAATCATCATGGATTATTTGGTATTTTAAGAATAGGTTCTGTCAGAATTTTGGGACTCAATGAGATTCTGATGTTGAGATTTTTCGTTCAAATGATTGTTCCTGACTTGAAGGCTTTCTCTTGGCAACCCAAATGATGGCTCCGACCGTGAAAACCCAGAAATTTAAGAGTTAATTACTTGAGTAGGTAGTAGATACCTACTATATTCATTTAGGTATCTGAAGATATTTAATGGTCAGCAAAGTAAATTAGGAGCTTTGTAAAACTAATGCCAACATTTTTTTAATATTATTTAAAGGGCTGACCTGCTGACGAAAACGTTACAAAAGTATCCACATATGACTGCATTTAAAAATAAATCGACTTGCTAATCATTCAATTAAACTTCTTCGAAAATTTATACGGTAAACATTTAGTTGCTCAACAAAGTGTTGATATATTTTTCTGCTCCAGTTTTGAACGTGTTTCGTGTTGAATTGATTTATATATTTTGTATAACAGTACATAACGTTGTAGTTATTCTATTAAATTTCATACGTGGTAGAGTTTTAAGATTTCTAGCGATGTTAAAGATTGTAGAAGAATCGAACAGAATATACAAGTTTTATATGACAGATGTAAGATTATTATGTCGATCGCTTACAACTGTTCAACTTTAATTGAATAAGTTTTCTTGCTTCGAAATTGAAAGCTCGCAAGTTTTTTCCCTCTCTCATTTCATTTAAAAGTTTATTATCTGTTTTCCGTCTTATTAAATTCTGTACTGTCTGACATCCACTCCTCTGCGAGTCTGATTATGGCTTTAAGGAATTTTTTGCTTACCTACTCTTATTCTAGAAAAATATGTTTCACGTTTTTGAGGCATATATTGACGGTACTATACCTAGTATTAGGTGTCTACTTGTATGCAAGCTCTATGGCTTCCTACGTACGTAGGAATATTGAAATCAATTGTTTTTCTATTGATTGCAGATACTTGCACCCACCACAGCTGTTAACACTACAGCGATTATGTTAGGTTACAATGCAATTTAGATTCTACTAGTTTTTCGTAAGCATATTGCATTTTTTATATACTTATGCTACTTTTTTATTTTAGATTAATGAGTGAGTTCTGCTCGATCGCACCCACGTTAGGGTCTTTAAATTTCCGTGGTGTTTGGTGTTAAGATGCTCTAGAATCGTAGTTTTAATTAGGTATAAATTGTAGGTAAAGCAGTTGAGAAATTTTAATAAAGAGATAGGTAAGTAATAAACATTGCTAATTTTTTCGTAATCTTCGCACTAAAACGATATATCATATTCAGATAAAACATCGATGCAACGTTTATGTATGTGACGTCACAATGGTGAAAATTACTAATTAGTGTTTTGATCCATGTGTATGTACTCGTATGCAATTCATGCGTCGAAATGTTGACTGTATTCTACTTATATTCCATCGTGTTTCGCGATTATATCTGAAGGTCGTATGAAATGTTTTATGTAGTCTCCCGCCTCCGAACACCTACAGTTACATAAATAAATTTAAAAATACATTATTATCTATCTATCTCTTTAGATTTATAGCGCATTTTATCATATTTTATAAGTGTAAGTACCTCTTGTATGCGATTTCATTAATTTTAATCAGTTGTTTAAAACATTTGATAAAACTTATGAATAACTTCGCTTCTTGATTCGTGGATACGGAAAGTGTTTGCCCGATGCGTGTGGATTGATGTGCGATTGGCTGTCGCACAGTTGACCTGCGTAGATAATATAAGTAAATCTATTCTTTCAATTTCTTTTATGGCAAGCTTCAAATGTTTGTCCATTACATATAAATTATACTGGCCCATTGGGTATTTTCTCAATCTAATCGTAGAAAAACGTAACATTTTTTCAATCAATCGATATTTTAGCAGTCAACCTAAACGAGTGGTTTAATCATTAACACAATAATTGCCTATTATTATAACACTTTTTATAAATCATTAATAAATAATTAGATATTAGGTATGATATTGTGTAATTTATTTCACGGTTCGACTACCGAGCTCACTGAACCGCTGGCGGTGTTAAATTTAAAAAGTACTGATAGATTATTATTTTATTAATACTTATCTTTCACACTGATAAGGTGAAATCACCGACGTATGAACTAGTTGATGTTTTCTTTAAGTGTTTGCCTTCTGTATAAAATAATAACAAAGAATAATATTGTGACTGAGCACCTTGATTACTTACGGAGAGGTTCTCTTATCACATCGTGATATACCTAAATATAATTAAATACTATATAATTTTATGCCCTATCGTGTAGTAAAGGAAAGGATGTACTTAAGAAGGCAATATGTAAAACCAATACTTTGTCTAAAATGCATGAAACGAATAAAAGATTTTAACACATTACCAAACGTCCTGTATGGAATTACAATGTTTAAAATTATAAAATAATGATATAGGTGCTGAAGTGAGGTACCATTTTTTAACAGAGTAAACTGCTATAATATGGTTGTGATTTTATTACATAGTACATATCTTAGTACCTGCCTACACCTCTTATTCAAATTTTCTAAACATTAACGGTCGTTTTCTCCAATCATATTTTAATATTTTTCAAGTAAGTACATAATGTTATCAATATGCAGCAAGTACGCATATTTTTTCTACAATCTAGGTGATAGAGATCGTTCGTTGTCCAGTAATGGGTCATTCGTGTCAAATATCTATGCGGTTAGTTGCTTCTGTGCGATTGTACGTAGATATGAAATAATATCTACAAGTATTTTGACACTTATCCGGGTGAAAGTCAAGGCTGGGTAAGTCAGTTTATATAAAGAAATTATTGTAAAATTACTATTAAGATTCAATTGATTATCAGATGATGGAGTTTAGAAAATGGATGGTTGATGAATGATCTTATGTTTCATGTTTTGTTGTTATTATTATCTTGTATTATAATAATAAACATTGATGACAAAGATGTTGTGGGATGATAAGTATGGGATTGACCTAGGAATAACGGTCTGTGTAGGACTTCTCGTGGCGTTGCGTAGTAATGACTAATGAGTCATTTCGAGGCATGAATGAGACATCCTAAGTATAGGATTTTCTTGTACTTATTTACCTACATAAAATTGTTTACAATCGTTGAACTTTTATAGCGTGGCGTATTCTTCAATCACTATTAGGTATATCTTTGTCTTTTAGTAGAACATGTGAGAGATTATAATTGATTACAATATAGCTCATCAATGCTTTTTTATTATGACACAGAGACAACGTTTTCACAAACAATAATAATTATTCGTTATCCATTTATGGGATGGAATAAGATTGTTAAAAAAATATGTGTATGTAACAATGGGAACTAATGATGTAACAAAGTGCTTTAATTAATACTCGTATTAGTTGTTATATAAAACTTTACAAGTTATACTTTATAGATACAATATACCTACGAGTACTTAATGTATCCACATAGTTTAGTTTAGAGACATACAGGTTCATACGTTGGATTCACTTCAACGCATTCGTAATGCAATTACCTATAGCAAATAATACTGAAATACTGTAACTAGTTTTGCATATACAACACGTTGCTGTATTATGAAACACTCGTCTTGCTGTTGCAGGAAAATAATGCCTTCTTCATCAGCTTACAGCAACTTACTAACACAGTTTCTATTGAAATTCTGATGTCATAAATAGACGATCTACATACCTAATGTAATCTTAGCATATTTAGGTTACACATCGTAATCAAGACGTAATAAAATTTATTGCATCGCTTTTATTTGCGGTTGTAGTGATCTCCTCTACAAATACGAGAACATTATATTATTCCCAATATGTGTATTCATGACTTTCATTAAAGTCCATTGTTTTTCTTATTAGGATGTTATTTACAAAATTGTAAAAGAATATAAACATAATTTTAGCTTGTTAGATTGTCGGCTTATGAAGATTTCGGCGGAAATGATTTCTATCGTTTTGTTGTAAGTATTGACAATGTTTTTTTGGTTTTCATAAACACCTAATATTCAAGACATTTAATGCTACTGATGCAATCAGAAAGCGAGTTATCATGATTCCAGTCCTAGATTAAGACTGTTGTCACAAGAATATCTGAATTTTTACATCTCATAGTAGCCAAACAACCTGTTCTGTGCAATAAAAATGTTTTAACTATTTCTTTCTTACATAGCAACAACAAACATTACTTTAAAAAACAGCAACTAATAAGCAAGATAAAAAATAACTCTTGTCAACAAAATTACCTACTGCAATATATTACCTATTACCTGTTATTATACCATACTTAATATTGGTATGCAGTTAATTACCCACTTACACTAGGCGTAACCTTGTTCAATCACATACCACCTGTACCGAGTTGTAATCATACTCCCGTCTATTAGTAATGTACCAAACAATTTACCTGATTGTCACAAACATCATATTATTATACAAAGTACAAGTACAGTATAATATTGTATTAGTACATTACGCAGTGTTAGCGTGTTAACAATAATTAGATAAACACTTATATGACAAGTTTGTTAGGTATAAGATGATAAGAGATAACTCGTGCATCTGCATTCTCATTAATTTGCATAACAAAACAGAGAAATAGATTACAAATGCATACAGTATTCTTAGTATAATTGTCACACTGTTTCATTGTAATTATTTATGTAGTAAGTACATTTTCTTTGACACGTTTTCTTCTTACTTCACATCTATTTTCCATATTCTAATTATTAAAGGTACATCCATTTAAACTTGAATTATTTAGTTGCTGTTATGAAATTGTCTAATTTCGTTTCTGATCAGCTCAATCGATTTCAAATCTTGCGAAATCAGATAAGATACGCTACGATTCGTTGCTATTTTTCTTTACCTGCGAAGCCCATGTTTTTCATCTTAATCTTCTCAAAGTACCTGATGATATGAGTCTCTCCTGAGGCATGTCTTTGACTCCCAACTTTCGATTTGTATTTTCCACTTTTCAGTCATTCTCCTAACGACAGCTCGGCAGGAGAGGTATACTGCTTATATTTATAAATCTGATAGTTACGAATATATTACTCCTTGGTGATTTTGTCTGCTTTTTTGATCGGGTCTGTCGTTAGAATTCAATCAAGTTGCAGTACATAGAATATGATGTAACGATAGATACGGAACAGAGTAATTTAGTATGCAAGTATGTTATGTAGTATTCATTACGGATTACATTCATCGAAACAATGGCGAATCTCACAGATTACTTGACATGATTCGTTATGGTCTTTGTTAACAACCCGTAGTCCGAGGCTATAATAGAACTGCGGTGTTTTTTCTTCTCTTACTCAACAGCCATGATAGTACCTACCTACCTGCATTGATTTGAAAGTGAAATTCATTTTGCAATATAACGCTATTATTTTGCCTTTATTACAAATGTAAAGTATCTTTTGTAAAATGATTTTCTTTTAAACTCGATGTGATGATTGTCGTGAGATCATCGCCTTTATTATTATAATGTTACTAACAATTTGAATGGAGACAACGTAATATTACATGTGTATGCTTTTTGTTAATATTAATTAGAGCGTTAGTTCATTGTGAACACTTCTTGTTTAATTAACATACGTAGGATAATAAACTCAACATTAATTTGTATTGAAATGTGATGAAATACAAAGACTGTCTTGTAAAATGGCTTCTATTATACTGTATACAGTCTTATGCATTCATTCCACGTTCTCTCAATACTGTATTATGTAATGATTCGCAAACATTCCAACGCAAGACTCCTGGATTTATTGTGGTCAATGATGTTCAATAAATATCAACTTGGTTTGGAGCTTTTCATCACATCTTGAACAAATCTTTCAGATATATTGGACATTTTTAGCGTAAATATTTGTATAAATCACTCGACGGTTGATGTATTTTTATAATATTAAATCATTTATACCAATTGGTGCAATTATTACCGAGATGAAATCATTAGTAAATGTTCACAAAAAATATATCTACACATACCTAATAATAAGAGCGTACAGATTTAATAAAGGGAAGCCCATGGTCATCAACCTTATACAGTTATGTTATCTTGTACATACAAAATTGGTATTGAAGGTAAGCCCGGCTTTTGGACTGTTGATGAATTAGTTGGAAACGTCATTCAATTAACCGTAGGTAATAATTGGGATGCTTTTTATAGTAACAATATTCATGTGACCTTTTACTGTAATCAGTGTTAGTTACAGTTCCTAAATCTATATTAGGCCTCATTACGCCCCGCAGTAAGGTGTTAATTTTAACATTTTCTAATCTCGTAATTACACGTTTCGTAACGGTTAACTCATAGGTGAAGCCTATTCACCCATTTAATTAATATGCTAAAAATAGGTTTAAATGTAACAATTTCACGTCACAGCCTTCACGGTCGATGTGTTGTTTTTAGTTTATGTTTTTATTATTATGGTCATCTCTTGTACACATTGTAGAGTTTGTATCGTTCACGGTCGTAATTCTATTCACTATTGATATGTTATACTTATAATACAACAATATAATAAGTTCACAGCGCAGTCAGAATACTAATTAGGGGATTTGTTGTTATTATTATTTGTTCACTTTGAACCATATATTATTATTCAATACAATGTCCAATAATAAGTTATGCTGCATGTGTCGTTCATACGTAATGTTTTACCGAAATGTTGACATTTTCATACATTGCACACTTAAATAGCGGGCTTGCTCAATACAACCGTCTTAAAATAATACGCAAAAAAACTCCAACTCTCACAAGCAAGCAATTGGACTGGCCAATCCCCGGACTCGGCACTAATGGTGTTATTTCAGTTTAATTGAATTTGTTCACTGCAATATGGGTATAAAAAACTCGAAGTCATTCTTTTGTGACTAGTTTCTTCTTCATTATAATAATGAGTATGGGGCTTATGAAAATTATAATTAAAACAATATGAATTTGTTTACACCACTTTTATTTTGACCAGAGTCAACATGTTTCGGGAACAATGTTCCCTTCTTCAGGACTTATACAAGAATAATATTCTGTATAAGTCCTGATTCTTGTATAAGTCCTGAAGAAGGGAACATTGTTCCCGAAACATGTTGACTCTGGTCAAAATAAAAGTGGTGTAAACAAATTCATATTGTTTTAATTATAATATAATGTCGCCACAAAGTAAAGTAAAACCTTCAAAATCAAAGAACTTGTGAAAATTCTTGAAAAACTGTAAAAATGCGATCTTGGCAAGCAAGATATGTAAAAAAATGTGAGCCTTTGTATGGTAGTGGTTTGAGATGTATACTACTAGCGTCAAGACATTTTGCTGGCAATGGCATATAAAAATATTGAACTATGACATTGTAATTTTGTTGGTACATGATTATAAAATTAACCTTGTAGTCATGTTTTATCTAGAAATCCTAATAGGTAGCCTCATATAAATTGATATAAGAATAATATCTGCAATGTTATTCTTGTCAGCTGTCAATATTTTTTATCGTGACCATTTTCATACTTGATTTGAACATTTGACTACCAATCTGCAAATCATTTATTTTGTGAATTGTAATGCTTACAAAGTCTCTACCGTACTATGCAATAATATTATTATTGTTTAATTGTAGGTAAGTTTGCCGCGACTTTTCATTCTATAATCGTTACGTGCAAATATTATAAAACCGGTCTTTTTGCATGACCAAACATGTGTTCTACTTTTGATATATGACCTACCTGGTGCCTGCTTATTATGTTATAGGTATACAAATATTTAGTGGCGTTATACATAAATCAATAAATATCTTATTGATTAATTGCTCGTGAAATATTGCAGAAGTCCTCGCGGAAGCATTTTGTTGTAAATGTTATTAGTTATTATGGTCGCGAAACTATTCTTTAGTAATCAGCGTTTTATTAGAAAGAACCACTGTCATAATGCATACTTACTTACAAAACTTTAGGCACGACTCCGCATTTGTAAAATATCTGCACTATGTAAATATCTACGGCTCATTTTGGTTCTGAATCGAATTCTTCTCCAATTTTTGCAATGTGTCGCTTCTGTAAACACACCTGTAAATTTAAAATATTAATACTGTTATTATGTTTGATTGATGAAGTCATGTTATCACTTTAGAAATCAATATCGATCTTAGACAGTTAAGTTGATAGTAGTAATTATAAATTTGTTTAACGGTCCATGATATGAAATATTCTCAGCTCATCAGCTGATGTTGATAGACGCAACCCACTTTTATCACCCGTTCTTGAGTTATTTAAATATCTGGTCATCTAACAAGAATGTGTCAAAATAAATAGGCAATAGGCATTTTTTATAATACCGTATAATACTAATAGGTATACCTACTTACTTCCTATTTGCGGTATGCATTTATATTGATCTCTACTTAATATTTTCTCGATACTTCATTTACATGGGTCGGAGGGATTTTAAAACTTAGTCTAAAGTGCCTTTAGTCTAAAATCTCCTGTGTTACCCAAGATTCCAATAAAAGAGTTAAAAATTAAACAGTTGGCTTTCAATACTGTAGATATATTATGTTATCTCTAGTGAACTTTTCTAGGTGTTTTCTAAAGCTTTTGTTTGTTTAAGAGTATGAATACCGACATTTCAAAAATTTGTAAAAACGGGAGACCTTATATGTATTTCAACAACCGCTACTAAGTATGCTTTGGAACAAAATAGGGTAGATGCATTGAACATATATATAGGGAATAACCGTAAAAGATTTTTTATATCTTGTATAGATTTCTCAATAAAAAAAAATTAAAAACACCTCTGACCTTTTTTCCGAAAGACGGAAACTCGTTTCCCGAAAGTCGCGGAGTAAAAATTTTTTTATACTGATAATATGCGTTAAAATCTAGGGAATAACCGTAAAAGTTTTTTGATAGGCGCAAAATTAAGCCCAAAAAAGGGGAAAAAAACGCTATTTTTACCATTTTATCATGCGATTGTCACGCGATTTTGAACCTTAATGCCGTGGGAAAAGACTGTGACGTCATTCCTAGTGCCATGCCCTTAAATAGGGAATTTTCGGAATAGCGGATGATCAAAAAGTGCGACTTTCTGTTTAACATGTGGTAATGCCAAGTTATTGATAGTTAGATATTTTTCAAAATGAATGTAAATAATAATACCTATTTTGCAGACAAAGTACGCATTTGGTCTTACATTTGGTTACGTACATATTAAACCTAGTAGATAATGTTGCGAACATGCGTCATAGTTAAAACTTAAAACCTTAAAGTTAATCCCACAAAGTGATGAATGCCAAGTATCAGGTAATGGCATTAGAATGTCTTATTAACTTTTACGTTCTACGTCAGAGGATTAAAATATATATGTATACCTACACGATCAATTCGTAAGGTATTGTTTCGTCATTACCACCATGTATCGACCCATTTCTGTAGCAGGCGGCGTAGGCTACGTGGGAGGCTTAAAAACCTACGATATATTATATGCAATACATACCAAGTATTTATTAAATAGTAGTCTACTTCTTATGTGTATATACAATATACATACATAATACACATTGCCCCCAAGGGTCGCACGATACGTTGTTTTATGGAAATAAGCATTTTGTTTAGAAGTTTTTAAAGTAAGTAATTCAAAACCGTGCCAGTTGTTTCTTAATAATATTTAGGGGAGGCTAGGTATACTAGAATGGCGGTGGCGTAAATTATTTATGATGGTAATCCGGCGAATTTTATGTATGTAGGTTGTATTTAAAAAGAAAAGACATTAACATAAAACATTTTAAATGCTTTGTCTGTGAATTCTATACCTATCCCTGAATACCTATTTGGGAGAATTTGGAGTAAGTATACATGAAAATTTTAATAATGCTAAAAGGAAATCCCTGGGAATGTCCGCTATTAGCTTTCAGATATAGGAATTCTATGATCCTAAAAACTCGCAAATATTGCGTCTTGATAACACTAAACATTAAAATATGTCTTTTACATATTTTCGCATCTCTGTCTCATATGTTTTTAAAGGAACAAAGAAAGTATGTTTGTATATGTAGAAAAATACATTCAAAGCATCAAGATATTTCCCAAAATGTGGAGTAACCAACGACATATGTTCGGGTGTGTGTTAGCTATCAAGAGTTGCTGTAAAAGTGTTTTTCAATGTTAGTGACGATAACAAATTCAGCCAACATAACATACTCGAACTTTTGAAAAAACCGCTAAATATCCGTTGAGGCGACTGCAGAAAACTTCATTATTGCGAAATAGAAAGTAGTTTTATCATATTCCGATAAATGATGTTTATTCAACAATTTTGGTAATTTTATGCTGTCATGACTGTTATGCTCTTTATTACCTCCTTGCTGGAGTACAACATAACCCGAAATGTTTTCTTCCAAATGTATTGTAGTTTATTTTGTAGACGCTATGTTGGAAAAAATAAACGTCTCGAGGGAGTCGTGAGAAAATACAATTCAAGTCTTTTATTTTGCCCTGAGCATGTTACTGCGTCAGTAGCGATAGTTAGAGAAGGTAATAGTCCGAGAGCCCGCTGCTTAAATTATGACGTATCTGTTTTTTGATCGAAATGTGGTATAAATGATAGCTTACCAATAGGATATTACATCGCACTAGGGTTGCCTATCAAAATCTTGCCGCAACCCCAAAAATTGACTTAACCTTTTTTGTAGAGAATTTAGCAAGGATTATTTTTGTCATTGACTACTTTTTCCTATCTCTCAACATATTCCTATAAAATGCGAAAAACCGCGAAGAGGGACCTTTCGGGGGAGGCAGGGGGGGTTGCGGCAAGATTTTGATAGGCAACCCTAGTGCGATGTAATACCCTATTGGTAAGCTATCGTTTATACCACATTTCAATCAAAAAACAGATACGTCATAAATTAAGCAGCGGGCTCTCGGACTAGTAGCGATAGTTAGAGAAGGTAATAGTCCGAGAGCCCGCTGCTTAAATTATGACGTATCTGTTTTTTGATCGAAATGTGGTATAAATGATAGCTTACCAATAGAGTATTACATCGCACTAGGGTTGCCTATCAAAATCTTGCCGCAACCCCAAAAATTGACTTAACATTTTTTGTAGAGAATTTAGCAAGGTTTATTTTTGTCATTGACTACTTTTTCCTATCTCTCAACATATTCCTATTAAATGCGAAAAACCGCGAAGAGGGACCTTTCGGGGGAGGCAGTGGGGGTTGCGGCAAGATTTTGATAGGCAACCCTAGTGCGATGTAATACCCTATTGGTAAGCTATCATTTATACCACATTTCGATCAAAAAACAGATATGTCATAATTTAAGCAGCGGGCTCTTGGACTATAATTTTCTTTATTCAGCAACATTTTGTATCGGGCAATCCTTTTATCCTATCAACGGTCGGTATATAATTCTATTTTGCATAATGCTGTGGGATATTCTCTGCCCAGTGCTTTCTGTAATGTTGAGAGTGCATGGGAATACTTATTACGTGAAGTAGTCACGTTTTGAAGCCGGCCTCTTATTGGAGTTATTATAATACTTAATACTTAGAGTTCCCATCAGGCCAACGTGATGCATGTGAAGAGTGATGTTTGATGTATGAACATTTCTATTTCTATTCACACTGTTTTACCTCCATCATTAGATTATCATATCTACTGTTATATTATTGAAGGTAATACGTACAATGCTAATGTCACTTTCTACCACACACATAGTTACATTTGACCCGGTGTCAACTTTTTAAAACGTCTGTTACTCATTTTTGAGTATCTCAAAGTCGTACAGTTTTATTATTCATGCATATATTTATATCGAAAATGGTTGTTAACATTGGATAATAATATATTCGGTGTCTCCGCCACCGGGGAAGATCCTTCTTTCCTATATATAGTTCCTATGACAGTAAAATCAAAGCGTTAGGAATGCTCAAAATCCTTTCCAAGTGGTTTGTACGAAATCATCTAAATTTTTACTCCAAGATAGAAATTTACTTAAAGCTCATGAAATGTGTGTAACGGTGGTATAAAACATCACAAATATAACATTTTCCTTCGAATACATTGCTTCTGTGAAGATAAGTATTTTATCCAATGCAAAAACCTAGTAAAGTTAATTATTCTTCTCATTTTTTCATAATAATTCACGTAATTATTCATTTAATTTGGAGATGAATGAATATTCAATAAGCTGTATGTATTGTTATCTGAGTCTCTATGAATGCAAATTGCTTCATTAGGCATTCTCGGCATCAAGGTCGGAATTAGTGTCGCATAATAATTAGTATGTATAATAGTTATTATGATTTGTTTGTATCAATATTATTATTTATTGTTAATTGATTAATTATGTTATCTATCAATGCTAATGTATTACCCGTGCTGTATACCTACACACTACACAATAGCAGAAGTATTGTGCAAGACACGTCGTATTTAGTACTTACTAGTTTACTTGTAGGTGTAAAATATGGCTTATGATTTATGAATGTATTTGGTATTACTGGGTACTATTGAGAACTCGTGATGTTGGGCTGTCAGGCATGAATGTAGCATTGAAAGAATGTACGCCAACACTGAACATGTAAAAACTGTATTCATTAGTCCCATTAGAGTTGAAAAAAGGTACCACTGAGTCTTTTGATATGAAATATTTATTTCAGTTACACTGTTATACAGAACATATTACCAATCAAATTACATAAAATACCTCAGCAGATGGCACGATAAAGCAATTACTACGGGCCCTACGAGGTAAACAGAGCTAATAGTATATTTAAGTACTAACTATTTGGATAGTCTTTGAGTCATTGACGAAATTACCTGATGGCTCCAGACATTTTTTCAGCAGAAACTAGAAATATCAAATTATAACTATTGATGGGATGAAATTTTATTAACTTGTCCGTCATTTTGGACGGAATATTTCTAGCTAAGATTCTATTGTTAAAATTTTATGATTATTTATTAATTCCATAGCTTGACATTTATATTGATCATTAGGCAATATAATTGTATTATTTATTGAATATTATTTAGGCTTAGTTAGATTTGAATATATTTTTATTTGTGAATGCTGTATTAAATTATTTCCGCGCCCAGGGACAATTTGATAATTAGAAAGTCTATAAATTAATCGAAACTATGAAACAAATTTGTTCTGGTTCCAATTCACCGAGTTTTTATTGCGCTTTGCAGCAATTTTTTCCTCGGGCGACTGTAAATCTAAATTTTATACTCTCATGAATCAATGCAGTAAATTAGGCGTGGGATACTTATGTACACAAATTATGATGGCTCAACCAGCGAATATTACGTGTTCGCAAAATATAATATACTCACGTATACCTATATATGTAATGTAGTTTTATCGAAAGTGTCTTAAGTATGACGATGTGAGAAATTATGTACCTTTTCAATTTCAACTAAATCGCTTAGAGTTTCGAAGTCTCCCCGTGTTCCCTTTGTGATCTCCCTGAGTTACAAGAAAGTAGTGATTACAGTAGACGGGTTGAATTATCTACAACATATAATGCTAAGCAGAATGATAAAGGTCTTCATTCATACAGTCCACTGTGTCATTATATTACCTTACCGTCAGCGTGTCTTTGCATAAATAGAATTATTAATATGGATTCATTCTTTGCCTTCAAATTATTATTGAATCATCATTCCCTACCGTCCTTTTGTGTACAAAGAGAAGAGACTTATTCTCTATAACCGTAATGGAAGGTGTCGTTAGGAACATCGTTTGTAGTTTCCTACACAGACGTCTTTACTATTAACTCATCTAAATATGTTTGTAGAAATATGTTTACAGTTTCTTTTACTCCTTGGACGCACATAATTGCCAGGTCTAATGATTTTCTTATTTTCCACAGAAGAGAGCAGGTTGCCATAAAGCTTTCTGTACTGTGTTTACTCTTTCTTAAATTCTCATGTCATTTCTAACATAGAAATCCTATAAGGTGAATAAAGGTCATCATGGCCCATGTAAACCTTTTAAAATAATGGGTATTCGGTAATTTTACTTCTGCAGAAATATTGAGAAGAAAAATTATATGGTTGTTGTCCTATCGCTGCTACCCAAATAATAAAGATATAGAATTATTTATAGATAACTCGATACGAATATTTTTATATCTTATTATCAATTTAGACTTGGATTCTCAGCAAGTTTGGCAGCCCACATTTCTACCATTCTCGTGACTATGTTGATTTTATTATTGATCCCAGTTGTAATATTTATATTGTCTTGTTCTTATAAAAGTATTATGTAATCTTTTGCTAGCTAAACGCAGCTATATTTGTATGGAACTACAATAAATAATTAGACAATTCGTTGATGTGGAACAAGTTATCGATTAAGGCCAAATCATTTCCTGATTGTTAGGAAGTTATCTCATCCTTCGTAACTATTTAATGATGGCTTCTTAACGTAATTCACAGTAATTTGAGTGTGGACAGTATGGTTTATTATTGTGAGGTGTACACGCAATCAACTTTATTACGTGTAGGTAATTTGCAATAACCTAATTTCCTTGTCATTAGAACTTATAAAAAATGTAAGGTTACCCGGAGAGTATAGAATTAATTGTAACATTTGAAAAGTAGCAGCTACTATCACATGTGTTCTGAATTCACCTTGTGAATCACATTAAAACAAAATACTAGACTAATGCAAAATTTGCTAACATAAAGAAAAAAATCAGAAAAATCGTTTAATTCTTGTGGGATAGTATAAAAATTGGTAGATATTCATTCTAGTCCGAGAGCCCGCTGCTTAATTTATGACGTATCTGTTTTTTGATCGAAATGTGGTACAAATGATAGCTTACCAATAGGGTATTACATCGCACTAGGGTTGCCTATCAAAATCTTGCCGCAACCCCTCCTGCCCCCCCCGAGAAGGTCCCTCTTCGTGGTTTTTCGCATTTTATAGGAATATGGTAAGAGATAGGAGAAAGTAGTCAATGACAAAAATAATCCTTGCTAAATTCTCTACAAAAAACGTTATGTCAATTTTTTCATAGGACTAGCAGTTTACCCGTAATGGCCGGTCAAAAAACAGGATATTTTTTGAAAAAATAAAAAAAAAAGTTCGATTTTTTTTCTTTCACATTCTTCCACCCATTATTACTAACATTTTATAGAAAAAAAAATTTGGCCTGCGGTGCTATATCACTGGCTATTCTATGAAAAACTAAATTTTAAGAATTTTCGTCACTGAGTTTTATTGTAATAACTCCGAAATTATTAGATGTATGAACATAAGTTATAGCTCGTTTTGTAGCTAAGACTATGGTAATTAATACGTTCTTTGACTATTTTCCTGTAGCTCTTATCAATTTTCAACCAATTAAGTTTAAATACATTTTTTTTGTATTATAAATGAATTTCGGTTTTGGGCCGGCCATTGCGGGTAAACTGCTAGTTCTACGAAAAAATTGACGTAACATTTTTTGTAGAGAATTTAGCAAGGATAATTTTTGTCATTGACTACTTTCTTCTATCTCTTACCATATTCCTATAAAATGCGAAAAACCGCGAAGAGGGACCTTTTCGGGGGGGGCAGGGGGGGTTGCGGCAGGATTTTGATAGGCAACCCTAGTGCGATGTAATACCCTATTGGTAAGCTA
The DNA here is from genome assembly GCA_963576895.1 of Ceraclea dissimilis. Lineage (NCBI taxonomy): Eukaryota > Metazoa > Arthropoda > Insecta > Trichoptera > Leptoceridae > Ceraclea > Ceraclea dissimilis. The sequence goes on along the minus strand of OY756363.1, from coordinate 6,475,926 downwards.
TCATTTATACCACATTTCGATCAAAAAACAGATACGTCATAAATTAAGCAGCGGGCTCTTGGACTATTCGGTTAAAAATAAAAAGCAACCTTTTGCATTCACATTCATTCAGATGTGATCGCTATTTAGAAATGTAACATTGTATGTATCTGTTATTATGATGAGTAAGATGTTTTATTATTTTATTAAGTAGCAGTGGAAGTGAATTGCGAAATAACAGTTTTTTTATTATTTCTCTAATGACGTGGGATTATATTGTCAAATAGTTTGTCAACTTGTTTGCATCAACTGACACAAGAATGGCGGCTGGAGAAATATAATTGTATCTTCCGGGTGTCAGTCTAAGTATTACTATTATAATATTGTATTACGTTTTTTCTTTTACATAATGCTTTACATAAATACCGTACAACCTCTGTTCATTTTTTACCTTTTTCATTAGTGTAATGATGTTACGTTCCATATTTTTATATAAAGACTTGCCTTTTTTGCTTTTTCGTGAACTTAACAATTATGTTATGATGTAAATTTTACTTCCTTCTTAGTTCTCTGTGACAAATTGTAAGCCTCATTGGACCAGCGAATGATTCTCTAATATCCTCTTGTTTAGATTTAGGAAGACCAAAGTTGGTTTAGTGGGGTTTTTTTAATGTTTTTCATCGGTATGACTAACTTTTCGGGTAGCTGTAACAGTGAAGTTAAAGTTTTCACAGGACGCTTTTCATCCTTTTCAGGAATGAAGTTTGCCACCCATTCTGATCGTCATATGCACGTTAGCGCAAAGATAACGTTTTGTGTTTTTATAATTATACACGCGGAATTTACTTTTTACCCCATTATTGGGATTTAGCGTGATGGTATAGTGGTACTTAATTTTTAAACTAATAGCAGGTTTCGTGAAAATAATATTAAGCAAAAATAAACAATGATGCAAAACTCACGCAAATTAGTAGGTACATTTTTAATACAATTTTGTTCTACTATTTGTAATCTCTCTTGAATTCACATGGTATTTTTTCATACGATGAGAAATAATGAACTGTGTATAAAAAGTGAATAAAAAACATCCACGATGTGCGAAGTAAAATATTGCAAACTGCATACATAGTAGGTATTTCGTTATTGCAAGATACGTAAAGATGTTTCAGTAATATTAGTACAGAAATTTTTATTAGGCTCCGTTGAGAATAATTTCTGTAGGAAATATTTTAATTTGATTTTTGTCAAGGAATTTATAAAGGATTTTGATGATGACTAGCAATCTCTCTATTTCACTAATTAGCTTATTATTACACTCATACCTACGTGTTTCCCTCAGCTCTCTGAAATTCTATTTTCTACTATTTGAAAAATCATGCAAGACATTCTTTTCTGAGCTAACGATATCTCGCTCTATAAAATACAATCTCGGAGCTTTTAACTCATAATGCTATTGTTTTAAAGTCGGAACAATGTCACGTTGCCTTCACCAGAATAGCATATTATTGTTATCGACAACATTTACAATTTGAAATTATCACATTCATAAAACAAGAAAAATGCATTTATATTATTATAGCCTAAAAGCAAAAAAATTACGCACGTTAGAGAAAAGAATTTTAGAACAAACTGATGATGGGATGATTTTCTAATTCTCCACAATTTTTAAAGCTCTTGGGCTCCTAAACCGTTCGTCTGATTGAATAAAGTATAATATCTTCATTTGTAGAATATTTATTAAATAGGCTCATAGGCTAATTCCCCAAGGTATAATTCACGTAAAATTTGTATGCAATATTATGTGCAAGTAGCGTAAATCAATTCAAAAGTATTGGATGTATGTATACAATGCATTTTATTAAGAAATTAATGTATAGTATTATTTACAACACCTGGCATTGCATATACGAGTATTCTTCATCTTGACCAGACTAAGTCATTACAAAACTATTAACAATTATTTAGCTAACTGGTTGCTTTGTAACAGTTTCTATAAATTATTTTTTCTATTATTTCCCAACTATCGTCGCTTCCCGCCAGCACGCAATACCACACTGACTTACAATAACAGTGTTACAAATTGATAATGAATCTTTTGTTACAAAATATAACATGCATATTAATTTACAGACCATACGTGGATATCCATAAAACATTAGTGTAATATATCTATAATGTAGTCTGGTTCAGAACAATGTATTAGGTGAGTTATTACTATTAACACCTTCGTGATCTAGTGAAGTTACATGTATGAAGTATTACCTAACAATATCACAGTCCCTTGATACTCATTCTACGTGTTTTCAGTTTATTATCTTAATTAACCGTAAATAAGTTCACCTTCACACTATTACGAGTATTAATGTTTTTTTTCGACACGGTATACATATTCCGATTAGAACATTGTTATAATAAAACTATTATTTTCCAGGAGGTATAACATGAATTAATTTTGCTGATCTTTATAATTAAACAACGAAATTCTGCCCGAACAGATAGTAGTTTATCCAATAATAAATGTGTATAAAAATATAAACGCAAACTGAAACCACATACTAAAATTATATGTTTTTTATTTTACTATGAATGCCTTTTCTCTCGCCTTTTGATACTCCATGTGGGATTACGTGACGTGATCGTACAACTCTGAAGGTCGAAAAACAGGAGGTTTACATTCTCATCTAACTTCTTTATCCATATCGCAAATGTAGTACGTTTCAATATTCGTCCTGGTTTCTCATTTGACAGAAATTTCAATATATAGTAATTTCATTATTATGATGCAGTGAGTTCTGAATTTCATAGATTTTATGGTAGGATGATTGCATATAGTCAAATACATATTACATTAAAATGCTTTTACAACAACATCAAGCACACGAAGCGTGTGAAACATCTCTTGTCTTTAGGCGATTACGGTTTTAGCTTTTAAACAACCTGTTACCAGCATACAGAAATTAATAAAAATCATAATAATATACTAAATAATGACAATGCCACGAATCAACAATGAAATAACTTTACACTTTTTTAAGTGTTTTATTCTACCTATCGTTTGTAATACTTATGCATCTTTTTATGAATGTATCACTCGTAACTAGCGCAGTTCCCACACGTTATTTGTCAAGCACTTCTTAATACAAATTAGTTTTCTCTATATAAGGTCTCTTATAATATACGAGTACATAATTCTATACAAGTAATCTAGTTTTGTTTTGTGTGATTTATTTTCGCAAGTTTTCTACATAGATGCAACATCAACCTGTAACTTGAAATGCCATAACATATCACTGGTTATATCGGACATTGATTGGTTTTGATTCTGGGTTAGTTTGCACGGAGTTATTTGGAAGAAATCGCAGCTCTGCGAAAAGTTCACGCTAGTGAACAATGCTTTATAATCAGCTGTATTACGTCCCAATTTTTTGTGTATAGGTACGCTTTGTTCACGTAAAAAATGAAATAATTTAAAAAAAAACATAACTTATTTCCTCGTCAATGATTGGAATATAAGGTTTCCACCAAGTTCCTTCTGGTTGATTAGTTTGAGTTTTCTTTATTACTTCTTTTCGTGATAACTTCTCGGTTGATAATGGAATGGAATATTAAACTTTAATTGGTGTAACCAAAGGGTAAGGGGGAAGGAGTCTAGCAGGAATGCAATATTTTATTTGTTTAATATTTTTATTTTTATATAATATTTTTGTATCGAGAGATAAGCCAACTAGTTATGATACTAGTATCATAAAAAATCTATTGAAAATTCGTTATTTTTGGTTAAATATTTTCTTATAAAATTGCACCATGTTAAATTTGCTTAAAAGAATCTAAATGACCTCTACTGTCATCCTTTAAAGGAATCGTTTCCACTTTTCACACGTAATGAGAGGGAAATTGATAAAACTACATGCTTGAAATAATAAGAATTGCGTAAGAATTTAAATTATCATGATGAAAAAAAAATATCATCCTCTTCATATCAAAGAAGTGACGTATTATAAAAATATGATTAGCATTTCATTCAGCGATGATGAATTTGATAACAAACCAATTAAACTAATTGATAGACAATGAATTTTATAATACTTCATTCTTACAGTGAATTTCGAAGTAATGGACAATATTTTTATAACGGTGTCGTTAAAATGTTAATAAAACTGATTTTGTGTTTAACACTTTTAGTACAATAAATTAGAGTGAAGTGTTTTAACAACATGTTGTGTCTACAGAATTATAATAATCAAGAGTTAACACCCAAAGTCCCGCCACCTGTTGCATACAGACGGAAGGTTTGTTTATTATAAATCTAAAATCATATTTTGTAAATGTCTAATTATTAGGTAGGTATAAGTAAATGATATATTATTTTACCTCATGTTGAGAGAAATCTATGTGACATGCACATTGCACGTAGTACGTCAGTATTTCAGACGTAAAGACGAAATTGAAATAATGATAATGATCAGGAGGTGTTTTTAATCCTTTCCTCTGGACTTTGATATATTACGAAGGTGTCCGCATACTTTCTTCTTCTTCTGCAGCCCCTCAGGTCCATTGTTGGACATAGGCCTCCCCTTTGGTCCTCCACAGCTTCCTGTCTTGGGCACACTGCATCCATCCACCACCGGCACATTTCCTAATATCATCAGACCACCTTGCCTGGGGTCTCCCGACGCTTCTTCGGCTTGTTCTTGGGCGCAATTCTATTATCTTCTTGGTCCACCGGGAGTCTTGGCACCTGGCAATATGACCAGCCCAGCTCCATTTAAGGCTAGCGACCCTTTCCGCCACATCGGTTTTCTCTCTGATAAGAACATTTGGTACCCTGTCCCTTAAAGAAATGCCCATACTTTGTATGTTTCAAAACCGTCTATTTTCCAACCTATTTATACGATTAAAAAGAGGGACTCAAAATCATGTCATTCTAGGTAAAAAAATAATCTCACCTTTGTTTTTTCTGTTGTTTTCAGCGCGGCAATGGGGTGAACGGTGTCGGTGGTGTTCGAGATCAAAGCTCATGTAGTGAAGGTTCTCTGCTCAGTGCTGGCAGCTCACAATCCGAAGATGACTGCCGATCTTCTAGAGGGGACCTCACACACTCTACGTTTGACAGTTCTGGTGAGTACGCCTACCATCGTTTTTAGATCTGCTTTGATTTGAACAGTTGACTTATCGTGTCGTTAATTCGATGAGTCAGATAATGTTGAAACATTTTGCATACAATTGGTGCTCTGAAATTTTAGACCGATCGAAATGAGAACCAGATTCCTTGTTTTGATAGAAAGTAAGAAACAAGAAAATGTATAAAATTGTCCAACTCTGAAAAGTGACAAAAGGCTTCGCCAGTCGGAGAGGTTTTGTGCAGACCATTTCAGCTTCCTCCCCATATCTATTATTTATTGGAAAAATATGTACAAATACGTGATGAAGATTGTACCTCGATATGTTGCGAAAATATATCTCTTTCACATGATTTTGATGTAGGTACGTAATAATAATTTACTCGCACTATCGCAGTATTCTCGCCATTGGTACTCGAAATGAATTGAAATCGTATGCTTATACGTATTTCATTTGCTACTTTATAAACTCACCTACTAATGTAATCTGTACTTATATCTTTCTCAAGTGGTGTGATTGTGTTTCCATTGTGAGTGTGTTTGCATTATGATTAGAATGTTTTCACTGTATTGTCATCTCTTATGAGTAGTAAGATATTATAAGTATAAATATTATTCTCCTCTATAAATATAATATGATAAACTACTCTAATAAAAATCACTTAGCAATGAAATCTTTTGTGTATTGAATACGTGTAATTTGTATTCAACTTACTTATTGCAGTATACGATGAGTGTTTCTCAAATTTAACGGCATATAAAATGAAAGTTATTATGGAGTATTCTGCGAATTCTATTTGCTTTACATTCAATCGAACAACGAAGATATATATTGAATTGTAACACACAATACAGGCGCTGCTGGTGCCTCTTTATCCGCGAATTTTCATACCAAATCTTATTAGCGCGGCCTCAGGATTTACCGGAAGGGTAGCCTCCGACAACTTCGCCCAGAAATTACTCCTCGAAAGTGCAATCACGATATAGTGAGTTAAACTCATAAATAGTCATACATCAGTAGGTTACCACGAGTTTTTTTTTCATTATTATTCTTGTCATTTAGCTTTCTGAACTTCCTGTTGAAATTTCGTTAAAAAATCCCAATTCCCGGCAACCAGCTTCAGATTCCAAGAAACTGGTCAACTGGTCAAAATAAATTTAAGTTATATTTTACATTCCTATATCTAATGCCCGTTGAAGTCAGCCTTATAGATGATCAGTGTATAAAGAATTAAGATATTGTGTATTCAGTACTCATTTTAATAGGGATTTCAATGTGATTTAGAAAATCATTCCTTCTTTAGACTATATCTACATATGAATTCAGACCAGAGCTTTATAAAAGTGGTGTGTTGACTGCTAAGACTGAACGGCGAAGCCCAGAAAACTTGACGTGTTCCTAAGAGTAGCGATAAATTGCGAACATTTAATAGCGGAGATAGTATTCGTTAAATAATTACATCTAATAAATTCAATTTGTGACTCTCGCAAGTAAAACCGCAGCGATTTTCTTTTTGTCGGTGTTATAGTTCACTAGATCTGTACGTCACATACATTTAACTTCATTATATTTTATTATTAAGTAGTTTCCGTTTTCTCCTCCAAACACACAACATCAATTCATCTCGAGAAAGTTACATGATCATCATCGTTGGAATCTCGATCATTGTGTGACCGAATCATCGCTACCTATTTAGCTGTTGTTATTTCGCACACAATGCCTATAAGATTAAGTGTTATTCTATTGTATGAATACTAATATAGTGACGTTATATAGAACTCCATCTACTTTACACTTAGCAATATGATTTTCTCCTAAATTTTGTCAATACAAAGGAATGCAGTTTAATCAATCAGAGCGCACGACCAGTCTTCCGCTAGATGTAATAAAAATCGGATTATCGTATAGGTACTTAATACTGTTTACAATGTGCAGGAGTTGTTGCAGGTTATTTTATATCAATGTAAATAATGGAAGAATCTTATAGATATGATAACATCAGTATAGTAGATAAACGAGTCAGTTTAGTGTTAGTGATTGTAAACATTAAATGTGTTTTCCTTCATAACTTTGCGGTCATAGTAATAGTTGTGTGATGTGTGAGTGTTTTATTTTGAATAATTTAATATTTTAGTCATGTTTCAAATATACAAAACAAATAAGTCTTCAGTATCCCATTACAGCGGGGATTTATTTAAGAAACCGTAACTAAAAATTGGAAATTCTTAGAGTAAAATAACGCCTCAAGTTCCCTGATTCGTATTACGTTCAAGCTGAGAACATTGAAAATAAGAATTCTATCGTTGGCTTCAGCAAAATCACATATAAAAATATGGTTTTCTTACATTTCACGCAGCAACTTCATACATTTCAATTGAAAACAGTTCATTGGTTGCAAATGTCATACGTAATGTAATTTATTGTTAAGGTATTTACTATAACAAAACCAATACAATTGTTACTGAAATTATTACAAATAGTCAGTATATGATTTTTTTTGTGTCTACATATCTAATTAATACGCAGAGTATTCTTGCAATAGCAGTGCATTTGCAACTAACACATGTTCCCATGTGTTTTACATTCGTTTTATTAATATGAAAATAAAATAAATACATGAATAGTTGAGGAACAAAACGCTATTATAATAACGAGTGTTTATGCAAATAATTCATATTCTTATCAATTCGTGACTAGAGTTTAATCCGTTTTTGTTGTTTGTTTTTAAGATGTCGACGGACAAGAATCCTTGGGGGGTTTGGCGCCTCTCAGTCACTCAGCAGCCAAGCATAAGATGGCCATCAAACCAAGAAGGACTCATGGAGCTCCGAGGCGGAATCGACCGAAACAGGTATAATCAACAATCTTATCGCCTAAATGAAATTCATATTTTCGATTGCGATCTTTTAACTTCTGTTAGCAGTTTATGCACTTATTAGTTTAAAGTTAAGAGGATGCGTTTATATTTTGTTTGATACCATTTCAGATTTCTCCAGCATCTGTTTTACCAACAACTCCTGAAGTAAATGAAGATGCCGCTAGAAGTGTAACCCCTGAAGTTAATATCACACATAAGTCTAATACAGGTAGAAATTTACATAATGCTTTTTCTACTGAATCTATACTAACATTATAATTATGATATTTCTATATTCTAAATATCAAGTCTTCATATTATTTCCTACATATAATTATTTTGTTGTTTTCACGTGTTTTAAAATGTCCGTAAGTTTTCTTCTTCGTTTTTGTATAACTTTGGTCCAAGTAAAGTGTTGCCATTTTATTTGTCGTGATTTCTCTTGTGATAATGAAATTAACAATGCAATCTTAAGATTCATTGTTTAAGTGTTTTAGTGGAAGTAAACTCTTGTAATAAATATATTATTTATTTGTTGGGTGACATTACATATAATACAATAGATTTTAGTACCACGTATATTTTCCGTTGTTTTATAAAGTGCTTGTAGCATTGCCTTCATAACAAGATGTAGCCATGCTTCTATAATACATGTGCTTCCAAATTTTATGTTTTTCAGATATGAGTACACCTACTATGCCATCTGATCGCCATAATATTATGATAACATCAAGTTATGAGATGAATGAATCAATTTCACATTCTGAAAGATCTGCAGATTTATTACTAGGGCATGTATCAAAAGAAACAAAACTTAAATCTTCCTCTTTACCTCCTGGACTTGCACTTAGTCAAATGATGGGGCAAGTTGTTTCTTCCCCAATGAAACTAAGTGTATCAAGCAGTGAGGAATTAGGTAATGCAGTTAAAGTTGGGAGAAGTAAATCAAATGCCCAAAAGAAGGGAGACACTGATGATCAGAAAATGATTCACGAATTACAATCTTCTTCAGAACGTAACCTCTCCAGTTTCTCTGTTTTAACCAATCAGAGTATTTCATACAAGAGCATGGATACTAAATATTCATCTGTAGTATCCGGAGAGTTACAAAAGAAGTTTGGATCTGTTAGTGAAGATGAAGAATTATTAAATAGTGGGAATTTTGAATCTGTTCAAGCGGATATAAAGAACAAACAAAGTTGTGATAAAATAGAGAAGACTGACAAATATAATGATACTCACTCATTCGAAATCATCAGCAAGAATAAACATCTTGAATCAGATGAACATTCAGAGAAAAATTCCAGCAAAAAAGAAGAATCATTCTTCAACAGGTTATTGCTTCGCAGGAGTGGAAAGAAAGGGAAGAAGGAAATCTCTGACAAAGATGAACAAATTGATGCATCAAGGAAGCATTTTATGAAAGAACAACATCCTGTTAAAAGTGCAAGTTCTGATCAAATAGCAACAGGGAAGACACTTAGTGATTCTGGAGTTGTGAGACATCAGAAGATGATGTGCTCCGACCAACATGCTCACAAGTCTATTGGCCAAAAAGTATTTTCTAATGAAAGTCATAAGAGGATTGACCCTCGTGGTGGTTATGTTCAGGATCCAATGACTAAAAGTTCTATTGAATTTCGAACCAATGAAACAAGTCATTTTGTTGACAAAGAATTTTCCAGATCTAAGGAGGATATTAATCTAAGAAGATTAAGTTCAGAAAATTCAAACAAAACTCAATCTCAACAATCTAAATCCAGACAAAGAGTGGAACCATTGGATATACCAGTAAGTCCTGATCAATTGAAGAAACCACCATTACTTCCAAGAACAGCTCCACATGAACAGAAGAGTCTCTTCCCATCAATAAACCAAGGCAAAGTTTATCCATCAAAAGAAGTTGTTAACGGAGGTAGATATATGAAGAATACTGCAAAACATTTCAACTACACTGAAGATAATTCTCAAACTACTTCGCCAAAAATTAAAAATAAATCAGATAATATGTTTGGTATTAGTCAAGTAGTGAAACAGACAGAGAGTATTGTGAAACCATTATCGTATTCAGTATCGCCACCAAAATCAGTTTGGCCTCACAATTATAATGCAAATTCAGAGTTTAAATCTAGTTCTCAAGGTTCCCTTGATATTCAAGGAATGAGGCATTCCAAGTCTGACTACAATACAAGATACTTTGACTATCCAAATCAAATGAGGCAAGATTATGATATGGAAAGTTCTAAATCAAGGCCAAAGATTGCCGGTTTAAGCTCATATCAGCAAAAGATTACTCAAATGGGAAATTTGGACAATGATTCTGATGCATCTTTTCATGATTCGGGATCAGTTAGGAATCCGGTTATTAAGTCGCACAGTTTTCGACATAACTCAGATATTGTTCCTATGGTGAGTCAAGATTTACCTAGCTTGCCACCAATGTATGGAATTTCAGAATCGTCAATGGATAGTTGGGAATCTACATACAAGAAAAATATTAGAGATGTTTCTGATGGACCTTCTTCTTTGGAACTTGGAAGCGATTCATTAATGAACTATTCTTACAAGAATGATATAAATAGGAATTTTACAGAAACAGGAGTATTTGTTGTTCCCAGTGTGCTTGCTTTAAAGGAAGTCAACGATATTATTTGTGATTCAACTAAAGCTATCAAAGTACAGGATGACATTTCTAGGATTGAAGCAAATATTGATAGTATTATAGGAAATTCCAAACCACTTACCTGTATTGCTTTAAAATCGAGTTCACTTGACAGTGTGCAAAGCTTTACTGAAAAGGAGCAAGGACGAAAAGCTTATTCTAATGAAAGCATATCTCATAATAAGGTATATCTGAATCAGTCAACTATTCCAGATGTTGTTGGTAGTGTAAGTTTTTCTCCATCCCCAGAAGCAAATAAAACGGTTACGGAGACTGTTAGGTCTAAAAGCTCAATTGATTTGTCTTCTACTGGATCCCAGATTCCAGAAAGTCATATATCTGTGACTGTGTTTAATTCTCCCGAATCTAATTTATTTATACCACCTTTGCGAACTCCAGAATTGATGAAAACAACAACACAGCACTTTGACTTTACTTTTCAATCTAATGCTGATAAAACCTCTCAGAAACAGCAACAGTTGCAGAAAGATACAAAAGTTGTTGAGAAATCACTTACTACGTCGAGTGTTCCCGAGTTTATGAAAATTCAGTTGAATAAAGTTGATCAAAAACCTTTATCAAATGTAGTTTTATCTACTGGTAGTTCTAATGAATCTAAAATTAAAACTCCAACTAAAACTGATACGAATTTTACTATTGGATCACAACATAATATCAAAAAGCCGGATGCCATAGAAAGAAGTATGTCATACGAACCTAAGAAGTCTGATAAATACTCTACTGATGTCAAGAAATCAGATTCATCTGAGAAGATTATAGTGGAAGAAGTAAAAGAGGCAAACAAACCTATAAGGAAGTTTAGTTCTGAAGATGTTGAGATTTTAGAGAAATCTGAAATTAATATTCAGAATAATTCCTATAATATCCAATTAAAGAAAGCAGGCTCCCAAACATTGTTACACAAAAGTACTGAGGCATTGAATGTTGACACTTCTGTTCAAAATCCTTCCAAGCCAGAAGAAAAAGTTGTAGTTCCGACATCATTGAATTTGAGGAAGTCACCCAGTTCCGTTTCAAATTTGCCTCCACCAAGTCCTACAGCTCATAAAAGTTTTGTTAAAAAGAAGTCGGGAGCTTTTGATTTCATTGAAAATAATAACGATGTTAATAAAAGACAATCCACACCTATCATGGGAATTGAATTAAGGACTGCAGAACTGAATTTAATTGAAAAGAATTCTGTTGCCCAAAGTATCAAAAGGATGTCTTCACACGAGCTCTTAGGAGTTGACCATAATCCACGAATTGATAGATCTTCATCTTCATCCGACGATTGTAACTTGGAATCTACAGTTATTTTCAGGAAAAAATCAATATCTTCAATTGGTCAAAGATCTAGTACTACCAAAGATGATGAACCAGAATTAATGAAAGTATTTGCAAGAAGGTCGTTGAAGTTAAAGGACAGTGAGACAGAGTCAATAACACAGGATATTATGAAGCTCGCTAATGTTGATCAGGAAAATAATGAAAATGGTGGTGATGAAGGTAGAAGAAACTCTAAACATGACTTCAATATTATGACTAGGTCTAGAGATAGTGATAAAGAAAATGAAACAGATTCTCCTAAAGATGAAAGGAAAAAATCATTGAGTAGTGAATTCAATAAGAATGTTATTGAATATAGAAAACACAATAATGAAACTGCAGAATTAATGCAGGCTCAGAGAATGCCTAAAAAATTATTGGACTTGAATCCAAATTCTGTTAATAATGCTTCTAATGTGCAGTCACCAAAGCCAACACCTGTGATTAGTTATAGTGGATATCAGAGAAGTATTAGTACAAATATACCAATTACTCAAACGGTTAATTCTAACAATAAGATTGAAGTTACTAACAACAAACCAGAGAATACAAATAATAAATCTGATGTTGCAAATTATAAAAAGGACGTTTCAGACTCTACTCCAGAGAAGAGGTATAGAAATAGAACATTCCCAGACTCTAGTAACGAAAACAAAGTTGACGAAAGTATTAAATCTGTTACAACAAAAACTGAACAATACAATGTAGGGACTTCATCATTACCAAAGAAACCATGGGGTCAAATGAAAAGCGAGGAAAGCGTTGGTACCAAAGATATTCTGAAACCTCTAAGGAAGTCATCATTTGGTGTGATTACACCGGAAGCCAAACCTATAGCAGCCAATAACAAAACAGTACTTGAGAAATTCCCTATAAACAAATCAATCAGTGAAAAGAATGTCCCAATGATTGGAAGCAAATCAATTATTCCAGACAAGAATGTCCCATCAAAAGGCAGTGATGATAAATTGAACTCTAACAATCAGGATGGGGAAGTTAAGAAATCCAACACGTCTGTTGAATCGATTCAAATTGAAAATAATAAAAATATAAACGAAGCTGATGCATCTCCGCAGTTCAAGGGGATTCTACAAATGAGAGCCGAGTGGGAGAGAAGGGCGCAGCAAGCCATGACAAAATAGAAGATATATTTGACAATAATTTGATGTAAGTATAGCATTTTAATATTATTTTAATTCCATATAACATTGTTGTCAAAGAGAAATAATTCAATTTGCTTGTACATATAAAATAATAATTTGTCGCATTTGTAAACATTGGAATAATTTCAATAACGTTACATGGGATCATCATCTTTTATTGAAAGGTTTATAAAAATGAAATCACTGTATAAAAATGTTTGAAAACATTGTGTTGTGAACATTGTACACTTCTATTTATATTGTGTTTTGCTGTGTTATTCAATAATGTTTACTAATTTATATTTTTGCTTAATTTATTTTGATTTATGTATATATTGTATTTTGCCTCACATCTTTTGATGTAGCTTATATTTTTGCATATCATACAGTGGCCGGTGTAGGTTTCATTTCATGGGGGAGCCAGAAAAATGTGTAGGGGATTTAAACAATATTAAATCTAAGTATTGTATTATTTGTTCAGCCCTTTGGAAGTCTCTGTTAAGAAGCTATATAGTCTGTTGAAACCTTCATTTTGTACCGCAGGAGAATTTTTTTAATTAGGCACAAAAAAGTTTGGGGATGTGCTGAATTCCTGTACCTAGACTAAACCTGCCACTGATATGAAACCTGTTTTAATGATATTATAAAACAAAACTTTAGTTTTAATATAGTAAGAAAGACAACATGAAGACTTTGTAGATAACGTCATTGCAAAGCAAACTGTCCGTACATCTTACTGTAGTGTAGATACAATATCTATTGGCAATTGACGGGTCCTATTATCTTCATCTATTTATGTCTAAGCGTCTCCACACACGTCCCGAAGTTCAGTTAACGGAATCGACCGTTTGCAAAAAAGTTCCGACCAACTCTCTCTGAATTCAGCGTCACCCTGATTTTGAATTCAGAAAGAGATTTTGGTCGGAACTTTTTTGCGAACGGTCGATTCCGTTAACTGAACTTCGAGACGTATGTGGAGACGCAAAGAAACTAAATAAAAACAAGTAAATTTGTTACATAACTAATGTAGGTTTAATTTAGAATGTATTTTCCTATTTTTCGTAGATTACTTAACATCATCACGTTATCATCTTAACATCATCATGTTAATTTGTAAATGTTTTTGCAGGTATGAAAATCAAGAAACATGGAAGACTCCCACAATCCTGTTGGGAGAAGGCGTGGGATTGAAGATAGTCAATATTTTGTTAATTATTCTTTAAATATTTGTCTCCCTCATTTTCTGGCTTAAAAATTCTCCACAGCATAACGAAAGTCTTAAAGAAAATATTGTGCTTTGAAATAGTTCCTGCTGGGAAACGATACTTTTGTATATAACCTTCAAAACATAAAAAAATCAAATACACTCTATATTATGGGCATAAATTCGATTATTTTCCTAACAATATTTCAACAAATTTATCCAATAAGTTATTAACAAATTATTTTCCCCGAGTCTAATATAAATGTGTATAGTACTAGCCTAATTAATGTTAATAAAAATATTGGTGTTATTTATTGTATTTAATACTAAATTACAGTGATGAATGTTTTATATTATGTGTATGTAGTGACTGTATGGCCTTTGGTAAGAAATTGCTTGTGAGATATATTTGTTATACTTTCTCGGTGATTGTGAATTGAATGAGACTGATTATGATGAAATATGTAATATGGAAAGAGTAGAGTATTTACTTAAACGGGAATTAAAAGCTTTTTATGTGAAGGTTGATCAAATATGTTTTACTGCTTTGTGGTTCAAAGTGACTGTAATGTATTATGTTGAGATAAAACTACAAATTTTCTACAAGTCTTGTTAAATTTCCAGCATTCGTGTGGTTGGAATCATAATACAGTTTTTCTTAACGTAACTGAGAAGCAAACATGATATTAAATTTATTCAGAGTTGCAGCTCCCATAAAGTTGACACAGACGACTGGCAATCCGAAGCTTGTAACATTCACCTATTTCGCAACATGTTGCTGTCAAATCTTAATTTTCTAAGTTGTAAGTTATCAGTGTATTTGTCCAAAATACTTCAGTCTGACTGCCAAGGGAGATTGTACTCTGGCTGTGTTGAGAGATACTGTATTGTGAATGTATGTGATTTTTTCTTGCCAATCTTGTAAGAATATTATTATTATAATATAGCACTGTGATCTCACATTAAATTCTATAATTTTATTGTAATACATAATAACATACTAGATGAATAAGCCATTTAATATTATTACCTACTACTGCTAATTAATGAATCACCACGTATATCAAGGTAACCAGAAAATGCCGTGCGTGCAAGTATGAAAACACACAGAACTTTCTCTTTGCCCAAATATTTAGGTGACATTCAGAATGCGGGAAAGAGCGTTATATTTTTGTAGATAATTTAGTTTTTAAATTACGAAATGAATCTAGGATTTATGAATGTGGTATTAATAAATGTATTATTGAAAAATCTGAATCAAAGTTTCAAAAATAATGCTCATTACTGTTGTACTGTATCAAAGGAATTTATTATAACAATTAAATTAAAGTAATTTGTTAACAAACAAATTAATAGTTCATTATGTATTAATATTATGTGTTCAGCCATATATTTATATAGATCTGTGTTTATATAATAAACAAATCAATATATACTGTTGTTATTCAAATACATTCAATTTAGGACTGCGGTGCAGAAATGTTTATCAAAAATGGAGAGTAAGTATATAATAATGATATACATGAGAACACATAAGATGTGGGTAATTTATGTTCTAAATAGACATGACATGTGTGGAATATAAATAAAAATTGTACTAAATCAATCAACAAGTTTGCATACAAGGATATTCTCTCTGTTTCACTTTACTTGTCACACTTTTTCTATAGAATTACTACGTAGCTAGCGGCCAAGTTATTTGAAACATAGCATCCATCCAGAGAATCCATCTTGTCTGTTGTTTAGGATACCTAGATTGGTGTTGCCAGAGTACAAACATTGTATCTGACAAGGTGCATCACAGCACATCATCAAGCAGTTTGAAACTTCAACAACCATTGTTATGTTATGTGTTACTCATATGGTTGCTCGTGAATCTAAAGTTCATTATAATTTCTAATCTGCAACAAGATTCTGTATCAAAGTCCTCGATGTGAATGTTACACATATTAAATATGACCCTCTATGTAGTCAGGTGCTCAAGCTTAAACAACGCTTAATTAATTGAGAATGCCTTCTAGTTGTTTCCTGATTTATAAATACTATGAATGTTTGTGAAAATATTGTGTTGAATTATTGAAAAAATACCAAAATATAATTATCTAGACGTTAAGATGTATTTAATACTTAAATTCTTGAAATAATAGTTATATATCTCTTATACTTACTAGCTGCAATGTCTAATGTCTATACTGTAATCAGTAATGGAATTAATATGCTCATTAAATATTAAACTAATATGACCTTAGGTCTTGTGTAGTTTTGTATTTACGAATAAAAATATCCCTTCTAGAAGTGATTGTATGTATTTAATTCACCAATGTGTTGCATTTCCAAATTTGTATTGATAAGTAAAATGGTATTTAATATGCTCCACACTGCGTTGTTCATTGAATAAGAGATGTAATGAATATTTATTGTATATTTATGAAATCATTACTTTATTATTGAAATATTTATGATATTGTTGGTAATTTACATTGATTTATGATTAAACTATAGTAAACCTATTAGCAATATTTGACAACATTTAATTTCACACACATAATTCGTTTGCACATTACTATTTTAAAGCTGGGTTTTATTTTGGATTGAGCATGGAAGGGCTGTTTTGTATCGTCCGGAATAGTGAAGCTTTCTCCCAGCCATTGGGAGAACTTTCCATGAAAAATATTGTGAAAAAGTTATGATTAAAGTAAGGCATTATAATAATATCATTTTGCATTGTTTTGAAAGAATCCATTGAATTTTATTTCGATACAAACTTAAAATATTTTACATACAAAAGACAATATTTTTTACCTGAGTTAATATAGTTAAGCTACCTACACATAAATTTAAAAATTATCCATTGTATTTGAATCATTTTGATATTATTTTTGTAGATATGTGTAATGAAAAATTAAGCGTAACTTCACTTTGACATTGTGTTTTTTTTTTGCTGTGGTAAATATCTTGAGGAGCTGTAATATTTTGTTTATTTTGTGGCAGAACTAGTCCATATAATTATACCTAATGTATAATTATCTAGATTTATAATATTCTTATCATCATTCATTATTTCATTATCGATCATTACGATGACCAATTTTCATTTAGAGTTTTATTTTTTTTTAATAACATCCAGGGAACAATTTTACTATTTTAATAATAAAATAATCAGCATTTTTTGTAGTAAGTAGGCATACTTTTAATTGTCTCTATCAAACTAATCTATTTATCTACTAACCTATACAAAAATTTACTTTTACAATAGACTATATTCTTTGAAATTGGTTCCTAAAATCTGTATTTTTGTGTATGACACTTTTTTATACATATTCAAAGGTCTATATTTTTATATTTATAAAGTATTCACAAAGATTATCATCTATCTCAAACAAATTCATTATATTCTCATTACAATCTCAACTCTACAACATTATTTGATAAAGTTTGTGTGCAATTTTCCATCGTCAAGTTAACTTTGTTTTTACAACTTTTAGTTAGATGGTAATAATTCTGAACTAGGATTAATAGATGACAGTGTATGGAATTTGGTTTGATCTGTGCAATGAATAAATGGAAATTGTCTAATTCTGTGTCACTGAGTTTATACAGAGATATTCCGGAGATATTGAAGAAGTCTGTCATTTATCAACAGGCTCGTTATCAATAGCTAGTTGTGTATTTTCTACATGGAATTCAACAGGAATTGATTTGTGGAGAATCGATTAGAAGTCAACAGTATTTTTTCACTGATCAATGGCAATAATTTTGTACTTCTAATTTTGTTTGTGGTTTGTGTTTTCTTCTATTTCATTCTGTTCTTTGTTTGTTCCATATTTAGAATCAGCATTAGATCTTTATTAGGCAGTACTGATTTTAAGTTATGTAAAATTGTTGTAGTCTGTCAAGAAACAGTTGGTCTCGAATTAATTTGGAACTACAATTTTGTTTGTTGGCAACAGTGACATTTCTATTGAGTCTATGCTTACCGAAAAGTTATATGAAGTGCCCTCATCAAAAACCAACTCTTTCTTGACAAACTGTAATTAAACAAAGTGTTACATAAAAAATAACAATTCAACCGCAGACAAACGAGTTGGAAGTCAAACTTCAAACTTGTTTTGTCATTGTGTTGTAAGATTATAATGAAATCAACGACTTCACATGTTTTTTTGTTAAATATTTTAGTAGAATATTTGTTGTTTATCTCGTTGTTGTTTGTGTCAACAAAAAGCAATTTGTTTTACATAAAATGTGAAGTAATAGATTTGGGAGCTACATCAATTTGTCTCGTCTTAGATGATAGAGATTTTTGTGTAAATTTGATTGTAATGTATAAATTTCTTCAGCCTAAATCATGTTTTGTATATTTTTTTATTATCTTTATTTTAATTTTCATGTAATGTACTATACTATATTTTTTATAAATGAATTATGATAACCCTATATCCATGTTACATGATTTGCATTGAAATAGTAATCACTTCTTGCTCTCAGTAGTAACTCTAATATTATTATGATTGTAAATTATTAATGTAATAGATTTACTTAGTATACTTATGTATAATATTATAACTACAATAATGTATTGTATGTTTATTAATTTATATTGTGTTATTTAGCGTATTATAAATGTTGTAATTAGTTTATTGATTAAACTTAAAGTTGCTTTAAATAATATTTTTATGAAACATAACAAAATATGCTTTTTTCATTTATTTATCCCTCTTACCTTTTACCTAGATTATAGATATTAAGTAGAGAATTTTTTTCCAATCTACACTTTGAAGATCGACTGCACACTTTTCCTATGAACATGAAATCAGAGCATTAGGAAAGATGGGGGAAAAGATACTACGCTCTCCATAATAATTTTGTGGGTGATGTAGCATTGAGACCTCCTTTTGTTCATTTACTGTGGTATAGATACATGTGGTACATGAACAGTGCCGATAAAAATATAGATCCGGTCAGTTCTCCCCATATTTTTACAGATTTTCGCATATGTCAATAGCATAGATACATTAGATAGCAATGACATGTGAACAGGGTTGCTGAAAATATAACACCTAGGTTTCAACATATTCTCACAGATGGCGATAGCGTAGAAATAATGTGGCGTGTGAACAGGGTTGCTGAAAAATATAACACCTGGGTTTCAACATATTCTCACAGATGGCGGTAGCGTAAAAATATACTAGCATATGAACAGGGTTACTGAAAAGATAACACCTGGGTTTCAACATATTCTCACAGATGGCGATAGAGTAGAAATACACTAGCATATGAACAGGGTTGATGAAAAGGTAACGCCAGGGTTTCAAGAGATTGTCACAGATGGCGATAGTGTAGAAACAAACTGGTATGTGAACAGTGTGGATGAAAATATAGATCCAGTCATTATCACGTCCTCAGGGAAATTGCGTTAGGAGTTCGCTCATGAAGATTGAGTCTAGCACGGTTGATTACAGTAGGTATATAAAAAAAAATCGATGTAGAAATTGGTTCATAACTAATTTTTGGTCCACATAAGGAATCCCTAAGTTTTCTTATGGCATGTATTCATCTTATCAAGTCATCTTATGCGTATTTAAGCCAGTCATCATCCAGTCATTATTTTATAAATAGGTAGGTACATGTTATGAAAACTACATACATTTAATTTACAAAAAAATGTAAAAGGCTGCATGAAGAGTCATTTTTATTACGTAGGTACAAGGAAGTAGAAACGAAAATTACTTTATCTCTATAAAGAAACTTGCCTATTACTAAAGTAACCCTTAAAGCAAAAAGAAAAGAGAGTATCTTCAAAGTTCTTAATATGAGGGGAGAGGATTATTTGTGAGAAATTTAAAATTCAGTGTGTGTATTCGAAATTCGATTAGGTTTCCGGTGAAGTATAGCCGATGCTAGCGACTCTGCGCGCCTATCGCGGAAAATATAAGAAGCTCGACAAAATGGCCGACACATTTCCCTTCAACCATCCGGCGCCTGCGTAGAGGGAGACCAACTTTAACCCCTATCAGAAAACGCGGTTACTCGGTAAGGGCATGTTTTCTCGACACCGGACCGACGAAGAAATATTTTATTCTCTAATTTAAAATAAAACAATTTTGGACATTTTGATTATTATAATCAGATTTTAAAAAAGCAAGACATTTTATTTCTGATCGTTGTCGCATAAAGTGAAAAGAATAAATTAAGACATTATTTTGCAAGTGCGCAAAGGTTGATGTGCGTTTTCGATTTTTACGTAATTGGTGGCTGGTAAGTTCATATATTATTTCATTCCTTTGATTAATTATATTTTCTATTTAATTTTCAACTTGTCTCTATTATATTTGATGTATGTTAATGGGTCAATGAAAATTTGAGAAAATATTGGAGACAATGTCTGCATTTTATGTAAAGGGCAAATGACACTTGTTAATTTGACTTATCAAGGAGGGTGGTAGATACTTAACTACCTAGGGACCTGCCACTGTACACAGCTATAGTTCTTATCAAATTAATGATAACAATATTCTTATTCAAAATCCCGAGGGTTGATTGTCTAAAATTCATAATCCAAAGATGAGATTAATTAAAAAATATTTTCAACTTTTAATTATAGGCATGTAACATTTTAATTAGGTAAAAGTTAATAATTTCCCATTGCTAGTAAAAGATACATCAGAGACTATTGCAATATTTTTTTCGTTTCATTTTATTTGCCGATAGAAAAGATCGGGTGACCACACGATCATCGACGAACTATTTAAATTGATAGGTAGGTACATATTTATATCTTACTGCTGAGCTTTCAAAAATGGTTTGCCTTTTTCATTAAAATATTTCTGAGTATTGGAGAAAAATCCCTACGTATATTAAAATTTAAATGGCTGGTGACTACTTTAGCACGTACACCCTCGAAATTTCCACAAAATTCAGAAAAAAAAACATGTACGTGTACTTACTTGAAATGTTCGGTTCATAATTCCTTTCTTGATACATATGTAGGTACCTACTACCAATTTTCTCCTTTTACCAATTTTGTTTAATATAATTAGGTATAGGTATTATAGCCTCCGTTCGTTGACCTCAAATCTAGATAACTTCACACCAAAAAATTAGAGGTAATCAGGGAAAATCTTTATCAATACATCTATTAGGTATTACCACGACGCGAACCAGAAATAATTGTGTCGGCTTGGCCTGTTCTGTGAAAGCTTTTACTGCAAAGAAGACTGACGTAATTTTAGCAAAGTTGACGTTATTTCTTCACTGAATGGCGCAGGAGAAGTAAGCCAATAATAAATCCACCGAAAATACATTTTTTTAGTAATCATTGATAGGTGTGGCCTGAATGGTAAATAAGCTTTGTAGTATCTATGTAAACTGAGAATAATTATGTATTTTCTTTATGTGATGTATTCTTTCTGTCCGCATCAGAGATTAATGCGTTTAATTAATCATGTCCTAACCCCACCGTGTCACAAGTCACCTCATGGTAGCGGGTAGGGTAAACACCTCTACGTATAATCGATTGAATAATGGGACCGGAATTTATTTTATGAACTATTATGAGGTTTCAAGGGTTAGACCACCCCTCCGCTACAAGCCCCTAATAATACCTATTTCAGTACTATGTAAATAGTGTGAATGTGAATGTCCTACATTTTAGAATTGTTGACGATTTAAATTTAATTTTTGCTAGTCGTAAGCTTACGAGTCTCTTAACGTCCGTCGTTTGCACACCTACCTATAGACTTCGTCTTTTTTTATGAAGCTTAGACTTGATAAAGACGGTCCAGTCCCTTCAGTCTTTTGCAAGTATCTCTACCAGCTACCTTGTCTCAGGCGATACCTATTTACGTCACTTCTTCTTCACGTGCGTTGTTGGGTCCCCCCGACGTTGACTTGGGAGAAAACCTCCCAGTCCCGGGCAGTGAGAAACAGCATGCACGCCCACAGTTCTGACACTGTCCATTCTCGAATGTTTCGAAGGCTGGAAATCTATATTTTTCACGGCTCTCTATTTTTCCCTTCATGATGGCCTGCAACATATGTACTTACCTAATAACACCTTTGTGATGGGTTGGATTGGTCTGGTCTGTCTCGTTGTATATCAGGGAAGTTCGACCAATGGTATTTGGTGTCATACGTAGCAGATAGTACACGTTTATTCCTTTACTGTCTCTGTATAATTATTCACGAACGTCTTATTGTTCGGTATGGTTGCAAAGTAATATGTAAAGTGATAAGTGTGAGTTTCGAGAGTATTTACATGTAGGGCAGTTGTAACTAGTTAAACAACTCGACATTGTAGGTGACTAGGTGGTACCTACCCTAATATTGAAGAGATTAGTACGGACATTTGTTATGTTTAATTACAATTTACTCATTTATATGGAAATATTCCACGGCCAAATTACATTTTAATTTGAACGAGAAAAGCTCCGATTTTCACCTAATGATTATGTTTGCTTGTACCTACCTAATGTAATGTAAAGCTTATGCCTGACGTCAGTAGCCATGTGACAAGCTATTAATACTTTAAGTCCTGAAAAATGATACTTTTATTCTCTGTATAATATGACCTACAGGTTATAAAAATTGCGCAAGTTGCAATTGCGGAACAAGAAATTGCGCACAAGTAATTGCTCCTGTTTCTATGCAACATTTATAACATTTAACTGTTCTTATTCCGATAGGTACCTAATTCCAACGATTCATATAAATATGAGGCATTCGAAATTGTCTTCATTTTGTCTTTCTCATTGGTCCATAAGCATTTATTATATTTTTTAAAATATTTAAATGACAAAAAATTAAAACGCTAATTAATAATAATATACAGAATTCTCTCTGAAATGTTGTCTCCCAACACTTTAATCCGAAGTCCATAAGAATTTCCACGTATTTAATTATTACTCCATATTTGACAGAAAACATAATTTAGATTTTATTATGAGAGGCATAACATTACTTGTAACTAGAATCTGCTTCAAATATCTCATTGATTCGTAAATTTTCGTGTTACAGAAGTACCTAATATCCAAAATAAATAACTTTCAATGATTTATTTTCATTTACACATCAATGCGAATGAAACCAAGCCTAGTGTCCATAATGGGTTTGGAATTAACGTGAAACACTCAAAACTTTCAGCACAAATCCAATCGAGATAAAAACTTTAAAACTTTATTCATAAAATTGTATAAAATATTATGAAGCAAGCGACCCTGTACCGAATATTTGTTGGAAGAAAATTGTCTGTTGTAAAAAACAGCAAATAGATTTTCCGTCACCTGATAATCTTACTCCTTAAAAGTTTTGAAAATTTCAGTATACTTTACGAATAAACTTTTCTTCTCCATTCTTTACAACCAAATATATTAATACCTTAGACCCGCGCTGAAATTTATCAGCGATATTTTGGAGAGGCGCCTATTTGAAATAATGCATAAACTTTAATGATGCTAAATAAAAAGCAAAGAAAATTTTATATTAGAAATACCTAGAAATTTTATCTCAAGACTAATAAAATAATCATGTACACTCTCTTAATGTTATCCAGATGTATTATTTACCGAGAATTTACGAGATATCTTTTTTTTATTTATGAAGAGTGGCTAGTAATGGTGTTATTTTATACATCAGGAACATCAAGATGACTATTCATCGGCCCTTTATCTTAAGAGTCGCGATATATTACGGAAAATGTGAAATAATGAAGATGGATTGTTCATAACTTTATGGGGAAAAATAGTTTTTTTTTGGAAATACAAAACAACCAACGGGTGGTTAATTTATTCAGCATTAGGGAATAGAAGAAGTTAACCATAATGTAAATGTGAAAAAAGTAAGTCTTCCTTCCAGATGCTGTTGTTGTGTATTTGTTGTAGGTGATATATAGTAAAGGGTAATATATTGGTAGATTCTGTATCCAATATGTTTTAAATTCCATTCTGAAATAAAAGAGGTATAGCCTTCTTACATCTTTATTCCAGTTACAAACATCCACATAAAATATCCCATCTGAATCTAGTAGGAGAATCTCAATATATTATGTGAATAGTTGCTCTCTTAGGGACGTTCCTAGTCTAGAAACAAAAGTGAAGAAAAATAAGTGTAACGATTACACGGCAACTTTTCCATTTGGTATATCGAAAGGAATAAAATCACCTAGATAAAATTTTGTTCTGCTGGAAAGGGTGTTTAATTTCCTTCAGATTTTTGTCCACTAGGAGGCAACTCTATAACTGGGAGGTGACACTGATAATGTAGTGAAAATTTTGTCCTACGGATGTCTCCTGTAGGACGGAGTTTTTCACGAATTAGTAAAACTTGAAAATAATTTTGTATTGGTGCGACACGTAACGCAATACGTAGCAAAAGTGTGACCAATACTGTTCTCAAGGACTCATTCGATTAGGAAGATGACCAATAAAATTTTTTGACCAATTAAATTTGATGACCAATTGAAATTTTTTTCATTGTTCTGGAACCTAAAACGCTATCAATCAATCAATCTGACAATCAGCCATAAGTAAGTTTCAGTAAATGGTCACGGTTAAAGAACTTCGGCACCTGTAGTTGAATTTGACCGAATCACTTAACAACGTTTAATTACATAGGTATAACAGGGTCTTTTGGTTTTCGCCAATGTGGGTTTACTGTGACTGTAGTGTAGACCTTTACTCAATCTTAATATTCGCGTGTATTATTATGAAGTCGATTAAGATTTTCGTGGAAAATATATCAGGCGATCGAAATATTTGGAACAGCTTAAAAAGTGAGTTTAACACTTCGTTTTCCAAATTTACACACATAACCGTACTCGTCATATAAATCTTTATTACCTTTATACTTGGAAATTATTAATCAATATATGGAATTGTGTTTCGGAAACCATGCGTACCTAATACGTAAAAGTTCGAATTATATTGAATAATAATGACTAACTGAGAACAAAGAACGCTTGGGTTATTCAATACAAAAAGTGGACAGATTAATCAAAACTAATAAATAGACGTACTACGCAATAATAGGTTTTCATATATTCTCTCTTGGTATATTTTTTTACATGATCAATCTTTACTGTAGCGAATAGAATTAGTGAAATACCTATGAATTAATCTATTCGTTACATATTGTATTCCTTTTAGAGTTGACAAAGATAACAGAACAAAAATTGCTTTGTCGGTAGAGCTATATATAGTAAATATATTTTTAAATAAGGATCACCCTAAGATATCCTTCTATTTCTTCAAACAAAAATGTTCACAGTGTTTTAGGAATTGGCTTACCTAATACGATATTCATTTTCATATGTTAGAAAAAATCTATTTTGATAATAATGAATTACGATCATAATCATGTCAAGACTAATTTGATACATTCTTCATAATCTCGCGAGGAATGTTCTGTATTGAATATAAATAAATAAATAGATTTGATATGAGTAGTATTTTTTATATATAACTAGGCAGTCCACCCTAACTGGGTGATTTTTGATGAGTAGTAGTATTTATTAATGTGTAATATGTTTTATAATATGGCGTCAGAATATTCGAAATCATAACGTATAGGTATAGGTTGAATATGTAACTATAATGTGTTATATAGTTCGTGTTACCCAAATTGTAACACATCTTAAAGGTTATAGAGGGCAAACTGTTAACGAATGTTTTACTTCAGTAGAGAACTTTGTTATATCAATATAATGTATAGCAGTGCCCTCAGTTTGATCATGTATCGAAATTGGTTTGTAATACTAAACAATGAATACTTCGATCAAAGGGTACATTAGTGAATATCGCTTTTGAGAACTTTATGGAATAGTATAAACTGGAAACCATGTTACGTAAAGTGTAAGAAGTACCAACTTTCAGTCCTATTAAAACTACTTTTTGTTTCTAATTTGTTACAACAATGTTTAAATACTTTCTATTTATTATGCCAGGGTTTAACAGGTTTCGTTTCAGACCAACTCTGTACAAGTTTTTTCTGGATCGTTTCAAAGTCGCTTTACGAGTATCTATGTCATACACATTTTCATTAATTGTTTAGTACATTTTTCTACGTCCCAAAGTCTAGAATACATATTAGAATTACAAGTATCGGTTTTCATATTTCTCCCATCTGTGTGACTTTCAAAAGTTATCCGAGAATGTTTTACCTTCATCCATTTTGATTATTATATTTCCATTGTATGAACTGTTCTAAAAATATGAAAATGTCGGTAAGATACTTAAACTAAAACGAAAATCAATAATTTATTATACAACCTTGTTTTCAAATGTCTAACACATTACTGTTGAATAGGTAGGCCTGGTAGGCGTTATGTAAAGTTTGTCGTTTATTTGTAATATAATACGACAAAAGTTTTGCTATAGCGTAATAGCCATTTCCAGCGTGAACCTATATCAGAAGATACCTATTTAAAACTAGCTTTTGTGCCCAGTGGGGCTGCGCCTGGATTTCAGGTTTGACGCAACCACTATAGCAGGTATGTTTTTTTTTTGTAATTAGTCATTTTTCTCTTTAACCGTAATAGGTAATTGTTTTTTCAATAGTCTATGTCCTGGCTGGATTCTGTTATATCGTCACTCAAAAAATGTAGTATGAGAGCTCTTCCGTATAAAATAGATACGAGATTTAGTACCTATACAACCTAACTAAAATATTATGGTGTCATACTTCCGTATTTAATATATATATAGAAAAAAACATTAATTTATAGGTAGGTACTTAATTATTTTTTTAAAACTTGCAGCGAACAAAGCTCATTATGCTAGTTCCAAAGGATTTAGTCAACATCGAGATTTGATTCAATGGCTCCTTTTATAGTATTTTTTTATAAATCTATGAAGATGTTACAATTATGATTTTTGTTTCAGAAAAGTCCATTTAAACTTTCGGGATTTTATATCTCGATAATAGAATAGAAAGTAGACGTATGGTATGATAGATAGTGAATCACACGATCTCAGCGATTGTTTAACTATAGATATTTAAGTTAGTTAAGTTACATTCAGAATTTAAACAATGGTTAAAGTTTCTGAGCATCTTCTTGTGTGCGAATTTCTACCCTTCACATATGAAACAATCACAAAGTGTTAACAAGTTTCAGAATCTCAGAGTTGAAAACTTAACGGTCTAATAGAAAAGCAAGAATTATTCTAACATCTTATTCAATATTGTATAACAGGACAACGAATCTAACAAAGATTAAATACATTATAGGATATATTTAGGCATTTTTACTGTACGAAAATTCATTCTATACTCACTCGTATTGTTTTATTTAATCACAGCAACAATATAGGCGCCCGATTAATTAAATATTGTAGAAGGTAAGTTAAAAGGGTTAAAGGTATGCCATAGTCAACATTAAATGTTTCTAAACCAACAATCAAGCCGTTTAAATAATTAAACAGGTAATACGTTACCACCTTCACTGTGGTTATATGTAATATTAAAGAACCTGTAAGGGTAACATATCTACAGATATTATCTATACAAACATTTATACCACAATGTAATCGCATCGACTTATTGTGCTTACATCAGTTCAAAACAAAACAAGTTCTGTTCCCTCGGGATCTGTGGGTGGATGGAAATAATAGAATCATATAATTATTGCCCATTAGTAATCTGTAATATTATACTATAAGTAAACTTTTACTTACTTATTTATTCTAGAAAACCTTATCAACTTCAATAGGTCCAATTAGTTAGAATAGTTCTAAAAACACACGTTTTAGAGAATGAAACATACTCTACTGAGTTGTGGTAGATAAGAATATAGCGATTTCTTTCAGTTAATCCAAAATTTTCTTTAATCTATTTTCCATTGCGAGATTGCAAATATTTTGTGAGTACTCTGCCTTTGCGCATAATTGCTAAAAGTTAATAAATGGTCCAAAATTTTTTGATAGTGTTAATAATTTAGTCACTACACAATTCTTTAAAAAAGTAGATATTTCAAGCCATATCATAAAAACGCTTAGATAAAAGAAATCGTGATATTCTAATATGAAATGAAAGTAAGGTAAAAAAATCCTACATAATATAACAGTAAGTTTAACCATTCGATGTGGATTTCTGCCAGAGATGTTATGACAGAGTCGGGTGCCTACCTGGTGTGAGAAGATACTGAAGTTTTGTTTTCGAATCTCCATTGTGATTTCCCTAAGGAGTTCTATATTAATGTTCTTCGTTTCTCTCTTCGATATCCGTTCATAAAATTACACGTTGATATATCCACCTACAGACCTACTATTTCCTATTATTTTATGTCTAGTACATCTCATCAAAATACTCTACATACTCTACTTTTACCTTCCTTTTAGAAAACTCAGGGACGTACCAAGAATCATAGTTTTTCATTCATTCCGATGTTCTAGTTCTAATGCCATTGTCATAGAAACAGTGTACACTGAAGGAGGGACTTTTTGGATACCGGAGTGGGTAAATTTAAATAAATTTCATTTTTAATTTACATTTGCAATATTTTCCACGGTGTGGAGTAGCGCCACCCGCGCGGGCGTACATATTATCAATAAATTAATGCATGACGTGGTATAGGTTAATGAGTAAATGGATACATTCATAAGAAACTGGAAATAATTATACGTCAAAAGAAGAAGGAATCGAGAGATTAGAATCTACACTCTGTTTTCTACGCCGAACCCATAATCGATGTTGCGCGAAGAATCAACAAATAGAAACACATCTAAAGTATGGAAATCCTAGGAGGGAATTGAATCGAAAATGCATTTCAGCATCTAGTCTGTAATGGCGATAAGAGACGTCAGTAGGATGAGATGATTTCAATATTTTCCGCAATCTTCTTAACAGAAATACTCATGGAAATGGATATACTGGGAGATATTAGCTGGGAGGTATCGATGGAAAATGCATACTCCGTCTCGTATATGGAAACTGTACAGATAGATAGTTATCTCATGCAAAGTTTCAATCCAGGGAAATCGTATTATTTTAATACTTCCACCTCTGAATGCATAAGCGATAGACTTCCATACAATTCATACTATCTATATACCTACTGAGTGTAGAGTATGGAGTTGGTATGAATATTATAAACAGATAATCTCGGTATTAACACGGGACTTAGTTGCCTTGTATTCCAAATATTTTGATACAGATGTTGTCTATTATTATTAAATTTCTTAATCCTCTCTCTCTCTCTGGCTCCCTGAGCGAGTACTTACAAAGCTCTAATTGTCAACCCCTGTAATGAGCTAGTGTATTATAATTTGCACTGTGAAAGCTGCAATAATAGTGCATTTAATTAAAATATTATGAAGAAGAGATGTAAATTTATCTGATACCTATTCACAATATGAAATTATAATAGAAAACTGCATTTTAACTTACATATCAATTTCACAAATTAATCCAAGTATAGAAAGTATGTATGCAGATTGTAAGTATACTCGTATATGTTTACATTAGTATTAGCATAGTCTTTGTCTGATTCATAGAATTTCCCAAAGATACGAAGTAAAGTATTGTGTTTTTCTCTCAAAGATTAATTTGCAAATGCAATTAGAATATTATATATTTTGCAAAGTAATTAGAAAATACTGTAAAGGTAATATTTATTGAGTGGAATCAAGTGGATTTACGTTGTATGTTGTCTATACCAAATATGAAATATCTAAGGAAAATGTATATTCAAGTTCTGTGGGATGTTTCAAATCTGCCGACCGGATATTATTTATAGGGATTTCAGCAAATTGCTCCCGTTTCCTGTTTTGAGCCGTTCCCCTCACTAAATTCAAATGAAATTGTACAGTTATATAATTTGCTTGTGAAATGGAAAATACGGTTGTGTTTTACCCATTTAATTGCAATAACATCCAACCGAGTTCTTTACACCTAAGTTATAAAACAGTTATCCATGTTTATTTTTGGAATACAGAACAGATTTTCTTCCATACATGTATTACCGAAAACACTATTATTTATTGAGTTAAAAACTTTACTATTTACTAATTGGGATTTCAATTTTTCAACAGAGAATGGTAAGAAATGGATGTTCCATATTATATCTACTACTCACGAAACTCTGAGTTGAAAAACGTTATTTTTGTATTGGTTACTAGGGGTAATTTTAAGTAAGAGCTTGAACTCGAGAATATGAGAATGGTACAATGATTTTAAGTACGTGACAACTTTTGTAGATTTAGTTGTATATTGCAATTTAATATTGCAGATTCAGATGAATCAGCAGGTGAATCAAGGTGTGATTAGATATTGCGGAGCATTGAAAAAAGTTAATGAGATTTATACTAAAATGACTTTGATATTAACGGACGAATGTTCCCGTCTAATACGAGGAAAGATTTTATGTTCATGGTTTGTGTGTACCAACATAATGTCTCTTATATTTCCACATCACGCTTTTGAACACTGTTTATTTAGTGATTCCCCGCACAGACAACCCCATTTTCGTCTTTCATCATGAGCACAACACTCACCAGTGGAAAGCACTAAATTATTATTTGCCGTGACAAACTTTTAAATGCAGTTTGCCCGAGATGTGCTTCACATGAAAAAGCGCTAAGTGAGTGTTACGTTTTATTAACCAAAAGCTCGTTTGAAAGCAGGTAGGCGCCAGGTGGGTACATACTCGGCGCTTTTTAAGAGACACTCTGTTTACTAAATTATCCGAATGGCGATACCGAACTACCCCTACGTTTTATTACTAATTGCTTTTTTAAGGAAATGCATGATTAAAATTAAGAAATAGTGATTCAAAGTTGTACTAAACATCAGTTACTGAGGAATGTTTCGTTTCTGCTTTATCTACAATAGATATCTATAGGTTTTTCGTGATATTTCGAAAAACTTCTGTCGTATAACGATTTTAAACTATTCTCACAATCATGTATCCTCATAAGATGGTGAATTTGAAAACATTAAAACAGTGAAAACACGATACTGTATTCATTACATATCAAAATATTCTTTTAGCATTTCCACTTGGTTCATTCGTCGACTGTTATTTCGCAAGCAGTTTAACTTTTTGTACATCCGAGTTCTTTAAAAAATGCTATGGTTACATTATCGTTGAATTTGGCATCGCTTTATACTTGGCAGAAACTTACGGGGTACTTTAGTATACACCATTGTTGTATATTATAATAAACATACATAGATGGAGTTTTGTAAGACAATTCTCTCATCCTCTTTCTTCTCACCCCTTCGCTCGCTGTCTCATAACAGTAGGGGTGGACAACAACTAACAATGGTAAGAAAATACAAATTTGTATTACGATGATATTGTATTACACTCCCTACTTATTTACACATCTCATTTAATAATACAACACTGTATTTGTCATTGTACACTTTTTTATACATAGCTATGAAGATTAAACTGCGAACGAATATGCTTACATACGGAACGATTTTTGTGGATTCTTCATCAATTGAAAATCTACAGCTTAAAAATTTTGCCGACGCATTTGGTAAGAAGATTTTCATGGTTTTGTTTGTTATTTAATCAGAACTAAACTGAATTCCTGAAAGAAGTTTACCTACATAATAATTATATTATTCTTTCATACGTTTTATTATCGTCTGATCATTTCTCATATTTTATCTTCCTGTTTTTCTATACTTTCCTACTTTACTTTCTCGGGAATTTTTAAGAATTTGGGAATTATAGTTTTAATTTGAGTATTGGAGATACACTTCAATTCCTAACATTGGAATTAATGGTATAAAAATCTTTTACGCGTATATAGTACAACACGGTGAAGTCAGTTGTATAATATTGTTTCAAAAATCAGTTAAATAATATTAAAAATCACAGATGCCATGCTTAGTAAATACTAGCATTATAATAGTAAGATTGTGCGTTTGTGAGAACCTCTGAAGAGATTCAAAAACCCTCCGAAATCTCTCGACCAAATTAAGGTGAAGCTGTGTGGCTATGATTTTCAATTTCAGTTGCCGAAAGCCCTCATTAATATCCATATAAAACCATATGCGTATACATACTTAAAGAAAAACTTAATATCCTTTCCATGAACCTTTCTGTAATATTCTGTTCTTTTTTCGTTAAAATTACATGTATACAAAAGGCATGAGAAAATTGTTGTGCCTCCTTAACGAGCCACCGCTGTGTTGGAATTTTAGGAAAAATGGAAGAAGAATGAAAGGGGAGTTAACTATTAAATTAGGAGTTTTTTCATAAGCCCTCCAGGTTTTTATCCAACAATCTCCGACACAAATGAGATTATATCACCTGGAGAGTGAATAGACTTACCTTCCGTAATGTCGTGAGGGGAACTCCACTTTGAGAAAAGGCGAGAACTGAGGTAAATTGCTTCCGATATAAACATAATTTATTGTGTTTTTCTAAAACTAATATTGTAGCTATTGTATATTACACAGTATTTCATTAAACTTATCATTTGGCTATGCTATGTAAATTTACAAAAGTTACATATTTTATGGAATATATCACAAATACAGGAGTATTTGTGGGTATTTGCAGTTTTCATTTCTGGGTATAATTCCTCCGACGTGTCTTTTCATCCTGCTTTGGGTTTTACTTCGGTATTCATCAATTTTGCAATATCACGTGTTTTATTGACAAAAATGTAACCGAAAATATTTACCACCGCCAACGAAATGTCGACCACCATTACATACACAATTACACAATCACTTTTTATTAAACACTGTGTGGATATTTTGTTCACAATATGTCCTATTTGACATAATCAAAGGAGTATCTTTGCATTTAGATTGTTTCTTCCTAAGTTATTGTGTGGAGATAAATCAACGTTTACCTAATGTAAATACTGATCATATTCATAGAAAAGAGAATATTTTGGTATATCATCTTAGAATGAACGTGTTTTGCATAACCACGCATAAATTTTAACGGAGCAAAATGCAATTCGTCTTGAATTTTACAGTGAACATTTCGTTTCAAAATTTTAAAAAGGAGATATTTCCCAAAGAAAGGTATAAGTTGAAATAAGTAAGTAAAAACTGTAATATAGTAAAGCTTATATAGATTTTGTTTTGACGTTACAACAGAGGAAGAATAAAGTTTCTACATAGTTTTTATTGCGTTCTGTATATTTCTTACATTCGATTGTTGACATCCATAACACATTTCCAATCCTCTTGTCGAGGCAAACCACATATTACTCGTACAAAGTCAGACTTTTGTCGTAAAAATATTGATTACAGTTGTAAAGTTACGCATAACAAGAAAATGGGAAAAAGGAGGTAAATTAGATGATGTTCTCCAAGTAAGCGACCGTAATGGGTTCAGAGGATTTGTTCGGAGTTGGTACTTCGACTACGTGTGACCTTTCTCTTGGATTTCTGCCAACAACATCGTACGTATCTCCTTATTGACCATCTCCGTGTATCTATAGATAACTATTCAAGCCAAGTCGTTGAATAATAAGTCTTTCAAGAGATTTCTTAAATTAAGATTGTGTTGGTATTTTGTTAACGTTGTAGTTTGCTGCGACACAATAATTATATGCCTTCGTGTAAGTTAGTATCTGCAACTTATTTACTGCTACTACTACTACATACCATGGCGGTATATGTATATTGTATAGCTCATTTGTTAGGTAGCTCCTGCATAAAATAAAAACACAAAAAAGGTTGAGCTGAGGTAAACGTCATAAAGTCCTGGACGGCAAGGTATCCTCCTTTTCGATCCAATTTTAAGTAGTTCAAATAGTTTAAATGTCAAAGCAGCCGCGATTAACAAATATTGCGGTAATACGTATACTACTCTTTTCAATGGTATTAATTAATGATAATTTACAAAATAGGCAAAATAGAGAATGTAATGTTATGCTAGTAGTGTTCTAGATCGCGTGGTCTTAGAAAATGGTTATACTTTAATAATAAAACTTGGTATTATAGTAAATGTTTATAACCGCAGGGGTAATATCGGCAAGGAACACCTCAACTAACGTTAATATTGTGAAAACACAGCTAGTTTCAAGTTTTACCACGGAGAAAATATAAAGACTTGGTACGTATACTATACGGGGTGTCTCCATACAAAAATGTATGAAAAATTCACAAAATTGTATTTTTATATTCGTATTTTTTAGGAAAATACGAATTTTATTTACATTTTGTATGGAGTCTCATCAAAATTTCTTTACATGAATTAGCACGCTTTTGTACTTTGGAATAATTTTTATGTATCATACATACCATAAAGATTAATTAAACTTACAGGGTAAATAGTTTATGAAATTGGCAAGTTTTTGAAAATAAATTGAAAAAAAATATTGTGCGATTATTTTTTTTAAAACGACCTCAAACATTTATTAAAATTTTTAATTGTAACTATTTTTGAGATTCTTTTTTTTTATGGCGCGATAGTATCGGATAAGCCCATAATTGTTTTTGAAAAAAAAATCAAGTATGTATCTCAATAATTGGTGTTTCTGTGACCAATTACGTCTTGCAAGTCGCGGTTTGGTGAAAAATACAAAAAAAACATAGTTTGAAAATAGTATTAAATAGTATTAAAAAAATTAAATAGTATTGCCCCGGAACAGGCTATCGCCTAGTGGGGCAATAAAATCCAGTACTTTTTTTATTGTATTTTTACTTTGTAAAGCTTTGGATAATAAATAAATGAAAAAATGAAATGAAAAAAAAATGAATTTACAAAAAATCGCTGAACATACATGGGGGTTAAATCGATATGTGTTGAGGTCCTCTATCTCTGGACTTCCGCTTGGTTGTACTTCCTGGGACACCCTGTATACAATATATCTATACTGTGCTTTTAGAATACCTATATCAGAGGTGGATTTCTTCCGTTTGACTGTTTGAATTGCAAGCGCTACTATTTTTGGTGTAGTATTCCACAAATTGTGGAAATAAAAAAAGTCTTTACTCCCCAATGTGTGAATTTTTGTACTACTTTCTCATTGTATTTAAGTATTCTGTGTAGTATAACGATGCTCGTTATAAAATAAAAATAAAATTGTAGAGATTTTTTCAGCGAGTAGAAGAATATTCAATTAGCTTTTCATAATAGCGTCTGAGAGGGAAATTTTCTCATTCAAGGGTGGAAGCGATTCATCGCCTTGTTCCCGTATAATTGCTCACATAATGATCGCGTTAATAGTCCGCCCTTTATTTCCACCAGAATGTGTTGGTGGTATACTTAAAACTTCTGTTAGCTACTGAGTTCGGTTAGCTATATAGTGGTGAATTGTAAGCTATAATACGGTGCCGTTAGATTTCTCGATGGAAAGTTGTGGGGTAGTCGGGATTTCTTTCATTCTTTACGTTTTTTGGGGCGCTGAATCCGAATCCGAGGTTTGCCAACAAAATTTCGTGACGAAACAATGCGAAAAATGAAAAAAAAATGGCATGTCCGTCACGAAATTTTGTTGGCAAACCTCGGATTCGGATTCAGTATCCCAAAAAACGTGTAGAATGAAAGAAATCCCGACTACCCCACAACTTTCCATCGAGGAACTGCTTTGTGTTTAATTTTACTGGATTACTAAGAGACCTACAACTATGGTATAGCTACAGGAAAATAAAAATCTAGTTCTACTTAACTAGTTGTAGATATAACATAGGCAGGTAAATCAAGTAGATGAAATTAGTAACTGAGAGAATGTGGAAAATGTGTAGGCGTTGGGATTATAATGTAAAAGTTGAAAAGGATTTTTGTAAGTGCTTTTATAAATCGACATCAGTATAAGGAAGGCATGTAGGTGTTTGATGAATATGGAACAACTATTATTAAATCAACATAATGGAAGAAAGTCGTATCTTCATATTTTTTATCTTTATCAAGATTAATTCCGATAGATTCCTGTCTGGGGATGTGATCATAAATGCTTGTGTAAAATATCGTATTGATACTATTTGTACACTATTGTACATTTTTTTACGTGGAGGCATGACTTTGCCAACTCACTCAGTATTATCAGCCAGAAGAGTCTACATATTATCATTCATAATTCACACATAAACTCATCAGCCTAATACTGGGAAAAATTCACCTATCCAGATATGACGGATATCACAGGATTATAGGCTCAACGCGGGGCCTAAAATACAAGCATTGTGCCTGAAATATCAGTATTTAGGAATCGTCTTACAATATTGCAAGTATTAAAAATTACCGATTTTTTCATTTTTATGTATAAATTTTCCGGTACTTTAATCTAATTTTTTAAAATGATTTATTTGCGATTTTGGTATTATACCTGTAGCTGATAATACAAAAGAAATTATATATCTATACCGATCTAGAATGCCAAATATTTTTTATTTCACCACCTAATTCTGTATATTTACGATTTTTTTCTGCGAATAAATTTATCATTATTATATTTATAAAGATTCATCATAGTACAATCCAAATAAATCAATATCATACAAATACATATGTAAGTGGCGATAAAATATTTTTTTCCAGGGAGCGGGCACAAGAGGTGGAACATGGACTCCATAAATATACGATGACTCCATAAATATGCATCCATCCCTCCCTCCACTTCCAAGAATGACCATATTTTTATTTTTAAGGTGTAATGTATAATTAGCACCGCAGACGAAGTTACGGTTTCATAAGAAAATGGGTAGCTATGCCTGAAAAATTAAATTCAATAATCTAAAGAGTGATTATTTTTTATAAAACCGTTGCCGTTGAATAGGTTTTCATAATAAATGGATTTTTTGTGTATTATATACCCACGTGGGTCCCCTGGATCCATTCGTGAATACTTTAAATTTTCTGAATAAAACATTTTGGAATATATATTCCGCACATTTCCCCCCGATAAGATACTTTGATTATTCTTGCATGTTTTCCCATACACAATATTTTGCTTTTTACTGCTTATTTTTAATGTTTTTAATTCCCATATTTTCTTATGTGCCTCTGAGTATTCTTCGTTCATAATAGTGCTTGCTCTCAGTTAAGCTCGTTTTATGTTCCTGTTTTTATTTCTGTATATCTATATTATCTATACACTACAAAGGTATTAGTATGCGAAGCAAATTGCAGTATTTTCTTCCTGTTTCCGAGAAGGTTATAACGTGGTTGCCAACATAAGTCTCGTAGCTCGTAGCTTCTACGTAACGTAGCGCGTAGCCTTGTTGGAGCTTATGTTAGTAAGAAAGGTGAAATTAAAATTACCTTCTACGATTCATTCTCCTTACGTACAATACGTACTACATCACCGACGACTTTTTTTGGTTTATAAGTTTTATGTAAGCATAATCATACCGAATATAAAAATACAATATGACTGTCTTCTACTGGCATACGTCAGCGGACACGGATGGCTTGCCCAGTTGCATAAAAACATCCAGCCAGAACAAAGTATATAGATATTGTATTTTACTAACTATGTTTCATGAAATTTTATATTAGTTCTTCCCTTCATTCTTCTATTGCGACTTCTTTTTCTCGTGAATAAAACTGAATGTGACGTCATATCTCTCTGAACACGCTGGCTGTAGGAGTTCAGTAGAGAAAAGTTCTATTAGCTATATTATACTACTTTATATATATATATGCTATATGTGAACGTGAAGGAAGGTGAACATAAGGAATAATAACTAAGATGTTATTTAGTTATACATTCATATGCGAGAGTTTTTATAACGTACTTATAACAACAATAAAAACTGAAGTAGAAGTATACGTAGAAGTGTAGCAAAAAATGAAAGCTGTGCAAATCGTGACACATCACAAGATTTTAAAACGAAATGATCTCATTAAGTGATAGAAATTTTCATTCTCTGGACTTTATTTTTATGTCAATGAATTCAGAGAACAAGACATTGTTCAATTCATATTTTCCACCTGATGATTTAGAAGTGCGATTCCTCGTGAGCTTTTTGTATTTTTATCTTCTTCTTCACGTACCCTCTCGGGTTCCCACGAGGTTGACAATAACTTGGGAGAAAGCCTGTCTGTCCTGGGCAGTGCGAAACAGCTCCCCCACAGTTCTGACTCCGGTCCACTCTCGAATGTATCGAAGCCAAGAAAGCTGCTTCCTTCCGACCCCTCTACGGCTCTCTATCTCTTGTTTCTTGACGAGCTGGTTGGATGAATTGAGGCTGAATATTGCCTTTTGCATTAAAGTTTAATACCTAGAATGAAATAACACATAAGAATTTTATATCTTCTAGGTGATTGTCATGAACTAATTTAAAGTTTTAAATGAAACTCATGAAATAAAAGTCCAATAAAAATGAAAACTTTGTTACAAAGAACACGTTGCTTATTGTGTAATATACACTTCTAGATAGATAATAATATGGGTCGATGGTATTAAGGATAATCCTAAAGAGTCAAAGAAAGCCACGCGCCGTGCCTGCCGCTAATAGTCGTTCTGAGCTTTGACATAATCGCCGCTTGCTGGGTGAGCTGAGCAGTGAGCACGGATATAAGATTTATATACGCTTCAACAGGTTAATGCAGGAGATTTAGTACTAAAAATCTGATTATACTTTCATGATAACGCCCGCAGGAAATGTCTTTTATGAAATAATGTTATTATATTTCAAGTGAAAAGCTCAGAAAGCTTTAAATTACCATGATTCCTCTAAATCTTCCATTTCTTTTATTTTGAAATATATTCTTGTTGGGTTGTGGCTTGGTGTATTCAAAAGTAAAGAATTATTGAGATTATATTTATAAAATGTTATCATTTTTACATTTCTGTATATGCAAATCGACTGTGTGGTTACACCGCAGAATGGATCTGGATTCATCACACCGCAAAAGCCTACAAGAATACGTGAAGCGCATGAATATTCATTTGATTAGTATTAAGTATCTCTCTCGGATTTTGAATTATTGATCAAGTCTGTTGGTTGGACAGCTTTTGTCAACTTTTCTTAGAGAAATGGGCTGCCGTGGTTTCGTAAATCAACTGATCATTTTGAGTTGCCAATAATTGAAAAGATGAGAAATCATAATTATTTTTTCATGTTAATCTATTAACTTTTGTTATAAATATCTGTTACTATTTTGTTGTATATAGAGTAAGCTGTGATACAGAAACTAAGAAGCGAAGCGATTGTTGGAAATTGGAATAATTCAGGTTTATATAACTGTACAAACATTTCTCAAGTTGGAAACTTCTCTAATTTCTCCATATGGAGTATCGTGGTACATAAATAATAAATTTAACTATTAGCTCACCTTCAACTTACTTACGTTACAATCATGTACAGTGGTCATAATTTAGAAGCATTTTCCTTAGAACAATACAATCGTGAATATGATGATAAATAGCACATTACGCTGATACATTTCAATACGTATGGACTTAGTTGGGATTATGTTACGGGTAATACTAGATCAAGGAGTAAACCTAGGTTAAACCGGGTTTACTTAGGATCAGCCAACCAGTAATAATTAAAATTTAATTTTAATTATTACTACGTATGCATCTAAGTTTTCCCAAACTTAACGCCAAAATAAAATTTATTTTGACTATTATTGGGACATATATACACCAATAAACTTGGGCGTTTGTTACACTCCGATTAGCGGATTACTGATTTGTGATAATAATTGTTATAAATTATTGAATGACCAGATTATAGATTAAAACGAATAATTTGAATGAAAATAAGCAAGAATAAGAAAACAATACCTCAGTATTAAAGTGTCTCCGAAAAAAATGTGTCCTAAATTTCCAGGTGTTGGGACATTGATTGGGAAGTTTTTGAAATTTTAAGCTGAAAATATAGACGCAGATAAAGGGAAATGACATATGAAGCTGAAATAAAAGCGTGTAATAAGAAATATGTCCTAATTTGTCTTTCATGGGAATAATCCTTCACTTTAGTAGAATCATGATGTAAAAAATACACATTCCGTCATTCTCAAAATTATGTTAATTTGTTAGGTAGCGTGTGGCGTCTAACTCTAACATATATTAGGTATAATGTATTGGTAGAGTAATAATTTGTCGAGGGCTAAAGGCGCCAGGACGCCAGGCGGCGCGGCGGCCGGTGCCTATCAGGTCTCACCTTGGATGGCACACCTGATATTCGATAAACGGACAAATTAACTAATTAATTACTTCTATTTAATGAACATTTTATTGTTTTATACACACATTACCAATAGAGATATTTCGTTTTAAATAAGTGAAGACATTTGGCCAAGAGGAGCCCTATTTTTCATCCCACAGAGTTTCGAACGTATGGAAAGTCCTCTCACAATATATGCTTTTCTAATGATCTAGATATGGAAAGAGTAGGTATTATGCTCTTCACAAAATCTTATTATTCTACATCTTATTCTACCTCTTTAAATAGATCTTCGATCTGTTATGTCACGTCTCCAGTCTCGTTCGTTTGATGAACAAGTCCAGCTTTGGTCGACGTCCTTCTTGTATCGTCCTTCCTTTCAACAAAGAATTCTTGTATCGTCCTTCCTTTCATAATTTTCCTTCCTGCACTGTCTTCTTTGCCTGCTCCATCTCACGATGCCTTCAACGTTGAAGGTTCTGCTGATTTCCTCGTTGGGTATCTTGTCTCGGAGTATTCTGCCTAATACGAGTCGCATTGTTTTCATTTAAGACGATCTTACAAGTCGTTTCGTTCTTATTTCGTACTGTAAGCCATAATTAGTTGAATAAATGTTTTGAAATCTGGACTTTTATTCTCACTGTGTTCTCTAAATGAACATTTAAGTGCTAAGTATTAATACACGTGTATCAAAGATAATATCGATACTCGATAGCATAATATTGTATTAAAATAGATGTTGTATCAAACCAAGGTATATCATATTGTTTGTATTAGATAGAATAATCATATTTAGAGATTCGTTTGATCATTTGTCTGTTAACGGATTTATGGAAAATACTCGTAGCATGACACAAATTGAATTTTCATAATTCATAATTCATCATACATAATATCATTTTATTAGAACATACGATGAAATATAATATTTGTTTAATAACAATTTGTGTATTTAATTATTCATGATGGATGAACAAATAAATTTATTATGTAATTTGTGGAATATAATATCTTTCGTTTTTAACAGTGTCGCACTTTAAGGGAATTGAAAGATTGGATTGCATAATTTTTATTTTTTCGATCAGTTCAGTGTCAAGTGCAAGGTTCGAGTTTAAATTTCGATACCTACGATTTGTTTTGCACTTTCTGACTCAAACTATGTATTTGAAATGAAAGTATGGGTTCTAATTTTATTTTCCTAAATCATGTTATTCTCTGAAAAGAAACGTAGGAATGCGTAAAAACTCATAATCACGGATAAGAGGAAGATAGTAACAAGACAAAATGTATCCGGCTAAAATTGTAATCGATTTTTTTCCTATGTTTTATTTTGTGATTAATATGGAACTGCACCCTAATGAGAAGTGTTTATACCATGTAATAATATTTACTTGATCTGATGCGAAAGAGCTGACGCACGGAGCGACTGTCGTAGAGCTCAGAATCAGGAAAAATAGGTGGTCGCGATAAGTAAAACAAGTTCGTTGGATGTATGAGTATTTTACAACTGATTAAAAGAAAAACAACATGAAAAATATTTTATTTACTAGTATTTTCATACTTATTCAGGCTCTGGAATGTACCATCTCAAATTGTATAATTTATTTTTGATATTTACTCGTAATAAATATCATTAATCATTGGGTGCTTTGGTTTGAGTGAAGCAGACTATTGTAAACAAATTCGAGGCTTGGCAATCACAATGCTCTTTGTGTAGATGATATATTGTAAATCCAAATAATTCATTTTCCATTCATCTAGACTTGTATTGTGCTAAAAAAGAATAATAAATTTCTTAATGCTTTCTATTAACAACGGAAACTTGCCTTGTTTAATATTTATGTAATCCAAGGATGAATTTTCTTCGTTGGAAACATTTTCCGATATAACAAAAATCTAGTTATTTACAGAAGGATCTCTTAAAAAAGTTAGTAAGTTTAGTTTTTAAATTTCAGGGTTTGTGAAGTGATTTATAACCGTGTAATAGAGCATTTATTTGAATATGTTTAATTGGAATCGATTGAACAATCCAACAGGTATTAACAGCATTCTTGTACATCAGTTCGAAAATAGTACGAATACTTCCGAATTCTGAAATCATTATTGGCCCGTCTAGTGTCTATCGCTTGATCACAAATAAATTTAATTTGAATTTTAAAGAAAGAGGATCTGGACTTTTGTACACGAACTAAAATCCTTTCCTGCTGTTTACTTGTGTTGTGCAGTTCAGAATGCATCGTCAACATTGAGATTCGAACCCGACATAAATTGGAATACAATTATATTTTCCACAGCACTCATTGTTACCTCGAATTTAAAAATGAGAAGATAAGAATAAATAAATAAAAATTAATAGCATAGAAATAGTAT
This sequence comes from Ceraclea dissimilis, assembly GCA_963576895.1. Classification (NCBI taxonomy): domain Eukaryota; kingdom Metazoa; phylum Arthropoda; class Insecta; order Trichoptera; family Leptoceridae; genus Ceraclea; species Ceraclea dissimilis. The sequence continues at coordinate 6,433,231 of OY756363.1, read as the reverse complement.
ACATATTACATACTCGTATTTTACTGTCCCACCAATTCTTCTCTTATTTCATTTCAATGACGTATTTCTCTTTAGCGATTCAGCAAGTAATTATGTGAAAGGGCGTCCGTCAGGGAATCGATAATATAAGCTCTTTTCCAAGTTAGTATGTATAAATTTGGCTTGGGTGCCCACCCGAACGTAATCTAATTAGGTATTGGAAGTACGCCTAATACCTGCCAAATTACAAGCATTGTATAAATTACAATATCGAACGTTCGATAATTTACTACATCGTTGTATTAACGATTCTTACGAATAAATAGTTTAAATTTACGTCTGGAAAACTCAACTTTGTTTCTTCCTTTTTATCCCCTACTTCTTACTCTGTTGTTTCAAAATTCAATGAAAATAATGACAAAGGTGAATAGTAGTTGCAGGTTTTCACGATAATCCATATGTAGATTTGTTCATCAGATCTTTACACGATTAAACCAGAAAAAAACAAATGACAAAGGTGAATCGAGCTAGGTATTTTAGGTAATTTTTTTCTGATGTTTTGTTAAAATTTGTTTTTATTTTTGTTTCAGATTGAACTGCAATCAACCAAGTTCTTTTAATAGTAAGTATACCTATCTGAGAATAACAATTGCATAAGAGGTATTGGATCGTACCTTGCAACTGTCGGTGATGTACAATGTACATAAATATTGCCATTGCCAGTTAGCTTGTACTTATATGAGTTATATAGGGTGTTTTTTTTAGAATAGACACACTTTTGAAATGAAATTAAACGTATTAAAATCATGGTTATGTTCATGAAAATAGCTTTATTTACAAGATTATTTTATACCATTAATGCTTGAATATGATTTCTGGCATATGTGCGCCGTGGTTGGCTCGTAGGAAACGTAATCTGGAAGTCCAATTTTCGATGACTTTTTCGAGCAGCTGAGGCCGTATATCGCTAATAACCCCGCGAATGTTGGCTTCCAAGTGATCCAATGTCTCAGGTTTATCTGTGTAGACCCCCTAGTAGACTTCACATATCCCCACAGAAAATAGTCCATAGGGGTGAGATTACACGATCGTGGAGGCCAATTAACCGAAACATTACGTGAAATTATGCGCCGATAGAATGTTTCCCGCATTAACCTGATTGTGTCGCTCAATATGTGGCATGTTGGCCGTCTTGTTGAAACCAAAGCTGTTGCACATTTATGTTATTTAATTAAGGAACAAAAAAGTCCTTAATCATGGACCTAAGCGCTTTCCATTGACTGTAACTTTCCGACCGTCAGCATCTTTGAAGAAATATGGGACAATGATTCCACACTAAACAGTGAGTTTTTGTGGATTTGACGGCGTCTCAGTAATGGCTCCTAGAAAGGAACACCCGCGCATATATTGCCCTAAATCGTATTGAAACATAAATGGTAAGCTTCCATCTTTCCAATGAAGCCAATTTTATGGACATTACCATGATTTTAATATGTTTAATTTCATTTTAAAAGTGTATCTATTAAAAAAAAAACACCCTATAGTATGTCGGTACCTGATTCTATGCAACCTCATTTACCTACGGTAGTTAAAATTATATTGATGCACATAATAAATATAATATACTCGTTGGTACTACAAATGTAGCACAATGTTTTATATTTGGGTTTACGAAACAATAATAATTAATTAATAGTTTATAACATTACTTAATATTAACCAATATATGTTTTTCTTTTCAGATTTCACTTTCGCGTAGGTTTAAAATCGACTACAATTCAGTACGGTATTGTTTTGTAATGAAAGGCTTCAATCGCGATAAATTGTATCGCCTTTTGGAATGATAATCGCTTGAGGGCTAAAAGAGAAAAGAGAAAGGGAGTGGCAGAGTGAGATCTTGCCAAGGTGGTAATGCCCTGCGGCGCGGTTCTGGCCGCGTCGCCGCTGTCGCTGCGTGCGCGGGCCCGGCCCGCCGGTCCTGGCTCAGGACCACAATCTCCTCCGGCCCTTTGTAGGGCAATGGCTGCGCTGGTACAGCAAGCTGAAGACGAGGACATCTTCCTAGGTAAGTACAACTTTATATTTTTAAAGCCAACTTTTATTCTCTCACTTTTCCACAATGAAGGTAAAACATTGTGGATTCGAAGTTTCTTTGAGCGATTTATGTACCTACATACTTTAACGTTAATTTTTCGGCGTCATTAAACCATATCTTAAAATCATGAAATTTGTTCAATTTTCGTGAGTTAAATAAACGTCAAATACCTTTCACTTAAATCACTTACTTAACGAGTAACGGGCACGACTGATGACCTTTACAAAGCTCGATTGGGTGTTTTTTCCAAGAAAAGTCGTCAAGATGGAATTTCATTTCAGGTTTATTTGGTACCTATAAGTTTTGATTTGCATACATAATACGATAGCTTACTACAATATGAGTATTCGTTTTCTGTTTTACAACGGTAAACAAATATGTATCTCTATTTTGTATTATAGTAATATATGGTTAAATTTATTAATCTGGAAGGTATTTTTCTAATGTTTTATGATTCTCTAACAGTATAGTTAATATAAAACTAAATAAATATAAGTCTGGAGAGAAGGTATTTTTTCAGATATTTGTGATAAGGTCTTAGAAGTAAAAAAAGGTTTTACGAAATGACCTAACTGCTTTTACGAAAGATTCGCTAATGTGAATTTTATTCCTAACGTATTTTGTGTTTATAATTTGTAAACAACACACATGCAAACCCGCTTTATTTTCTTATTAGATTATCCCTTTTCACTTAACAAATTCCATCATCATTATTTCGTAGTCGTGCAAAAGAAAAACCGCTAGTTTTCTTCTATATGCGTGTAGAATCTAGAATACTTTCGTGATAAAGTCATGTTAGTTTCAAATGGACTATGAGTATATTTTTTTTTTTACTTATTTTTACTTTCTTTTGCTAAGGAGAAATGTCGGACGTTTATTTAATAATTCAAGTTAACATGACCTTTTACTGCTCTCCAATTCTGGATGCTGCTTGTAGTGGGAATACAACGAGTGTTTAATTATTCAATATTGTTTCACGTAACGGACCATCTTCACTTAAATGTGTTTTTCACTTCCGCTTTCTGTGGCAATAAAATCTAAAGGTGTCCCGTACCATATTCCCTTAATCCATTTCATCTAATTCCTTTGTGAGATATAAAATGGATATGGGTACATTCTTATCTATTTACATATTTGGTAGATATACGTGTATCTACTATGTTTATTGCATATCTCATAGCATTGTGATTGTTATGTTCGAAAACCAGACCACATTGTGATACTTAGGAAATGCTTCGTACAAATGACAATATTGGACTTCGTAATTTTTCACTGGATAAAATAAATAGGTAGGTAATAAGCACGTCTTCATATATATAAAAGATATTAATTAAAAGTGAAAAAAATCACTCTTAATTTTTACATCGAGTCACAGAGAAAACGAATGTCAAAATTTTAGATGATAAACTCATATTTTCCAGAAAACTACTCGTAATCTAGTTGAGAACATTTATAAAAGTTTCATACCTCATATCTTTTTGTTTAATTTAAACAACGACTGTCTTAATGATAAAGTCTCACTTGAGAAATTTCCTTAGGAAATTACAAGTTCCCTTCACAGTTCACATTGAGATGTCTTGTTTGTGAAACGTCTTGATAAAGTGTTTCTCATGGAAGTTATTTATTATATGAATTTAGTATGTTTGTAGGAGTTACGAGTATACATTATGCAGGACAATATTCCTATCAAATATCTGCAAGTATTGTTGTAACCAAATAGAAAATATCACAAACTACAAAAATACCTAACCTGAGTATATTTCTATGTTGTAATTCTTCTTCTCTCGTATGTGAGCGACCCATGCACAGTGTATCTGAGAGTCAAAGCTCCGCGTCAATATTTCTCAAATATTCTATTGCCTTTAATGTCACCTCATGGATCTCCCCAAAATCCCCTTGGAACTTCTTGTAAGGACAGTGCCCCACGATGTGATCAATCGACTCGATCTCGCCACACTCGCATTAAGGATGTTCCATCTTTCTCCACCTGTGGACGAGGTGTCCACGTCTTCCATGTCCGGATCGAATTCGATTTAGGGTTGTCCATAATCTGCGAGGCAGACCGAAGCCGGGCTGTCTCACCGTGGGGTCTCGCACGAGTTGTCTGTGGTCGTGGTTCTGGGAATTCCACTCGTCTTTCCATGCACGCTTGTTTAATGTTATACCCCTCCTCCAAAAGACGCTAATAAGTATGTTGTAATAAGACTGGATGATAAACGTTTAATTAGATCTACGGTATTTATTAGTATTTAGGTTTATATTTCTAACTTTTCTGTTGTTAGGCTATACATGCCGTAGAAGCAATATTTTATTTACATGTTCACTTACGTAACATTTTTCCTCTTACGTTATTGAAAAACTTTTTGAATACATCATTCATTTTAAATCTCTTTGAGTTATTCCAGCACTGTAAATATATTAAACCATAAAAGGCTTTTTTTGTTTCATCCTCACTATGCGAATAAATAATGGAGTCGTATCACGTATAGTAGTATACCTAAACAAAATATAAAAAAATCAATGTCACTTTCAGAATCTCTCGAGCAATATGTCACTAAGAAGTTTTTGATGAAGATGAAGAACAGAGTTAATTTTGGAATCAAGTTATAGTGAATTAGTTTTAGATAAATTATGAGAAAATATTTTTTCGCTAACATCAACAGTTCAGGAGTTATATTAATAAAACTGATGAAGGTAAAAAAAATAGTCTTCTCGATATAAGTTGTTACGCAGTGGCGTATCAATAGCGAAATTTCGGTTTTTAACTAAAAAGATTGTACGTTATTAAAAAAGAGCCGCAAAATTAAGTCTATCTTACCTTCCACATACCGAAATCTATCATTTAAAAAAATTCTCTATTTCACTCGTCTGTCTTTAAATACCTCTACATCCTAAACCATTTAATATAGAGGTAAAATTTTAATGCCATTTTATATAAAATTAATCGGCCATTGAATCATACGTACTAAAATTTGCTGTAAGTAGCTTAGATTAGAAGATATTCAACAACGATTCAAGAAAATTAAGAAATTTGTCATTTGTTGAGAAAAACATCACAATTGTAAATCGCTGTTTCTCAGTTATTTTTCAAAGTAGAGAGTAGTATTTATGCTCAGTAGACGAAGAATTTTATCTACTTTAATTCACAGGAGAACACAATTTGTCTAGAATGCTTTCTTTAGAAGTTATTAATGAAAACCTGAAAAAAGTTCAATTTTTATTTTGTTTTTGGGACACCCTGTACTTAGCACAAGCGGAAAATTGGTGCAAACTTCAAGAAACCTTCTTTGCTTGTTAATGAAGAGATTAAAACAGTTTCCAGCTTTCCGACAATTATCTACGCTACAAAGCTAAATTTCCTGGGCTAGTTGTAGAACGCGGTAAAAATTATCAAAATTTTATACATCTGCTGTATCAATGCGACCTGACTCAAAATATCGTAAAGTGTGCGTGTTTCTCTTTCAGAACAGTGATCATGAAATATAAATAAACTATCAATTTTCAGTAGGAGATTCCATTGGTATAAAGCTTTCCCTTAGGGAAGATAACTTTAGTGTAGCAGGATGAAAAAATGTTAGATGGACTTTGATATTAGGTAGACTAGCAATATAAACACTTTAACAAATCTATACGAGTAAGTCTAAGATGAAACGTCTATAGAATAAAGTAGTAGAAATATATATACAAGGTTTTTATTAGATTTTTAACACCTACATAATATTATACCTATTTATGTTAAATTTCCATCTGCCTGCCGGAGAATATCCTGTAGTATAATAACTTTATTCTTCAAATGAGAATATTAAAACAAGACGCTGTGTTTAAAACAACTCAGTTCGTGAATAATTTAAGCAATAAAATATGTGTACAAGCAATGCTAAGTAGTTCTTGAGATAATTGTGTTATGAAAAGATATAACTTTGCCTGAGTACCCTCCTCTACCCTATACGAAATAAATCTCTACAGAAAATTTTAGTTTTTAAAGAAAATGTGATTTTATTACTACTTAGAAAATCTACCACACCATAATGCCATATTAATTGTTTTCCTTATGCATTGATCAGTGTATTGTCGGCAAAGGCTATTGCTAATTTAGTTTATTATTGACTTATTATTTAGGTAATAGTCTCTTGCAGTTTTCAGGACCGAAGCTTACTCCTAGTCATAACCTCTCCACACACCTAAGACATTCTTCTTTTGATAGTTCTGGGTTGCAAGCGTAGCAAGATAATTCATAGCTTTCTCCAAGGGGAATGTGTACGAATGTACCAATAATAAATTCTTCCCTACATTAATAAGGATGTTGTTACAAGAGATTTGTAGTCGTGTTATATTTCACCAACCATTATATATAGTTGGTGCATTAAAACCACAACTATCCCAGCTCCAGACACTATAAGGTCTCTACTCTTACTACTTGCTTGTGGTTTAATAGGAATTTGTGTTGTGCCAACAAAATGCAGTGGTAATTTTCATATTTTATTACATTTATTCTTGACATCGTGCATTGTCTTACATTCTTCTCTATAATTATCTTTGTATAATCAACTGATCTAAAATCACCATTTTACGAAGACTCTTTGTGACTCGTAAGCGTTGTCATTTTTGGAAAAGCTCATTTGATGTCTCTTCATACATTTTCTTCACAAAACATTTCAATGCATTTCTGTCACTATTATTTAGATTGCAAATTTTCAGTGTGTCGTTTCATCGGTTGGTACTTCAGAAGGATGGGGAAGAATATGTTTGACTGATAAATATTTTAATGTATGTTCCAAGTGACCCAGTAAGGTATGATGCCATATCACTGTTAAGGTGAGTGTTGAGCAGGCGGTTTGTTTCCTATAATTCGTGTAACTACATAGAAATATGAAATTGTTTAAATCGAAGTTCTAAGTCAGTGTGATACTCCTTGTGATTAACTTATAAAACTGTTATATGCGGTAGAGGTTGGAGTATTTTTCATAGTTTTAATTAAATTTTAGCGGTTGCTGGAATTTCTCATTTTTATTTTTTTATAAATTCAAAGTTTAAACTGTCTGCAGCATTTCATCAAACGGTATTGAAGAAGCAATTATGTGGAATTAAATATTCCAGTAAACGCTTAATATTAAACGTTAAGTGCGGAGTAGAGACCATCATTCAAGAGTGATGACTGGAATATTCACCAAGAATCTGGAGAGATTAAACCAATTAATTCTTCTTTCTGTTTAGAATCGTAATACTATGGACGTTCCCTTCCACGAACAAATTCGAATGGAACGAGATAATTGGTTTCTCCCTTTGAAATGGATATTGAAACATTAATTTGATAGGTAGGTATTATTATTTTATAGAAATTAAGTTTAATATTTAACCAGAGTGCTCTAGTTTTTCTCCATTATTATTATTTAAAAAAAAAAAAGGATCTGGGCTCTCATATACAAACCCAAATGCTTTCCTGCACACTTTGCACTAGGCTAAAAGCGTGTATCGTAAAGTGTGGAATACATCGCCTGCGCCGGGGTTTGAACCTGGCACCTCCCGTTTGAGAGACTGCCGTCTCAACCAACTGCGCCAACCATGTACTCATTTGTAGCGAACTTTTCTTTAATAAAAAAAGCGTTTATCGAAATAAACCCAAATATATTTTTGTACATACCACAGGAAGCTTGAAATACTTTTGTGTTTTGAAGTGGATTAAGTCGGAATCGGGATTGAACCAGCACCTATTGGATTTACGGTTGAACGCGATACCAACCAGGCTACCACCTCTGCCAATCATTCTGTCTTCTGTAGTTTATATCTAATGCGAACCCAAAAAGGATTCCCTGTACTTTTTATATTCTAATGTGCCGATTCCAATATATACAGGAAAGGGAAGGGTGATTCCGGATCACCCACTCTAAGGCTTTTGGAAAAGTCTATGTGAACTTAGAATAAATATTACAATTACTGTAGAGTACGCGTACTGAATTCACATACCAAACTATTCTTATTCCTTATGGCTATATCCCACGGTCCGTGAATCCTGCTTCGTCCGTAGATTCGCATGCCGTGGGAAGGAGTGAGTCCGTGAATCTACAGACTTTTTCATAGCGATTTGTATGGCGGTACGTGATATCGCAGACGTGCACGGATCGTGGGAAATAGGTTGCCTGTGAATCCGCGGACACGCCTTGATGAATCCAGATGAATCCGTCTAATCCATAGCGTTTGGATAACTTGCAATACAAGTGTTGAATCCAATATACATATACGTAGATATTTCTTTAGGAAACATCCCAAACAGACAGTTTTTTTTCTTCTTTTCTATTTTAAAATGTATTTTAATTAAAATTAAACTTTTTTTTCAATTATTTCAATGTTAATTTATAGTTTGATAATTACAAAATGTGTAATATAATTATGTGTGTGTGTGTGTGTGTGTGTGTGTGTGTGTGTGTGTGTGTGTGTGTGTGTGTGTGTGTGTGTGTGAGGGTGTGTGTGTGTGTGTGTGTGTGTGAGAGGGTGTGTGTGTGTGTGAGGGTGTGTGTGTGTGTGTGTGTGTGTGTGTGTGAGAGAGGGTGTGTGTGTGTGTGTGTGTGTGAGTGTGTGTGTGTTGATTCTCACAAAATAAAAAACGTTTTATTAAAAAATATAATTATGTATATATTTATGTAGGTACCTATTAGCTTATTACGTTACTTCATTTTCTATAGTATAACTATTAAACGTAATACATATATATTCTATTTGTCGCCGCCCACAAGTTTTTTGTGTATATGAGTAAAAAGGCGTGTGGATGGAACGTTTGTCTTGGCTCGTTTACGTAACAGACCGTTGACGCCTTTTTACTCATGAACGCAAAAAACTCGTAGACGCTCGCAAGCGTGTGGCGGCGACATTAACTTTTACTTAAAGTATTATACCGAATCGGTAGGTATTACCTATATAATTGGCACCAGGAATGACGTCACAGTCTTTTCCCACGGCATTAAGGTTCAAAATCGCGTGACAATCGCATGATAAAATGGTAAAAATAGCGTTTTTTTAATTTTTTGAGGTTAATTTTGCGTCTATCAAAAAACTTTTACGGTTATTCCCTAGGTTTTAATGCATATTATCAGTACAAAAAAAAATTTTACTCAACGACTTTCAGGAAACGAGTTTCCGTCTTTCGGAAAAAAGATCTGAGGTGTTTTCCATTTTTTTTTTGAGAAATCTATACAAGATATAAAAAATCTTTTACGGTTATATACGGTTATATAAAGGTTCAATGCATCTACCCTATTTTGTTCCAAAGCATAATTAATAACGGTTGTCGAGATAGAAGGTCTCCCGTTTTTAGAATTTTTTGAAATGTCGGTATGCATACTCTTAACATTACTTACTGTAAATTAATACTGATTCAAAAGTTATTCATAGGTACAAAAATACATAATACAAGAATATGATACTAAATTGATAACATGTAGCTACCTACATTAACTGAAAATAACGTGTTGTAATTTTTGCTAGTCGGGTAATTTGTATATTTTTGTAACAATTTTACAATAAAAATAATTATTATTCGATATATTTTCGGATATATATTCACTAACAACGAGGGTTGTCAACCGTACTAGATTATAATAATAATATTGAAAGTGAGTTGCAAGAAATATATGGATCGCAAAATACTATATATTTTTTTTTGGCAACATTAAAACTAAGAAAATATCAACCAAATCCGCTTCACTTGTAAAATTTAAACGCAGTTTAAGAATTATATCATTGCCTGCAGTTTTCGACTGACGAATGAGTGTGTAATTTACATTAATTTGAAAATTGAGAAAACCACACTTTTCTAGCAAATAAAAAATATTATAAAATTCAAGCAGTTCATAAAATGACAGTTTTTATTTAAATAGATAAGTAGATATTTATTTATTTATTGCACATGGAACAGATACAGTCACAAAAACAAACATTGGCAGGTACATTAATACAAAAATATCAATACACAAGACCAATTACATCCGTTCACAATTAGCACACACGCAAAACAAATAGATTACATTACATAGTTAAAAATATATATCTTATATCTATAAAACATTTATGGTAGGGAAGGAGGAAGCATGGGAAGAGGAAGAAGAAGAGGAAGAAAGGAGGGGATAATGAAGGAAGCAACAAAAAAAGAGTTAAGAACTGATATCAAGAACAATAAGATAATGTGTATGTTTTCTTTTATTTTCATAAAATTATCGAATTACACCCTGATACATATTTGTACACTTCATAACAAGCTTAAAAACTTGTGTCGTGAAGTGGGGTATGTCGGCATCGAGGATCGAGCGCGTTAGCAACCAGGCTTCCGATAACTTTTTAAAATTACTTATTGATGCAGATGGAATAATCAGCTGAAAAAATGTTGACAACCCTACTTACATGTTTCAGCGCGTGTATACACAACGGTTTCCGAAGAAAAACCCATAGGAGTATTTACGATGATGTAGTATGAACCCCAAAAAACACAAAAACCCTTCAGAAATATGACGTACTTAATGTAGTTCTGGACAATTTACATCCAGACCTGCATTAAATTGTACCACAAATGTGTTATAGTTTTGTATTGTCTATGTGTTTATTGCTTTCATTCTTTTTTGTTGTGTTTATTGATTTATTGCATTTGATTTTGTGTTTGTAAACCTGACGATTCCAAGTGCCTTAAATATGGTCTACAGATGATTAAAAACCAATAAAAAATCCTCAAATAATAAAAGCTTAAACTTTTTAGTTGGATTTCAGTAGATGAATTATTTATAAAATGTTGAAATCATTGTCTATCCCATTTTAGATCCGCTTGCTTATTCGTATTTTTTAATCTATTCTAGTTCCAAATATAATTTACTCGAATACTAATCGATACAATTAATTTTATTTACAAAATTCAATTAGATTTGTGCTTTTATCCCTAAAAAAAATCCTGTGTGGCTTTTGTACGGCTTTTGTGGGGTTTATTTATTTTGAGCAATATGCTTATGGGTTTCGTACTGTTACAATATACAACGAGAGTGAAAGAGATGCAGACACCCGCATGATTCGAAAAATAAAAATCAAAATAAATAATGTATAAATTTAGATTCCCCAGTTGCCATAGAGTGGGGAACATTATATTTTCTTATTATTTATTGAATTAATTTTTCTGGAATTTTGTTACATCGAATTATAAGTCCATGTGGTGTATTTTATCAGTATGATGCCAATCTTTCAAATGTCTCCCTTCAAAAATTATGTACCTAATCTATTAGTCTAAATAACACACGAATGATAAAGAAATTATAATTTTATTTAAAATGAAAAAAAGTTTAAGGTACCAATCATTATATTTTTCTAATACCACGGACCTGAAACAGCACAATTTTTGCACTGTTACTGGGCCGGTATTCTTTTATTCTGATAATATCGACATTAATAATATTAAAAATAAATAAATAAATTATTTAATGGGTTCTCTAATTTCCAGTTATGGCAGACATTTTTTCCCGTACAAAATAAATATAATGTACACCCCGACACATAATGCGCCCGCTACACGCTCGCGAGTCACCGCGACCTTTTGGTGTTCATGAGTAAAAAGGGGTGCGGATGGATCGTTTGTCTTGACATGTACGTAACCGACCGTTGACGCCTTTTTACTCATGAACACCAAAAGGTCGTGGTGACTCGCGAGCGTGTAGCGGGCCCATAACGGGACTGAGAGAGATTAGCAGCTAATTTGAGAAAAACCGGTGTTGAAAAATAACGCGTGATACAAGATACAAAAACTCCGTGTGACAAACTTTAAAAAATATCACCCACAAACAAGTTTAATTAATGCCGCAGGCAATGCTTTCTTTTATTATTTTTTTACTAAATTACAATTAATATTGGTGTAAAGACAATAATTTATTCTCGTACCTGATCGATCTAATTTTTAAACACAAAAACAGAATTAGTATATATTCAACAGTATGACAGAGATAATAATTATTATCTATTTATTATATTATATATTTATTTATTTATTGCTTCAACGGACTCAAGATATTTTCAAAATTTACAACGTTAAAGTTAAAAATATTAATACAATGAATTATTATATTATTATAAAAATAGGGAACTATTTCCCCATACCCCGTGCACGAAATCATCCATCCGGAAGGGATTAATCCAGATTCGCGTACGAATCCGGATTCACTTGTCGTGGGAAGGCACCCTTATAGATATCAAAGCTAAGTGAATCCCTTTTGGGTATTGAATGAATAAAATCAAACGAACGTTAAAAAAAATATAGTTAAGGAATAAAGTTCGCCAGACATGAACACAAGGGCAAATATATTTAACCTTCAACTAACCGTGGACGGAGATTGACAAATATTTTTAAAAACGGCTATGAAAAATTCAGGAAAATTGTTACTATTAATGTACTGTATAAATGCGATGTGACTGTAAACCATTAAACGTATAGTATAATTTGATATAAATATTGATAAAAAAATATACACACATAGTTTGATAATAGTGCTAATGTATAGGTGGATACATATGTATAGATGTAGATTATTTTGTAGTAGTTGTGTGGCGCCATATAGTCTGTTCGATAGCATAATAGTAATTATTATTATTATTACCGCCCTAGTCACGCAATCCTCTACCACCATTACTACCTCTACTATATGTTCCATTCCAATCCAAATAAGTTAACTGACTATAGTTTGTACAAGGTACACTGTACAGCGCTACAAAGAGAGGATGTTGCAAGGAAAATTATTAGCGACTATGCAGTACGTTTATGATTTTCAGTTGTTGAGATTAGAAAATCTAAAGTATCTTTTTGTTTACGGATGACCGATAATGAAATAATACACCAACGTTTTTGTAATACAGCTATCATTTATTCTTTTTGAACCACTGTCAATCAAATTTCAATAACATTCAATAGCATGAACATCTAATGCACATGTGCTTGTTTGTCGTATGGTATTGGAGCAGCATTAAACCAATCAGAGATTAGAATAATAAATCATAGATTTGTTTAAATGTGACAAGCAATGACAGTGAGAAGAAAATGCACAACAAACTTTGTAAATCGAGAATTTATTGGGAAAAAAACCGAATTCATGTACTTCGTATAATTGACATTTACAACGAGTTCTTTAAATTATTATGCTTACTTTTCAATACTCATCTCACTAGGTAAGTAATTGCAAAATTTCTCCATCATATACCTATTGCATGACAAAAAAATATTTGATTAAGTACTTCAATAATCAAAGTATATTGCTATAGGATTACGTTGCCCCCTCAACTAATATCAAATTGTATCTCTATGTAAATTAATCTAATAATTTCGCCATCGTGCTCGTGTAAAGGTCTGCTCTACGGAGCTCATATTTGGTTAACTAAATGAATTATCTTCACGTCAATTTCCGCTTGAAACAGCCCCGTATACGAAGGTAAATAAGTTACATCATATCGCAGGCTGGTTAGCTGTACTGAAGCACGTACAATGTACCTTTCTACATACAAGGCGATGGAGTTTGAATGGCTACATATATTGAGTGACTATGCGTTATACTGAGCTTTGTGCTTTACTTTAAAAGCTATATAGTAGAGTTGCCTATACTGTGGCAAACGAATAATGTGGTAACAGTTATGGAGTTCTCCCTCTGCGATATTCGAAGAGTTTTCCCGCACCAAAGCAAACTATTGTGGTTTTCTGAATAAGCAATTATGATAAAGTATCCAAAATGGTTGTAATTTTGTTAACAATATTGGAGAATCGAGTTTTAATACTTAATACAAAATTCGTGGTTGCATTTGTGAAACATACTGGATACGGGTCTCCATCATGTATGTAAAAACTGTACCGAAAAAAGTGGTGGTCAAAATTTGGGATTCCACGGGGATTATATTATCGGTAGGTCTGTTTTTTCTACCTACTTTTTTTTTGTATTATTTTCATTGAGTGAAAGTCCGGGCGGTTAGGGAATAATTGCGATTAAAATATCCTCTCTGACGTCTCCTTCTTCTTCTGGATTACAACTCCAGGACTCGTTCACACCAAGCATTCGTTCTCTCCACAACTGCCTGAAACGCCTAGGTGCTAAGAACTTTTCCACTCTAGTCAGTTTGTTGTATCTATCCAGTATACATGAAGGTAGGTATGTAAATAAATAAATAAAATCTTTATTGAAAAAAAAAAACATTTTCTCCAAATGGCGGGTTTATTTCCATAGGCAATGTCTGCCAACCAACCACTTGTGACATACATTTGATATGCACAATACATAATTACATACATACAAGTGTATGACAAGAATAAAAATAAATAATAATCACGGGATAGTCTGTTAGATGGATTATTTATGGATAGGTAATGAAGGGAGGTATATAAAAATAAAATTAATTCAAGAAGACATTAGACTTTGCAATTTATTTTGGTGAATAATTAGGTGGGTTTACGGTATAAAACTCGTAATTTGCGGGCATCTGAAAGTTTTTGGTCGTAAAATTATCGAAATTTTATGGCTAGCAAAGTTTTGCTGAACCTAAATTGCTTACAACTAACTATATACTGCTTACGCATAGACTGGGTGTGGTAGTTGCCCTTACAAAATAATAATGTTGCTTCAGAGAGGTAAGGACTAACAGGCTTCGCTCCATTTTGTTACAAATATGTTTTTTGTAAAAATAATAATTGGAATTTATGGAAATACCTAAGTCTAGGTGAAATAACGTACCTACCTAACTACCCACCTAGAATTGAATATTTTATTTTGCATAAAGCCAGGCGCTATGTAACCAGCGTCTTAATAAAATGATTTCTATAGCCAGTATAGCCTATGTCAAAATCAGGGTTTATTCTTAAAAAGTCTTTATCACACACAATTTTATTGTTAGAAATTGGGGATTGGGGATGTTAGGGATTGTTAGAAAAAGTAAGGGACTTGTATCTTTTATCAGTAGAATCTGGCTGACTGGCCGAAGATTTTTCTCTGGGGTTTTTTTTTACCTGGCTAATTAGGGCTGCCATAATTTTCGGAATACCGACCAGGACACCTCCCCCCCTCCGAAAAAAAACCTTTAAAAAACACTTTTTTTAGAAAAACTGATGACGTAATGAACTTGGTTTTCTTTCTATTGTAGGTAAATAATATTAATCATTTGGCT
Source organism: Ceraclea dissimilis (assembly GCA_963576895.1). Taxonomy (NCBI): domain Eukaryota; kingdom Metazoa; phylum Arthropoda; class Insecta; order Trichoptera; family Leptoceridae; genus Ceraclea; species Ceraclea dissimilis. The sequence continues at coordinate 6,417,999 of OY756363.1, read as the reverse complement.
ATGTTTTATGAGGGAAGTGACCATGCAAGTATAGCGCCGCAGGCGAAATTTTTGTTATAAGTCATAAACGTGTACCTACCTACCTGATGTCTACATAAAAAAGTTATGGTGTAAACTATGTTTAGTTTCCTTGAAATGCAAAAGTACTGTCATATACAGAATATGTAAAACCGGAAGAAGCTTAATACAAATTGGCGCCGCAGGCAATTTTTTATGAAAGCATTTTAAAATAACGTATTTCCTCTCTCGAAAATAATTGAACTTTCCGGCAATCGTCTTATTGATGAATTAATATTAAGAAATGCCTGACAGGGACAAATGACTGTCGGACCGGGACACGGACCTCAAAACCGGGATACGTTCCGGTGTACCGGGACGTATGGCAGCCCTATACCTAATATTTTAGTGTTTGGATCCGATGCGTGACCGGATAAAAACTCATATGAATATTGCTCAACATGAATATATCCCAAAAAAGACGAAAACCCTTCAGAAATTTGCTCAAGGGACAAAAGCTCAAATCTAATTGGATTTTGAAAATAAAATTAATTGTATCTATTAGTATACGATTTCTTCCAGTGTGTTATAAATTACTATAGATTAGAAAATATGCAAATAAATAAGCGGATCTGTAATGGGATAGACAATAAAATAGTCAACATTTTATAAAGAATTTATCTACTGGAATCCAACTAGAAAGTTTGGGCTTTTATCCCTTGAGCAAATTTCTTAAGGGCTTTTGTCATTTTTGGGATTTATTCATGTTGAGCAATATTCCTATGGGTTATAATCCGGGAGCCGGATCCGATGTTACACAACATTCGTCGCATTGTGACTCATCCACAAGGAACGAAATTCCCACACTCCACTCAACAGATGGCATTATAGTATAGCAGACATTCTACATAATTCACCACCCTACCACCCACCGTTGCATCGTGTCGCTAGTGTAGCTTTAATTCCAGCGTCACTCTCTCGAACTTCAGTTTATTGAGGGCGACGGAGCGAGTTGTACCGAGCGTCTTTTTTCTATATTGATTATTTTTATTCTAAAGAAGCTTTTGACAGTTCTAGGTGCATCCCCTTTGTGAAAGATCAATACTTTGTTTACATTGGTGAAAACATTAACTTACTCAGTGCAATAAGTACCGTAGCGGTTTCCAACTTAGTTCGCGTTGTGACCGGCGTTTTATAAATACGAACACTGACATTCTGTGTTATTATTTTATTATATTGTTTGTACTTTTATAGTACTTAGGTAGTTTTTTTTTATTGTGTTGTGTCTGTTATCCAAGGATAATAATAATATTGGATTTAATGCTTTGATTTTTAATCGATTTGAATAGAAGTATTCGCAATGGTGTGTTCAGGTTGGTGATTCTAAATAAAAAACCTGCAATTTTATATCGATTTAGTTAGATACAATATTTACATAACATGCAGAAATCATTGTAGCTAATTCACATGAAAACAGCTTAATTTTTCACATTTTCCTTGTTAAACTTTACATAACATTCTAGATGTTATTGATCTTACGACACAATTTTCATTCTGTGCAGTGAAATAACACTATAGTAAACTGCAGTGAATTTTCTGTAGTTTTAGTTTAGTTAGTTGATCATCTTAATTTTCACATTTCATTATACTATATTCTGCACTTTTAAGTAATTCATACTACATGTAGGAAAACAAATAGAAAACATAATTACAAAGTAGGTACATTCTGAACTGTGGTGCATATGTACGTTGTTTTAAGTACAGTATGCAGTGATTAGGAAACTCTTCACGAAAATAAAATGCACTTGAGATATTTTTAATAGCAACGAGCACTCTAAAAAATCGATTCCAATGCTTCCATCTGCCGTGTTTAAGGGCCGCAGATCTCGAAACTGCCTAACCACTATGTTATTAAAGACCTATATTGCTTTCTTATAAACATAGTACATTTGAAAGCAAAATTTAGAAAAATGCTATCTCCGCTTTTTACATATGACGTACGTACGATCATATGCACTAGACAAAGGTTCTAACGCTGGATTTCACAAACTTTTAAGGTGAGTAAAAGCTGAGATAAGAGCCACTTATCATTATTTTCCATACAAAATTTGAACTAAGTGGCTCCTATTTCTGTTATTATCCCCACCTAAAAAGTTGATGAAATATGTCTTAAAAAAGGTTACTTTTGGATGAAGTCCCCTTAATTATGGTATTTTAGGCAGTTATATAAATCTTAATAAGAAGTCGTTGATTATTGTGACAATAAATTGAAGAACCAAATTAAAATCGTAGGACTAGAAAGAATCTTGTTTCGAAATATAAAAATGTTCCAATTTCAAATCGACACAAATATTAAAATGTCGGAAAATGTGTTCCTGTATTCAATACTAATAATTTCAAAATCGAAACAATGCACCCCGATACAATTTGTATCCAGATGCTGTAGTGACTTTTATAGTATCACTGGTACGTGGTAATCCAAGAGGGGAATAACACCACAGACCTGCACGTCTGCGAAATGTCTGCCTTCGGATTAGCTTTTGTCTGCTGAGAAAATAACGTGCTCCGCCACAACTTCTCTATTTTGTATCGAAACAACGGAGCTTTCTTATCGCAGTTGGTATTTTGAAACACACAATACACTTTGCTTTATAATATTGATCAATTCTTTAAATAGGTATATTATAACATTAAGTACCTACTTTGTCATTTTTATTCGTGTAAGTGCTTTCGCGTGCTTTTTTGAATCACAATTTACCACATTTTTCTAAATATAGAGACCTATTATATAATTTGATTATTTCATGTTGAAAATTTATGTCACGTTCGACTCCCGACACAGGTAGGTATTATTTCTGAATTTTCGTGAACAGGCAGCGGAAAACATTTATGAATTAGGTTTTCTCGTATTTGATGAAAATATGATGGTTTAGGAGACGTTTCTTTAAAATCTGTTATTTCTTCAAGCAAAGTCACCAGATTTCGAGTGTTGTTCTTTGGATTCCAGTAGAATAAAAACTTAAAACTGCTTGAAATGATTTCAGTAGCTGTCTCCGTAAAACGCTTGCAGTTAGATGTCTAATAAGATTTTTTGAAGTAAGAATAAAGCAATAAAGGATATTTTAAAGAGATGCGCGTGCAAACAAAACTACTTACCAATATTATATCGCGTTTTTATAAAACAGCACGTATTTGATATAGAAAATTTGTAATTGTGTGGTTCTAGTACGCAAATATTTGGACACCTAGATATTGTTGTTCACCTGCTTTATCTAAATTTCATTATTAATTTGTAGGTATATCTTCTTTCCAGATGTAGTCTTAACTAACAAAGGAACCCGGAAACCATCTATCTTGATCCTCCCTACATTCTCGAAGGGGTTGACTGCTTCCGCCGTTCACCTTTACTAAACTTACGAACCATCGGTTCTCAAATTTGAACTTTTTACTAACTCTGTTAATATTTGTTATTAAATATGTGTTTTTAGAATATAACTACTTTGACTCCTTTTCGTAAATTCTGTATTAAAAAGGAAAAAAAATAAAGGTAGTAACGGAAAGGTAAATGTTTAAAGAGGAACTGGAGGGGGAGGTTTTTCACTTCATTATGTTAAGGGCATGGCACCAGAAATGACGTCACAGTCTTTTCCCACGGCATTAAGGTTCAAAATTGCGTGACAATCGCATGATAAAATGGTAAAAATAGCGTTTTTTTCCATATTTTGGGGTTAATTTTCCGTCTATCAAAAAACTTTTACGGTTATTCCCTAGATTTTAATGCATATTACTAGTATAAAAATAAAATTTTACTCCGCGACTTTCGGGAAACGAGTTTCCGTCTTTCGGAAAAAAGATCAGAGGTGTTTTTAAAAATATTTTTTGAGAAATCTATACAAGATATAAAAAATCTTTTACGGTTATTCCCTAGGTAAAGGTTCAGTGCATCTACCTTATTTTGTTCCAAAGCATCTTTAGTATCGGTTGCCGAGATAGAAGGTCTCCCGTTTTTAGAAATTTTTGAAATGTCGGTATGCACACTCTTAAGTAGGTAATACAAAAGTTAATTGATGATTAACTGATAACTTCCAATTAGAGTTGATTACGAGATTGAAATGGATTACTGGTATTTTAATTAATGGATTACGAATTAATTAATAGAGTAGGCTTAATCTTAGTTTGTGGACGGAATGTACAGATAATTTCGATGAAAAGAAAGACTTTTTATAAACATTTACAGACATTTAAAACTTTCTGTTATATATTTAAAATTCATCTAATCTTCATTTCAAGAAATCAAAAAAATAACAAATCCGAAAATTTAAACATGATATCCTTCGTCTCTCAAGGTATACGAGTTACAATTATTTTCCCTGAAATATAGACATGGTGTATACTAGGATAGATATATGAATTCTACGTATTTGGGTTGAAATAATATTCTGTTTTCATTTATTTATACGTTTTGTTAAATGTGTCTAATCTATGTCACTGTCAAAACGTTATCCCGTGTCTGTGTTGTCGCTTTTGTAAAATGAATGTTGAATGTGTAACATTTGGAAAATAACTGAATAAAGACGGTGTGTTGTGTTTGATAAAGCCACAAAATAACCTTCGTATTCATGGTTGGTACCTACCTTAAACCATCTGGACACATTTAGGTACCTTAGTAGCTTTTGTCTCTGTCCCGTGAAACTCTAACCGGGACATTATTTTCACGTGAAAGACTGCGATACGTATTTTGTTGTTACGTGGTTTCCATATTATTATTCTATTTTCAGGCTTCGTCCTACGGTTTGCTTCCACTTATTATTCGCATTATGATCCTAAGGATTGTTACAATTGTTACAAATATTTTCTTTATTGTTTTTACTTTTTTGTAAAGCTCTAACACGTTTCAGTTTAAATTTCACACATTTATTTTCAAAGGTGGAACTCATTTAAAAAAGTAGATAGTAGTAAGCTAAAAGCTTGTATTAATGCGAAGTGTAGAACACATTGTCATCCACGAGATTCAGAATAGGAACTTTACGCTTGAAAGAACTCCGTGTGATCATTGGATGCACACAAAAAAACGTTTGGGAAGAAGACATAGTTATGGAGTCCCCGTATTGTTTGAATCATAATAAAAAAACACTTTGCTATTACCTGGAAGCTCATGACAATTATTACATACATCAAAAACACTTAATCTAGATTCTAGATCATTGACTTCAAAAGTCCAACGAAAATGAAATTAGTTACGATACTAAATTCCATATAGATCCTCATTGATGTAAACCAAACTCGTATTCCAAACGTTTTATGGAGGACGAGCTAGCAAACCTGTTCTAGGTGAGTGAGTAAATACAATAGTACGCACTATTAGTGTACATTACCTACTACAGCTGCCATACTATACTGATGAAGTCTTTACGTGGGATCAGAATGTCATTCCATTCAAGTTTATTAATAAACCTAGTTAACCATACTTCACTTATTAGGTAAGTATGTTTCATCATCCTATACGAATATGAATCTCGTTTACTACATATATGGGAATCTGTTATAAATCATCTGTTATAAATCATCTGTTAAAGAATGCAATTAGTAATGTATGACATATCTGTTATTGCTCCTCTGTTAATAATGTCACGTGTTTCAATGTAACCTACGCATTATTTCTCACAAAACTAGATGAGTCTATTTGAAAAGTACCTGATAAATGGACTTCAGATAAATAATTCATTACTAGGTAGGTACGTACTATAATAGGACCATTTGCTGTGCCAGATAAATTTTATTAGGTACATTAATTGGTTTTATTAAATTGTTACACGTTTTTAAATTCTAAACATGTCTGGATTTTTATATAATATCTATTAGGTTATTGTCTGTATTATGCAGGGAATATGTATCTTTTAAGCTTCTTCTTCCTCTTGTATTAGGTCGGGTGACCTGTTTGTGACGGCGGGCTGTCCTGGGATGAGGAGGTCCAGCTGTCCTTCCATCTCTTGGGTGGTCTTCCGGGTAATCTTCTACCAGTGGGGTTTTCCGTCTTGACTACCTTTGCCAATCTGGTGTCATCCATTCGGTCGACATGGTCTTTTAAGCATAGATGATAAACCTACTTTTTTGTACTTTGTATAGATGTTCAGTGGATTGTATATTTACTTATTTTTTAACGTTTTATTGTTGCAAGAAGGCAACTTCAATACTACAAATAGGAATTCTCTTTTAATTTTGAAGTAATAAAAGAAGGTTCATTGGACATACATACACAGCACACAAAAATTGATGAATATACAAAATACATTACTGTAATGTTATATGTATCCTGAATAAATTATTTGATTTCCTAGGCGTGCATTGAACTAAACATAAATTATTTGTGCACGTCCGATTTAAATGTAAATGTGTGTCAGTGTACCAGTCAAAATGTGAATAATTTACATACAATTTATTGGCATTCATTCTACGCAATCGAAAGTGGACAACAAATCCATCCGTAATAATAAAACATGCAACAATACTATTTGGATGTGTACCACTCGTTGATAATTCTCTAGTACGGCATACATGAGCCATATGTGTGATGGACTCATTGTAGTATGTATTGTATTCATTAAAATTAAGTATATGCGAACGGAAAGTGGTCTAAATATAACAAATTACGTGTAATATTGCAATGAAATGAAAGCCATTTCTATTTTTGTTATAGGTACACGCCTTGTAAATGTGCTTAACATCGATTTAGATCTCCAATAGTATTAAAATAGTACTATTCTTATATTTTATCTTCTTGCAAGATTTTAATGTGCCATTCGTTTTGTTAAATGCTTTTAATTGTGATCTTTAAGTGATATTAAATTTGTGACTGTTTTTCATAACCTTAGTAACACTGTTATTCTTTCATATATATTTTATTATATCTAAATCTAAAATTGAATGCATTTTGTAAATGCCTAGCGGCTTTATTGATATTATACTAGAAAACACATGTGCGGTAAATGAAAACAAATTGTGTTGGATAACGCAATGTCGTAAAACAATAGGAAATAGACCTGACGACAAGATAACACAAGATTTATTATATTTAATAATACCTAATATTAAATTCGTACTGGTGAAATAACAATAAATCCAATTTGGCTTGAATTACTCGTAGATTCTATACGTTTATAAGGCGCCGGACAACAACTCTACCAAGTACCAAGTATAGAATGTAGAAAGAGTTGATATGTCTCACCTGTCCGCCATTACAGCGATATGTTTATTTTATTTATACAATATAATACCTGTAGTAGGAACTCGTAAAATATTTAGTCGGATTCATAAATTACACGACCGTCACGACAAACTCGACCCAGTCCTGAGTGAGATGAATGATAATAATATGAAATATCGCTGCTGAAGGTATGTTGAAAACGCATTACCGAATAATGTATTATTTATTTCGATATTGTGAATAGATATAAGCCATGATAAAATACTGCTGGAAGTAATTTATCATCGTAATATTATTACAGTGGGCAGTTTGGTTATTTATTTAGCCATTTGAATACAATACGATAAACTTTACAATATATTGATCCGATGTACAAACCAATAACTGCTTAGGTGTATTCTTTTTTATGTTTCTGATCCATTAGAAGTGGAAGGTATTAGTGAACCAACCACGAAACACATGAAATAAGTATCACATATACTCGTAATATAGATAATAAGTCAGTTGGTGTTTATGGGTCGAAACGCTTCTGCTTTCTGTTATCTTGCATTTTTAGTCAAGTGATGATCACACTGTGTGACTCATAAAGTAGTGGATTAAATAATAAACGATGATGATATTTATAATGAGATTTTTAAAACTAAACGGAAGAATCCCTTCCTATAAGTATGTTAGCTTCGTCGATGAAGTAACATTTAACTTGCCTTGATTTGAATTCCTATATTACAAATGAATGTGTGAATGTGTCGCACTTTCGAGGTTCATAGAAACATCAGGGAATAAATTTCCTTGCTCTGTAATACACTGACCTCATTGATAGGAATAGTTTACATCAGATGAACGTTATATCTGTATTATTGACTCCAGGCCATCAGAAACTCTACCGCAAAACTAGGTTTATTTCATAAAACTGTTGTTATTAGTCAGCCTTATTTTGCGTTTTCTTTACATTTTTGTATTCACGTTGTGCCACAATAAATATTTATTTATTGACTAATTCAATTTACAAAATAAATTTCACACGATAGACAGTTGTATACGCACTTTTGTAATGATAGAAAGATGTGAAAATCACAGTGTACAAAGTGTACATATTAAATATAATTGCTTAATGCAATCCAACAAGCATTTCGTAGAGAAATTTATTGTGTTTCGATGCACACATGAATACTGATGGTGTCTCCATTCTTCATTAATTTTCGCACAACGTGTCGGCCAGACACAATGCATTGAGTTGTACCTAATAACATTCAATTGTATGCTAATCAAACAATCGCTCTCGATTTCGCCATCACCAAATAAAAAAAATAGAAGATCGGTTTGTTGATATTGTAACAATAACAATAATAAATTCATCGCACTTTCATTTTCTCACAGGCAAAGATAACATTTACAATCACTGACGTTCGATCCCTGAAATATCGGTTCATCGATCTTGTGCAATAGATGTATAAGAAATATCTAATTATAGATTATGATGCATGGGAAATGAATCGTTTGTAATAAATGAGTGAACTTCTGTTGAGTGTTTGATGAACTAATGAATTATTTTAATCATTAAGTTCGAAACATCTCTACTATTCAATGAGTTTAGTCACCCCTGCCTGTATGTGAGATTTAGCTTTGGGATGGGAAAACTGAAAAAGTTGTAATAATGCAAGTATTTTGATATTTTGCGTACTTGACGTAAGCGTGTATAAACACATATTTTGTGAAAACAATATAATTATTATCGTCTCTTGAATATTGTGAAGAAATAGTGCATATTATAGCAAAATGTTAACGTTACTGTGTAATTAGTAGGTACTGCGGTAACTGGCATAATATCATCACATTGGTGGATCATTATCAAGATACGAAGCGACCATGATGGTGTAAGGCAGAACTTCTCGAGAGAAAAATGGGTTAAAACAATTTATCGGTTAAAAATCTTTACGAGAAAAGTTATTATTACGCGAGATGCATATAACTGTATTGTTATTCTCCATACATGCTAATAAATTATTATAATTGATTATACAGAGAGATGACGGATGCACTGAGAAGAAACTTGAGAGGTTTGAGTATAAATACCAAGAGATAGGATCTTTACGTACCTACTTTAAATATGACTGATATTTTTAATTAGTTTGTGACGAAGATTTACTCTGTTTTTATTAATTAACGATAGCATATTTTTCAATTAGTATAGTACAACGATAACTCGTGCTAACTGTTAAAACAACACGTTTAATTATAGAATATACTTGTAATGTGTTTTATTATTATTCATTTTTCAGGCGATCGACTCACCGTAAAGAGATAATAGTGTATGACTATCTTGTAGGTTAGGCTTGTATAGTTATGTAATTTTGCAGCGTTATGGTTTTATGCACTTCAACATTACGTGTTATAATAATTATTGTTATCATTTGTACAGCGGTATTTTATAATATCTCAAGTATTTCAATCAATTCATTGACGGATAACATTGCAGCACAACTCAATTGCGGAAATATGTAAATACTAATCAATAATCTGGGGTAAGTTCAAAGAGATACATGGTGATAGGCGCATTTGCTTGTCCAACCATCTGGAACTCACCACGCACTGCTTTCGTCTCGGCTTTCAGACTCAGCCCGGTTTCGGAAACTCCTAATGCCTCATTCACACGATTGCCCAGCGTCTGTGCTCATGAGTAAAAAGGCGTTAACGATCGGTTATACAGAGTAGCCAAGACAAACGCCTCATCCACACGCCTTTTTACTCATTAACACAGAGCTTCTAGCAAGGGAGTGGCGCCAGCATCAAAGACTCTTCTGTGTAGAAGACATATGTAATGTGTTCAGTGCCTTCAAGTGTTGCAATGTCTATACCATTTTGTAGGCGAAGTGCCGTGTTGGTATGGAGGAATGTGTTACTTTATTTTCTTCTCACAAAAACATTATTTAATAGCAATCATAATAAAATATACAATAAATCATACAGTATCAGTAGACTTCTAGAGCAATACAGATAATCCAGATTTAGGTGTCATATGTAATGGATTATTGGAATTGATAACTATATAGAGAACAAAATGGACTCAATTTATGGCTGGAGGATTGTTAGAGGAACCAACAACTGTAAAAATTGCCTATTATTATAAAATTACCCAAAAATTGTTGCAATTTTCATATTACAATAAAATTACATTGCATTGTTCAAATTACTTCACATTATACCCACTTAATCATGAATTTATTCTGGCAAAATAGCATTAATATTTTAAAGAATATATTGTCGTAATTTTATGATTGTGATCAAAAAACGCATTTACTTAATGTCCGTTCTGAATTTTTATATTATTGCCTTAGTACATTCTCAGAGCGCATCCGAGCGGAATGTTTCAAGACATGTAACACATTACAATCATTGTCAGTAAATAAATAAAGTGATATTATATTTTCGAGATGATATTAATCAGTTTTGTGTTATAATATAATACTGTCCTTCATTGTCATTATACTGTATTATTAATTCCATCCTTCTTGGCCACCGTGCGGAGTTTAAATTGTATTGTTGGTAGCCCTGATTGTCGAATCTCGTCATAAGAGCTGTCAAAGGTTCGCAATATTCTCACATTGTATCTTTTACAAGTAACCTACAATGCCAAAAATATTACAGAGTAGCGCTAGAGAAATCATTTTAAAGAAAAGATAGTTTTGCGAGTTGGAAAAAGAAAAAAAATACTCCAATAATCCCTTCAAGCCGCTATCACAAATTAGAAAAACAATGTTGCCAGTTTATTCTAACAATTCGAAAATTGGCAAATGGTTTTAAACAACAGTTCTGAGATATAATTTGAAAGTGGCGAAAAAATTTAACCATATCGTATTATCACATTAAGCAACACTAAACCAAGTTTGCACCAGGGGACTTCTAACAGGGAATTGTCTGTAAAAAACTGCGATCAAAGATGTTAATCAGAGATTATACAAATAACTAAGAATAATGCAAATATTTATAATGACGCTTTAATGTTGTCTGTTGCATGTCTGTCGAGTATGTGTTAATTTAATCTTCATAACAAATTACACCATGTCCAGATTTTGCTGCTTTGTTTATTATTTCCTCCGATCTAATAATACAGTATAAACATAAAGTTAATTTATCAATGTTTTGGTTGCTGCAATGTGGGACATATTGTGAATAATTTCTTTGTAATATCTAATTCCTATTACCACACCTGCCATAAGGTTGCATTGTGCATTATGCAATGTGCATCATTAGGATTGTTTTGACAATGTGTCGACGTTAAGGATTGAATGTATATTACTGAGATATTTACCTGATTATCTGTTTGATTACTTTTCACAATAGTACCTAGTGAGTTCGTTGCACCTTTATGCTGAACATTATACTTTTACATGTACAAAATATTTTTTGGATATGTGATGTGTATAATTTTTAATTTTACACCACCACCGCTTGAAGTACCTAATATGTCTGGTGATGAGTCGTCTATGAATACATTAGTAATACTATGAACGTTAGTTCAATCCCTATTATATTGGAGAAGATGTTAAAACGATTAGTATCAAATTGAGCGGAATGAAATATTCATGTGCTGTGTATAGAAACACATTGTGCGATGGAGTGGCGGATCCAGGATTTAATTTTGGGGGGGGCTGAATTAGTGTTGCCGTTTCAAAATTTTCAAAACTAATACCAGTTTTTTTTTAGTCTGCCTTTTTTATAAATAATAATAATATATTAATACCAGTTTTTCGACGGGGGGGGGAGGTCCCTAAGTCATGAATTTGTTGACCTTGACGACTAAAAATTTGTCGAGCGGGGGGGGGGGGAGGGGGTGAATAGATAATTTCTGTACAGATTTTGGTACGTGTTCGAAAATGATTGATACGTGCCAAAAAGTACTCAACGTTTTGGGGGGGGGGCTAAGGGGCTGAAACCCCTAGATTTGTTGTATATATACTGCTGTCACTCATGGTTTTGGGGGGGGGGCTTCAGCCCCCTAGTCCCCCCCTGGATCCGCTAGTGGTGCGATGTGATTCACTTTCGTTACTGAGAACTTAACATGACAACATTATATCGCATATCGAAATTGTTGTTGTTTTATTACGAACTTTCCGTATAATCTGATTATCAAATTGGTGATATGTATCTGCAACTCATGACATCGTGTCTGCACTGTGAAATTTCACATACATACTATCGATTTCACATTGTTAAAAATACATGATCAATATGATCATATTTCACAAACATATTGGTAGACTATAACAATACTTTCTTTGCAGTAAAATGCTATGAATATTATTATGGAGAATCCTAGTATATGTACTACTGTAATAGTATTTGCGTGACAGACAAAGATTTATTGCGGTTCATTTATCAACCTTTTTCATATTAAGTCTTACCTTACATACTTATATTATATATAAGTTATCCAAGCGTGGCCTGGGCATTCTACCACTGCCCTCGCATTGTCACTAGGTAGCTGACATTTTCGTAGATTTTATACATTTCGTTTTGCGGAGGTAGGTCTTTACCCTCGCTTTACAAAATTGAAATAAATAAGTTATCTGTTTAAGGTTGTAATTTTACGATCGCTTATACACTTTGCGACACATAAAAACCGCGTATCGTTAAAATAATATCTCATTATCCATGCTCCGGTGGTCTTGTGGGCTATTTCGGCAACTGGCCGTTACGGCTTGTGAATGCGAGGTTATGAGGTCTTCTCGTTTGTGAATACACACTACACAGTAGACTAAATTATGTAGGTACATTTTTATCCATTAAAATACATTTTGATCTTATAAATTATTATGATAATCGTAATTATTCTGCAGTGGGTTTACATAAATATGAGATTTGTGATTGTATCAAAATTCTTTATGGTCAACCTGCATTCAAAATTCTGTAATTATTTCACCTCGGCGCAATTTGATCGACTGTCTCGAAAAATTTATATATTTTTTAATTTTAATGATGCTGTTAAACATTCTTTGATAATTTGATATGCAAAATAAAGCTGTAAGCTAAAGACCTGAATCATTGGATATACCTATCGGTGATTCCGTTAAAAAAGAGGAATAAAGAAGTTAATTAACCCATAAAATCCACAGAATCTATAAAATACAGCCCTGATCTATAAATAATTATTACTTTATTTTTAATGTTGTTGAAATTAGCCATAATTAGTATTTTAACGTTTAAAAGATAATTTAATTAGATAATAATAATAATAATTGGAATATTTCTATAGCGCCGTCTTTGTGCCGGAGCACCTCGAGGACGCTTCACAAAAAAGCAATATTGTATAATAAAAAGTCATCACCAACAAAATGTTTGTGTCCAAGAAATAAAATCATAATACATACATAATATACATAAAGATCCTTTTTTTCACATTCCTAAATTAAACTTATCACAAATTTACTGCAATATCGAAGACTCTCTAAGAAGAAACCATGTAAAAGTATCATACTGGGCGTTTTTGTACTAAAATTAGAACAATATTGAAATCTGAGTCAATATTTAAATGTGTTTTGTCTTGTAGTCGAATTGGTTTGTGACTAAATTCTGGTAATATCGTATCGGACGTACCTGATGAAGCCATAGAAATGTGGATGGGTAGGTTGTTAGCATAAATTTTAAATTATTTTAAATTATCTGATTTTAATTATCTGACATCAATTTATTTCCCATTTCAATAATTTATTAATCAGACTTTTACAATTTGCTTCGAATTTTTGTTTATATAATTTTATTTTTATTGTTTGTAATTACTATTGACCGATTAGCTAATTGTGTACACTAATAACTGGGGGTTACTTGAACACTGCATGTGGTATACTAATATTGTAATTAACTCATATGTAATGCCTGTATGTGTACCTTGAATAAATAAATAAATAAATAATAAATAAATATATTATATACGTAGAAAGCGATACAAGAGTATGTATGTACTTTGTTCATCATTTTGGACAAATTGTCGCAAGTTTGCGCGAAAGATTAAAGTGGAGGGTATATTCGACTTGAATGCTGATGAGCTTTTTCAAATGACCTGTGCGTCGCAATGTTTATGCAAAACTGTATTATGTTCTTATTGTATAGCATTATAATTATGTATTGGTCCCCTACTGCACTGTATTGTGCAGTTGTTGACTGAAGATTGCCTAGGTTGATTTGACTTATTGTTTTTGTTTTCGCATATTTTTTGTTGATGTCATGTACGTGTGTGATATATTATTTTATTGTAATAACATTATTAAAGGCTTACGCCGTTTATGTTGATAAATAAATATTTTTTTTTGTAATGTTCCCTAATATCTTCTTGTCATATCGTTTCACTTGAAAATATCTTTATCTAGTATTAACTTGATGTGTTTAAACATTTGTAGGTAGTTTTTCACTTTACGTTTTTTTTATTAAATATTTACTCTCACGGTTCGTATTTCTCCATATATTTGCAACTACCCTGCTCGAATTTTCGTATGAAAATAACATTGTTAGCCCATATCGTTTGGTGTCTTAAAATGGTAATCAACATAAAATAAAAAATAAGTATTTATTTGTAAAATAAAAGGTAAAAATATTAAAATATCCGGATTATGCATATCGACGCAGAGTGTGTAATATGTACAAGAAAACTCACGTGTTTTGCGAATGCGATGAAAACCCGAGAAGTCGTGGTAGTATAGAGTAATCCCCTCAATCTACAAATATGGAAATATTGCGTTATGTACTCAACACACTCTACAGTCTACATGTCAAGTCGCACTGCGTTTTCATCTCACTGAATTTCATTTCTCCATCTTTTTATTTTGCGTCATACATACAACACGCTTTTGTAGGAAGGTAGCTGAGTTGTGAGTACCTCCTCTCCATATTCCACCGAAAGCCTACAATATTAATATTTACACTGTTTTTTCTTTCCATTCGGTTTTATTATTCCCTGCTATACTTCCAAGCCTTACGCTTGTACGGATATACAATGGTGGATGGAATAATATGATTAATAGGAGAACACTTCTTACTCAACATTTTTATCTTCTGTTTGTGTTCTGTGATCAATGTTTCTATTTCCCTTCTTTCTCTTGGAAATACGAATGAGCCCTTAGAATACCATGTACCTTTTTGTATTTTTAAAACAATTTGTTGTTGCTATGAGGTTGACTTAAAAGCAAAACCGTTCCACCTGCTCGCGGGTGGTTTGAATTCACGTATCGGTGTCAACAATATACTCGTATTGTGCACTACACCCTTTGATTATTGAAGTACTTAATCAAATATTCTTTTGACTACACCAAACAACTCGAAAGTAAAATCTCTACTGTTTTCATAACACGACAATAAAAAGATCGCTGTTTTTCTCATGCCACTGAAAGGTATTTTTAAATGCACACCGATTAATGAGACCGAGAGTGTTAGAAATAATGTGGGAAGAGACGCATTGCACAAAACCTCTTTTTGTGGTAAACCTTTGGGATCTCCCTGTGGTCCTTTGCAGAATGTAGTAGTATTAGTAGAAACCCCTTTACTGTAGTAATTAAAATCCATTTTGTTTGTATTTCTGATTCCAGGAGAGGTTTTTTCACTCTATACATTATTCATTATATATCGATTTCCCCCCACGGTATGTATGTTGACCGAACAGCTAGTCGTAGTGTGAAATATTTACATTAAGGGCATGGCACCAGGAATGACGTCACAGTCTTTTCCCACGGCATTAGAGTTCAAAATCGCGTGACAATCGCATGATAAAATGGTAAAAATAGCGTTTTTTTTTCATTTTTTGGGGTTAATTTTACGTCTATCAAAAAACTTTTACGGTTATTCCCTAGATTTTAATGCATATTATCAGTACAAGAAAAAAAAATACTCCGCGACTTTCGGGAAACGAGTTTCCGTCTTTCGGAAAAAAGGTCAGAGGTGTTTTTAATTTTTTTTTTTGAGAAATCTATACAAGATATAAAATATCTTTTACGGTTATTCCCTAGATAAAGGTTCAATGCATCTACCCTATTTTGTTCCAAAGCAAATTTATTTATTAGTCATGGAGGGAAAGTTCGGATTTCTCCACTTTTTTAATACAGATTTTTTACTGATATTGATTGCTCAAACTTTTGGCATGTCTGAAACTTTTACTCAAACAATATTACATGAAACAAATATGGCAGAAACAAAATATTCACGGGGGAAAATTTAAACATTTATCCCATTATGTAATAAAGACGTGGCCCAACATCACTACTCCTACTTGGGGGTAAAATATTTTAATGAATTACCTAGTAACGTTAGATGCATACGTGCTTTGGATAAGTTTAAAAGAGAGATTGTTAAAGTGATTGTTTCGTAATATGGTGTGCGGTGGGATATATTAATATAAGTATATAAGTATGTATTTTATAAGTTAATGTGTGCAAGATGCATAATGGTGGAGCACCTGTAGATTGTATGATTGTAACACCGGTTTTGCAGTTTTGTAGTTTTGGTGTTGTATAGTTTTATATTTTTGGTGTTGTATAGTTTTATATTTTGTCAACTGCATAGGTGTATACACTGTAACAATAATACGATACACGGACTGGTGTAAATGTTCTAGGCTGTTATAGTGTAGTATACATAATATGTATACACAGTTTTGTATTTGTATTTTAATATGATTGTATCTATATGTATTATTATTTAGAGGCGGCTATCCCTTCCCATACACAAGTACCTACTTTTTTGGGAAGGTAGTGCGTTAAAAAAACTTGTTGATTTGATTTATATGTATGTATGAAATGTAATATGTACTACTTTTTTGAATAAAAAAATTTATTATTAAATTTATTATTATTTATTCATGTTTGCTTAATTTTCCTCCCTTCATTGTAAATATTCTCTTACACAATTTTGATTTGATGAAGCTTTTCGCCTGAATGTTATCACTGTGGAACATTATTAAAAATTTATAATGAAAATGTTATGGTGGAAGTTGTTTGTCAGTTCAGCCGACAGCAGGTCAGATGGCTTAATTAATTATCTGAAATATTCATGACGTAAGGTGGGTAAGTAACGGCAATGGGGTTATTATAGTATTACCTAAGAGGATACCTGTGGGAATACTGTGGCAAGTATACCTAGCTATGATAGATTCAATTATACCTCTGGGTCTATGTAGAAGAGAACACTAAGTACATAGTGTACTGTTCACATCTGAAGACTTAATATACTTCGATTTCAATATTATCAGTATTTACCATAGTTTTTACGGTGGTAACGGTGGTATATCGTACAGCTCCTACTCCCCGAAACCCAGATAAACAATAAGGCTGGCCACACACGTCCCGAAGTTCAGTTCCGGAATCGACCGTTTTGCAAAAAAGTTCCGATCAAAACCTCTCTCTGAATTCAGCGTCACCCCGATTTTAAATTCAGAAAGAGGTTTTGGTCGGAACCTTTTTGCAAAACGGTCGATTCCGTTAACTGAACTTCGGGACGTTTGTGGCCAGCCTTAGGCGAACAAATAATTGTGTCGGCATTTTATGTAAATACTTTGTATAAGGGAAGTTTAAAACCTGCCCAACATCTATTATTCCTGTAACAATATTATTTTATTAAGTATTTAAAGACCTCTTCAGAAATTATGCCAATTTAAGGGATGATTTTGCGTAATAATAGAGATCCAAAATCCTCTTTTTTAATTTCATGATTTCAAAAAAAATCACATCATGCATTATTTTATATTATTAGTGAGAGCAGTGTTATTTGTTACAAACCCTTTCGCGGTTGTAGGCGATACAGGTACTCGTTGAATTTCCCTACAAAGTTTACCGCATGTAAGTAAGTTTAAATACAATTGTGGCATTACTCCTGTTTGTCTACTTGTGTGTGTTATTATGTAAACAAAATGGTGAGACTTTTGGGAGCATTTCTGGTGGAATGGGATCGTTTCAATTTGAATAATGATTAATTAAAACAGTAAAGTCTCCTTAGTCTAATGGTTAATAATATTCTCGTTTGTTTTCAAATTTAAACGCCACGTTGTGGGGACGCCACTACGCCCACTACGGGGCGTCGCGTTGCGTGTCGTCTCTTCAGAACCGTATTCAATATTTAGATTTTGAATTGAACTTTAGTTGAAAATAATAAACGAATAAAAAATATGTGCGGTTGTGGGAATATACATGTCAGAATTGTTTGATAATGGCTCACGTTTGGTTGCATCCCCCGCATTTTCGGAAATCTGCGATACCTAATGTGATTACATGCATGCCCGATCCATGGACCATTATATTACCCACTGCACAAAATGTTTAAGCTAGAATCTTTAGAAATATTGTGACAAGGAGTAAGATTGATTTAAATGAATGTTTTGCAAGCAGTTCAACCCGTTTACAATTTGCTTAACTTTCGAAGAATCCCTGACTACTTCAATTACCGTTGTTGTATCGCCACCAAATCCTAAACATTTGAACTATTCAGTATTCAGCAGCAGTTCTCTGTTGTAAGAAGGTATCTTGTTTCATTTCCGTGACATATCATATCTTTTTCCAATGTATAATTTTATTGGGTTCATAACTTTTTTTTGGTGTCTTTTTTCCATTTTGTCAACCATAATTTAATTTTAGTCCTGCTCCTAAAATCGCTTCTGTCGTTTTTAAATGTAATATCAAGACGAAATATCTTCCCTGATATTCTTTATTAACATGCACATTGGTCTTAAATAAAGCAAAACTAAGTGTATGTTTTCTTTTTTTAGAATTTTCTAAGGTGTTACGAATGAAATTATTATGTACAAGCAACCATTCAAGGGGGTGTAATAATTATGAATCTGCCTAAGCGACTCATTATGAATAGGAGTAGTAGAGGTAGGCTGAATGTTATGCGCTTAACTATGTCCTTTGTAGGTAAGTACATTACATCTCTACTTTATTACAACAACTATTATTATTATTAGAAGCATCCTTTTACAAAGTGCCATTGCTTATGTACTAAATATCCCGAGGGTTCGTGGTATTAAGTATACAATTACAAGATTATATTAAGTTCCTTTCCCCTTTTTATAACCTGTCGTGATTTAACTTAATAATTATTAAGGTAGGTTTCATATCGCGATATTATATTACACATAAGTAGCTACTTTTAAGAGGTTAGAATCGTAAATTTTTGTACCACAGAGTTTTCGTCTAAAACCCATATTGTAATATGAAACACATAATAAATTAATATGAACGTGTACTTGATAATACATAGATAATTGATTGAATTATCAGTAATAAAATCATTCAATTAATTTCCTATAATTTGCTGACGATATAAATAATTCATATAATATCATTATTACCTACTATCATAGTAACTGTAACATATCACGGACTAATGAATTAATAATAACAGTTGTTCCCATGACTAATTATTATGAAATTAACATCCGTACAATGTTTAGTAATGCCTATATATTATAACTTATTTTCTGTGTTTGTTATAAATGTTATACCTTATGTAGGGATAATAACAATTATCATTGTATTCCTACATTGATAAAAATATCAAGTGATATTCTTGCCAACATCGTCAAAATATTCAATTTTATTTAAAGAAAGGAAACTACCAATATCTTCACACACATCAGTATTTTCATGACAACGCAAAGAGAAAATATTCATTTTCGGGTATATCCGAAACCGAATATTCTTGAGTGTTAATTGATAAAATTTGTATGAATCAACCTGACAAAATAGGCATTTCAATTCATTCTACTCTCGTATGGACGATCTCCTTAATTTAAATAGAACTCATGTTGAAACTTATCAGTATCGATGTATTATAACCTATCTCTGGTATCGATTAATCTACTCGTAGGTAGGTATATACTGGACATATGCACTTCACTTAACAGAATCTTTTAACTCGCTCTGAAGTGTGGAATAAGTATTTTTGCATAAACTTTAAGTCCAATATTTTTTAAAAATCAATTATGATAAATATCAGGAATTTATTACAGTAATGTGTAACCCTGTGAATGTGATATATTGTGGTTAGTATTTTTATACATAGGACTGACCAGAATAAATATAAAATTTGCTCGTTATGGTCCAGTGCGTTGGTACATGTATTCGTACTACGAATGATGAATTCCTCTTTCATAGAGCGATCAATATAATATTCTACTAGGTACTCCATCAATTCATATTGGTACGTGTCTGTCATGTTCTCGTATCACAATATGATTGACGATATTTCACTCTCGACCCACTGGCCTGTGAGTGCTTCTCCACATATTTTACTAAAATAGGCACCTTTTTTGGTAGGTATTATAGAGACTTTTCCACCACCTATAATCCAACAATCCTGGAATACGACTATACTGATAGATCTGGCTAGAGGCCACCTACTTTTTTACCCTTCATCTAGTAGGACTAACGTGGCCATTAACTCCCTAGTCAGTAAGGCTGTTCGACTGTTCAGTACTCTGGCGGGCGACATTGATGTTCTTAACGTTTCATTCAGAGAGTTCGTCAAAGTCACTGAAAATTTATTAATTAAGTATTTAATTTAGACTACCGTAATGTATTTTGTAATACGCAAAGGCGTAATTGCTGAATTGCTTCTGTGTAGTATTTTTAAGCTTAAATAAATAAATAAGATAACAAGTAATATAATATCCTTCAAAGTTCCCATTAGGTATACATATGGTTTCTGATGCTCACCTCGATTTAGATTCCAATAAGTCTTTGATATGTATAAATTTCTATTACTGCAGTCTTTGTGGAAAATACCGTGGTGTGGTGATATGCTTAGATTGTTCTTGTATAATTTATAGTGAGATGTTAAGATCGAGAGAAAAGTTGTCCCTAATAGAATCCAAATGCTTTATACGAGTATGCGATTTTCGGCCATGCGGTGTCCCTTCTGATATTATCTTCGAATACTTAACCTAAAATATGAATGTATCTATCGCATTTCGAAGCTTCACGTCATTTTATATTGTTTTACATTTATATCTATGAAAGAACATTAAGGTCAAGAACGATATATTTTATACATTCTCGTAGTAATTGTTGTTTAGATATGTTGCTTTTCAATTAACTTTAACCTTTAGGAAAGAAATCCGTCTAAAACTTAATTATGTTCCGATAATTTACTTGCGGGCTGTATTTATTATTCGGAAATAATAATCTTAGTAGACATTTCATTAGTTATTGACTGCATGTTGTAGGTACAGTCTTTCAGACGATTTGACATTACTGTTGTAAGTCTGAGAGCATATTGTAATAAAGCAGATGACTTGACATAAATTGTTATTACACACTCATGTTAAATATCTAGAATATGTCTATACAATGACAATGTAGACAGTATGTAATCTGATATCCATATATCATTATAATATTATACTGACATTTGCTTGTCGATACTTTTGTCTCGTATCGAATGTTCGTTGAACATATTATTCAAGTAAAACATCAATTTTTAATGTCGTTTATTTCGTGAAAATGGAGAACTTTTTACCTTCATTACGTGTAGTGTTCTTGAGTAGGATATTTTAATCCGAAGAGGAAATTTATAATTCACGGAGATACCCCTCTAACCTTTTCGTCAGAGGAGATTGTCTGTTTTTAATATATTTTTCCGTGTTTATCACGGACACTTTATAAATATTTATATGAGCTTATCGAAGCTAACCTTTTTTCACTTTCACTCACTTTAACAAAAAAAAAACAAGTTTGCGATAGTGGGGTCGGTTGGCACCGGGACCCTTGACGGCTTCCGTCCGTTTGACTGTATAGGTAAAGTGTGTTCTTATTTAAGCAACCAACCTCTTTGATTCGCTGCCGTTCTCGTTTAACCAGCGCCCTTTCTGTTTAGGTTCTGAGTTATTTGCTGTTGTTAATTTACAATATAGTAACATATTAGAAGGTTAGGAAACTTTGAATTGTGTTATGTGCGGATGGTAAATAATGAAAAAAAAACTTCAAAGGTTTTTTCTGCGCCAGGTAGTTAATAAAAACCTTGTTCCTCTTACCAACACAAACCAACGAGAAAGTTCAAAGAAAGGACATCTCATAAAAGCTCGGCATACTATGCATTAGTGTATATATGTGTCAGCTGATTTTAATACGATACTCTGTATTGCCAACCTGAAAAATCCAGGTCGATAGGTGCTATTATTCTGTCGTAGAATATAAAATATACTACGATAAGCTAATCTGAAAGTCAGCTTTTTCATGGAAACCCTCCAACTAAAATATATACTGGAATATATGTCGGCTGTAATAATATCGCCCATGTAAATGAAAGCTATCTTGGTATAGGTACGTACCTACTTCTCTTACTGTAGGTAGTGATAGCATAATACGTCATACATCCTATGACTCGACGGGTTTTCCATCAATACAGAAAGCTTTTCGTATCAAAGGAACGTACAATCTTTTCATGTAATAATAATGTCACAAATGTGTCTTACCTTAACAAAATCAAATTATATTAAAATCTTTAACGTAAAAGGCTGACGACCTGGAAGACCCTTTTCTGTCGTCCATCAATCTAATTACCACGTGATTAAATCATTAAGAATGAAGAGATTATATTCGTTGTTCCTAACCGTTCCTGATGTTTTAGAGAAAATTTGAAGGGCAAAATAGTAGTGTATATAAAGTACGAGTATATTCCCACACGGTTATGAACACTCCGATGTTAGGTACTTCTGCATATTTAGTAAATCTGGCACACGAACTTTATAAAGTTTTTTGTCATCATAATTTACTCGAGATCTTTCTCAGAAAGTTTGGTATAAAATGAAGAACAAGTAGTTTGCTGGAGAATATCGTAAACTGGATGCGATAAAATCCTTGCATTTCATAAAACTCTGAAGAAAAGTCTCGTTCAAAATTCAACAGTTTTTCACCTCAGGCGTTCTTGTTGCCTCGAGAGTTTTCCGTCATCTCTTGCCTTTGTGAAGATTTTTCTTTTCATAATCATAATACGTATGGTAATATGTTGGGTAGAACACACTATACGTCTGTGTAAAACCATCAACTCACATATTTTACTTATATGTGGGATGTTTACCGACATTGATGTAATATCTGCATTGTCGTATTTTTTTTACATACATTTTGCATTATAAAGCCTTTACATTTTCGAGACAAAAGATTTGTGTTTAGTTTTTTTGATATGAAAAAACAGCAACTCATAATTATTATCAGTACGATGTACGTAGTAAGTTCTACTCGAGTATAAATGTAGAAATATAATTCCCAAACTGGGTTGGAAAGTTAAGTCGCATAAAACCATCGCACCAATGTTTGAAAAAAAAAAATACAAAATCATGAATTCAATCAATAGGCAGCTTGTTTTTTGATTTCCAATAAGATCAAACATAATATATGTTATTATAGTTGAATTAATTACAGGTAATGTCATGTTGGTGAAACAATTAGGAGTCTCCTGTATGGAAATAGTATTTACCTAAATGAATAATTTCATCGCTCACGCATAACATAGATTATCTATTCATGTGTATATCTACATTTACGTACGTATCATCGCATTATATTATTTACAGTATTGTTTTTTTATTTTTTTTATTTATTTAACATAAAATACATTTACAATTTACAATTATTGAATACATGGTAAGAATATGATTAAGCAATGATCTTGTTACTCCCCGGATATGAGTATATTACTCGTGTTCCGAGGAGGATCTCAAAAGCAATATAAAATATATATAATGGAAAATACACAATTACAAACACACAATACAACAGCAGAATGATAACATAAAAATTAATATTAAAAATAACATATCATAGGACTATTTAATTGCAGACTTTATTTTAGACTTAAATTTGAGATAGTCTGTGCAGCCTGTTGAAGTCATATATTATTTAATTACTCTACATTACAGACCAGCTTTTAACCAATGTGACAGAATTTTTCTACGTGAGATATAGTTTGGTTTCGGTGGGCTTGGATAATTTTCTATATTTTTGTTAATTACAATTCTTAGTTGTTGGAATACGATCGATCCCACCACCAGCGACATATAATATTAGATATATTTTACATACATAATGTTACATTTTTTTTATGTTTCCGTCATATTTGCCTTTGTGCCGTTTAAATTACTTTAGCATCAATCAAATAACACGAATTCGAGGAGGGTTTATACCCGGAAATGATAAGGCTTCTCTATTTTTTTTTTATTAACAAACAATAGATTACAAAATATATTACAGTTTAGCCTGTGTTATTATGTTTAGAGAATCTTATATAGGACATTGCGTGTCAGATGTAAGCTCGACCTCAAAAATTACTTCAGTAAGTAGTCTATCATTTGCTGAATCGATTTGAAAGTGGCCATATCATTTTTTATTTACGACTTCGTAAATTATAATCCGACCTTTCTACGTTTAATAGTTTTCGCTGAAAACGTATTTTCATTAACTGTTAGTTTTTAACCTTTGTATTTGTATTGAATTATTACTGTGGTATACACACACCTACTTAATATGTACACAAATTATCAAGGATTTTAGTATTTTCTGCAGATTGGTATTATATCTTCAAATTAAAAACTGTGATAATTCAGAATCTTTTAGTATTCGACACCTCAAAAACAAGATTTTTCGAAGTTTTCTAGATAAAAAAACATTACAAAGATATTACCCCCTATAAGTTCCAAAACTATTGTTTTTGGGGCAAATTGCCGAATACCAAATGGATTTTTCACAATTGTATCCCCTTAAAAAAATAATAATACAAGCAAACACACTTTTCCACCCACATCATTGGTCGAATGGGATGGCGGTAGCTATCCAGCACTCTTTGCTAAATACTTCAATGCCCGGGCCTCATGAAAGTCTTGAGTCATTAATATAGCTCTACAATCTACAGTAAAGAACAAAGCGCTGAAAATAATCAAAATTACTCATTGTCTGTATATTTATTCGGTCAGTGAGTTTCTTTTTCAAGGAAAGCTTTTAAAATTTAAGATTCATGAATATCCACTGTCCGTTCCAATCTTTCTCAATTAATTTATTGCTTCAATGATTTCCTTTGAGGGTTTATTCTTTACACCGTCTTGCAATTTTCCTATATTAAAAGATATGAGCCAATATAAGGATCGGAAAATATAATATTAGGTTTTGGTATTTTGAATGAAATATTTCACGTATTTTTATCGTTTGAAGTGTGAAACATGTGTCATATTTTTATTCCTTTGAAAGTTATAAATTGTGACACAAATACAATATAGTGTTTTAATTGCTTGCCATTCTCATTGCTTGTTTAATTAATTATCGCGTGGAAACAATTTTATGAAAATGTAACACATTTCATTACGTATAGGTGTACCTAAACGATTCAATTTATATTTTCATGCATTGTATACGTATTATATTAGAATTTTATGCTTTTACCATGAAATATTATGTCATGCAATGTCAAAACGGTGGCATGTTGTTTCCATACAATAAAATCCCGGCGATGAATAAAAATATACGGCAGTATTGTATAATAGTCAGGATTTTTTCATACAGTGTTTTTGTGTTTACAGTTTTCTACAAATTAATCTTTCGGTTTTACTATACATCTGTATGTAACGTATATGCCTGTGGTGAATATAATTATTAGGAGAGATATGAAAGTAGGTATGTGTTTCCTTAGTATGGGGGAGGAGTTAGGATCTAGATAGTTGATGTAGATATATTTCGTAGCGTATTTTCATAGAATGGGGAATATGTGTATGAGGCGATGAAATCCAATATATCCCGCGTGTATTTCACCCCTGTTTCTCAATATTATTCTCGTGGACATTGGGGCGTAGTTTTCGAACAGATCATGGGGTAGTTTTCTGTATAATGTCTTTTAGGGTACTTGACAAACTTACTACACATATTGTATAATATTCTTCATCTATTCAATATCCAAATATTTCATAAATTTTATCTTCGTTCTTCTCTTTTTCCGCGGAATTTCCAATTACGAATGGATGAGTCAGAATTATTTACTCTTTCTTTTGTTGTTCTTTATTATTATTCTCTAGAGAGTTTCCGTATAATTAATAAACTACTCCGCTCCTGAAAACAGTGGATTCAATTCGTACCGCTTCCATCTTAACGTTTCTAGATTAACCTAATGCGTAATGCCAAAACTGATATCGCAAGTTTTCGAATTTACAAATCTTAAAATAATGTTATTAATTTCACGTGTATAAATTAACTAAGTATACAATATTAAACATAATACTTGTGTAATATCAGTTGTTTAATATTATTGTTAACAAAATCGTTTTGAACGATTATCTACGTCATCGTAAAATGCACCACAGTTTTGAATGTATCCAAAGGTATCCAAATTAGATTACTACCCAAATAAAATTCAACTAACTAGATATAACAATCAATTTACAGGTGAATGAAAAATATTGTCAAAAGTGAAGTTCAATTTTCAAGTTCGAAATTAAACTATATAGTTAAACAATAAAAAAGGATATTGGCAGCATATGGATGTCGGACTTAGATGTATCATATCCATATTATCTGTGATGATTGCTTTGTGAACTTGTCCCTTTTTGGCCGCAACCATCCTCCTGCTTACAGACATGGTGCTCCATCATACAGCCAGTAAGTATCACTCACCTTGCTTCTTCTTCACTTTGACTTTGCTTTGTGTATTGTGTATATTTTCCATGTATTATACGACAACTCATTATCTGGCATCAAAATTCGTTTGGAATTTACTCCCTAGAACGCGTTCCCACATCGCAGTTTTCATAATATGTTTCTTTTGCCTGCTATTTTTCCTTTCTGTTTTCAATAATATTATCCTTTTAGAAATGGGGCGCCGACGCTGACGTCAGTTTTTCTTCTCATATTCTGAGCTGAGTTGATGTGTTCATTTCTTTTATACTGTAACCTGTCATAGACTGTTTATTATTTTATTTCTCAGATTGAATTACAAAAACATCAGGTAGTAAAAATGAATACCAATGAAATATAATATTTTCTTATTTCATAGCTTTATTAAACTGTTTAGGTACCTATTGTTTATTCAAATTACAACAAAATATATTTTGAAAAATACAAGCAATATTATTTTTCTAGACATCATCAAGTAATATTTGCTAGAAACTAGATGATTTCGGGTGTAGCAATTTTTAATCAATGACTTGATCGATGTATATCGAACACATCAGGCCCAATTACGCGCTTAGTATGTAATCAACCGTAGGGACGCATAAACTTTTTTATTTTATATATATGTAGTTGCAACATGTATTCTGCTATTCCATTATATAGATAAATTAATTTACAAGGCACTAATAAAAAAGTCCAATCATAATTTATGAAGAAAATTCGTATTATTTTCATCATACACAATCCTCTTATCATATTGCCATCCACCTTATTATTATTTCACCCTCTGCATCATGTGGTGAAATCAATATTTCACTAAGAGGCTTCCAATAAACTAGCTAGGTGTATCGATGCTTTATATCCTCCATAGATATAGAACAGTAAACAGATAGATGTCTACATTATTTTTCCAATAACTCAAGATGGCGCACTACGATAGAATGTTGCCAACAAACATTACGTATTACCTCAATACCAATAAACAAAAAGAATCTGCTGTGGTGTCTTATTATTGGGTACATTTATTCTATCTATGTGGGTCTCATTCTATCAGCTAGTTTTTATTTTCAGTTTTCTCATGAAATCTGATAATATTGTATTTATCATTTGTGTATATTTAAGGCGTCTCTAAGGTACCTGCTGTCATCCTTAATAATACAAAAGTGGTCAGCAGAAATACCTGGGATTTAAAGAACTTTTAGAAACTAACGTTACATACGTTGCTTAAAGTAAACAAGCAACAAGTAAAGTGGTGTAATATTTCGCTGATCGCTTTGTTATTGGTTTACCTTACCAGCAAATTATAAATAATAATTATTACTGACATATTATTACTGTATTAATTTTCATTGTTAAATTCCCGAAATGTTGTGATTCATGTTTTTTATAATATAATGATCGTATTTTCAGTCAAATTCGTGCGGAATGGCCCTTGAAAACGAGCACTTAATATGCATGAAGGGACATCGCATGTTCTTTGTCTTGATTTTGATAAAATTACTTACATGACGTAGATGCATATTATATAGAAAATTTCTAACAATGCTCTTGTTACAAAAGTCTTTGTTTTAAAAGGATTTGCTTCATTTGAGAAAACAAAGAAATCTTTGTATGGAAAATGAATTGATTGCGGTATAATTCGATACAGTTGCACTGGACCATTCAACCTATAAATATTTGTGTGGAGAAGAGTCTTCTTGTCCTCCATCTGCTTCTACGCCGCTCTATCCTGGGCTCTCTGGATCCAGTTGGTACCCACGTATTTTACCAGGTCGTCTCTCCATCGTAGTGCTGGTCTTCCTACACCCCTGGTACTCATCACAAAAAAAAACAGAGAGTGTCTACTCCTAATTAGCATTTTTTTTTGTCAAATGCGTCTAATTATTTAGTCATTTATTGAGTCATTTTAACCCTAAAGTCATTAAAGTAGACTCGTTTTTTCCAGGACGATGATATAAGTAGTATGAAGTTTAGTAATCCAATAGTTTGTAGGTACTATAATATTGTCTTCAAAAACCCCGCCAACAGTGTAACTATCCAATATCATACGTTGTGATGAATTCGTGATATGTCAACAATCTGAGAATATGTTTGTTTTTCATATTATTACGATGTAGGTAGGTACTAACACTAACGCATGTCAATAACCTCAACACATCTTTCATATCTCATTTCATGTTATATCGTATTTTATATTATGATAGTAATGTCAATTATTCAGTTACTTTTTGTTATTTCCTTCGACTTTCATCCACTCGTATCTACAAAATTGTAAAATTTTCATGTGTTTCTCTAAAATAAATTCATAATGCTTAAACTTTCCAACCCGCTTTCAGTTCTGATTGATTCATTGAATTATTCGTTTGTATATACTAATTATTTAATTATAGAGAAACAGATATCTTCATATACAATGTGTCCTACGATCGTTTTTACGTAAAAATAACGCATTCGCCAAATCTACATGTATAGGTATATGTTGCGGTCCGCTGGCTTGATACGTCCCCAGCGTCATTATACGCTTGAATGTCCTAAAATTTAACGCTTATGCACATTGCTTGAAAATCTATTGAATGTACCACAAGTATTCGCAATAAAATGCCGAAGGTGTATTTTCTTTCAAAGTCCCTACAATATTTGAACAATCGGCGATCTCAGTATGAATGTCCCTAATGTTTTGTTTCTGATGTAATGTTATGGGAGAATGTTATTGCGCTGTCGTCTTTTCTTCTGCAGCAAAGATTAGATTACATTTGGCCCAGTACGTTTTCATATTATAATGTGAAGCATTTCACTTTGTACGTGCGGAAACTTGAAGAAATTGGAAAAATATGACTTAGAGGTATTAGGTATGTACCTACACCTCTTCCAGCACGAACAAACTGCAGTAGATTGGAATTGGTTCATATTATTATAGGTAGCTATACTAAATTGCACGAGTTAAAAGTCTTATGTATATACTTAGGTGAATTGCTTGCCGTAAGTATCACAAACATACATTGCACACCACCGATTCCTGAAGCAATGTAAACAAAGAGATCTGTAATGGGAATCCGGAATACCCATTTTTTTTATTAGATCCGCAGTAAATCTTCAGATTACTATACCATTACGTTAGTGTAATAGATATTTCAACCACCTTTTTCTTTTCAATGTTACGTACCTTATCACTTTATTTACCCTTAATAGCTCGTGGTCTAATGGGTAAAACAGAATTGCGAAATGTCGAGCTTCATATATCAGTTCATTTTGAAACCCTGTAAAATAGTGTTGACTTCAAATTAAGTCTTCTCCAATTGAACAAATACTATGGTGCTGTCATTTTGCCACAAAACGTTTCCCGTTATTAAAGGGGGATGCCAAAAGAAAATGAATGATCAAATTTCTACAACAGAAACCATCAGGAAATACGCTATAAAGGTGGATGATGTGATGAAAATTGGATGGGATGGGGAGTTGGTTGTATATTATGTCTGGAATGTGGAAAGAAGAATGGAACAGTAAGATAGAAGGACTTGGTATGGGGAGATGATACGTGACCTTTGCTTCTCGATTCCCGTACTCTTCTCCACTAACCAAGAGATTGCAATTTGAATTGTATTTGAACAATATAATAATACCTTCAATATGCAAGCAACGCGAGTTTATATAACATAATTTTAATTTATTTTCCAATATTATGGTAGCATTACGTAATATTTGAAATTACAATATGATGTAATATTACGTTACTGTATATAAAATATTTTTATATAGTCTTTGATTTGCAAAGGAATTGTGTTATGAAACATTTGTGTAATATATTTTGCGTTTGTTTCAGTTAATCTCTAGAGAAACCCATAACGAACCACGACCCAATTTAATTAATATTCTGCATACCGTACGTAATCCATCCCTTCATGATAAAACTTCTGAAGGAAAATGTAAATATATTACACCTAATACTTATACTTTCCCATCAGTACCTCCAGGTATGTCTCATTTGGACCCCAAAGGTGATTGGTTCTCCACAAGTGAGGGTGATAAAATAGATGATTCGGGAATATTGAACGATATAATACACACCACAAAGTGTACGTATGTATATACCTACCGTCTCTATAAATTAAATATTTTCTCATCAGCAGCGATCACCTCATTTCGCTCTTATCCATTCTTTGGAATTTCAAAATTACCACAGCTGCAAAATATCAGACAAAAAATCAGCTCTTTGTTTTTAAAATACGTTATAAATTTAAAAAAAATGATCTTGGTGATGCTAGTAACAAAAGTTACTAATTTTACAAAAAAAAATACGCGGTATGATATGTATGGGAGCGGGCGCGTAAATTTTTAATTTACCATTATGCTAACCAAATCTATACTTATTTATTAGTCAAGAAAAAAATTACAAACAAGACACGGAGTAATGTGCTAAAGGATTGACTTAACCAATAACTTTGCGAATTTTAATCTCTTTTCATCGTTTTATTTTGCAAATGTAGAAGTGATTCTATATCATGTTCACGATTACTAAAATATTTTTTAAGATTTTGTAGTAACTGCTGTTTGCTCTTCTAAACTTCCGAAATAGTTGGATTTACAAACTGTATGAAGGTATGAAAACTGTCATTCCTGTCTGTATTAATCAAAATACCTACTAATATTATAAACACATACATTGTTGTGTATTGTAAAAAGTTACTTGTATTTACATACATTAAAAGGAGAGTTTCCGTGTGTATCTTTTAATTATTGTTTCGAGTCTTCTCATAAACACGATGCATGTATTAATGTATAGTAATCAAACTGCCGTCTAATTCGAAACAATAGCTTTTCTTCACAATCTTGCCTACTAATTATCAGTTACGTGGAATTAAAAGTCATTATGTTTAATTGCTTTGGATCGTTTGTTCATATTGAAAGTTTAATAACCTTCTAAAGAAACATGATTGTATTATAATTCCCCGGCTAGACTGTATAATGTGTTTTTATGAGTCTCCCTGTACTCGCAAACTGCAATGACGTCCATTATTCTTCATTTTTATCTAATTAAAAGGGTTTGAATTAAAATTATATCTGTGATAAATTTGGCGATACACATTATGAACATCAAAATTCACTGTGTAGGTTTATTTTCGTAATTTACACTTTAGACGAAATTGTCTTTGTTAATAAAATATGAAAACAATTCCTCGATTACTATACGCATACGACAATTATTGTGAGTAGACCCATTACTTCAGATGATCTGTATTCTGTATGACACCCATGATTGCTTTTCTTTAAACAGTTTCATCACGACCTGTAGGGCTATTCGCGAAATTGTATTCGTGTGTTTCGTATTTTGTACAATTTTCTATAGTATGTAATACAATTGCGCCTCAATTTTAACAGATGATACCTAATCGTTTTCTAACCCTGCTGTTTTCAGCTTACATAATTAACCCTCTCACAGAACGCGGTACATTACGTACCTAATAATAGAGTCGTTGAAAATCCCTAAGTTCGAAGTTTTTTTATTATATAAATAATGAGATAAAAAATATGAAAAAGGGGTCGCGAGGGAGGCATTGTTCATTGAGTAGATATTCATAATGGAAAATATCTTTCAGCAAAATACATTATTATGCAATGCTATACCATCTTACTGCCATTCCACTTCCTACTGTTGAGCATATTTCCCAAGTGGTTTTTCTACTATAATAATAATTGCATCCGTAAGAAGCGCCATTTGAATGCCTTATTACTATTGCTAAGTATGACTCTACACCCACACAAACACAAACACACCTAATACAACAGAATTATATAATTTTCCAAGACGCTGTACAATTTCTATAGTTCGTAGGATTATTATTTTATCCCCTGCTATATAAACGAATAAGTTAATAGAAGTTAATTAATTTGAACTCACAGATTCAGGTTGCATTAATGTATTCACGTTCTACTTCTAGGAACAGATTGTTCTTTCTACATTTTGCTTACTTTAACTTGCGATAGTTTTACAACTTCAGTAGAGTTTCAGTTTCTAGCGATTGGCTCCACGTCACCTCTGACATCTTGTGTATCTAGATCTTGGGTTACGTCGTGTATCAGTCACTTTTTTTTTCTTCCCAGCAGCGGCATTTTGGTTTTAAGTTTATTCTCACGATTATATTTTAATTTTTTTCTGGTAAGTACGTTTAAGTAGGTATTTATGAAGCAATTCCTTGGACTTTCTATGTTACTTCGTTTTTCAAATTCTATGTTAAAATCTTAGACGCGCCACTACATTTGCAGGACATTCGCAGGATCAGTTTGCAACTTAAAAAGTTGGAGTCTAAATACTGCGTTTACGTGTATTTCAGTAACGAGGATTTAAGCTTGTAGTGCTTGGACCTCACTATGTCCCACTACCGCTACTCGTCGGCCGCTAATACGAATCTATTTCAAAATTAGTTTAGTTAGTACAGTCCTGATTAGTTATAACAAAGTACTAAATAAGTACATTTTCATAGCATTGGACTAATAGGGATGTTATTAATGAAAATTATAATACTACATAGAATAATATGAATAGTTAGTTTGCTAGCAAACACTTTAACTAAACTATGTCCGAGTTTAATAATTTCTCTACTAAATTACACGACAAGGGATGCAAATGTATTCATCGACACATCGGCCTTGTGCTTATGCATGGTGGTATCTGATCTGCACTCCATTCAGTATTTCGATACAATGATTTGTCGTGGTTTCAACCATATTTTTTTTATCAGGATAGATATTTGACTACTATTTTTCAAAATGCCTGAATAAGGAAAATTTCTAATCCACTATGTTTATGTATCTTAAAAGATAATGAAAAGTAAATACGAATAGGTATATATTCTTTTACTATACCTTCCGTCATCAAAAACTGTTCATCTAGGACGGATAATCACGATATAAAACGAATTTTTACAAGTAAATTGTTTCTTTTACATGTATTTTTTGTACCGCTTCAATAATAAACCTAATATGTACTTTGTATTCCTGAAATTTCATTGTTCAATATTGTTGCGTTGCAAACAAATGACTGTTAAAAAAATCGATGCTTTCGAACTTCATAATAGTTACATACTCTTCTTCAGAGAGCAATGTACTATTCTAAACTACGTATAAACGCGACATATTATTTAGTTTGTAATATTATTGCCCATAACGTTAATGTAAACAACCAGCTACATAATAACATTAGTGTTTTAGTTCATACTTTGATACAACTTATGCAAATATATACTACAATCTATTTAGTTACACACATTCCATATAGCATACAGTAAAGTTATAGTAGCATGAAGTAGGCACCTACCTATCTAAATTAATGCTACTTTCGTAGAATGCAATAACGTTTTAAGGGAAATTTGATAACGCTTTTATTATGACTGCCGTTGTATTTTGTCAGACAAATATTGTAATATGTTTGTGTTTTATTGTTCATTTAAATAATACCATCATTATGAATAATTGTTATGTATTACGTATTACGATGTCATCGTTAACATCTCTATTAGTTGTATACTTGTATAATCTTATTAAAGTAGCATAATTTTCTAATCGTTGTCGCACAGCTAACTGTTTTTTTTTTTTGAGATAGTGATCCTAGCTGGGCCATGATCTAAGTACCTTCGGAGACGGTTGGCCAAAGAACACATTTCTATAGCGTTGTCATCAAATTAATAATGGAGTTCTACAAAATAAATATCAAATCATTTAATTAGTAATGTGACATTTTTGTATCTAGAAACTTTTCGTACATCCAATGGGATTACCCTTGTTTGTTTCTCACGTTCTTGATTCATACTCTGCTACCATTTCGTCCTTGCTTTCGCCTTTGCGTATTCCCATCATGACGGATATAGGGTAAAGCAACAGTTGTGCTAATTAATTGTCTTTCATCTGATTCGGGTAAATATGAACCGTTTCACATTGGTTCGATTTTATCGATGGCTATAACGACATATGTTACTAATTACTATGGTCTTGCCTTGTACTCATTGCATTATCTTTGAACGTCTTTGTTACCTGTTTCTGCATTGTTTTCTTCTCTTTTGCGTGTCAAGTCCTAAAATTTTAGAAAGACACTCAGCAAAAAGCTGTTTCTATGTCCTGTATGTACGAGTACATTGTTCAGGCTGTTCGAAACAGCTCTTCCAGCATCTTTCCAGCACAATTTAAAAGATAAAACAGCTATTTTCTGTTTACCTGTTTAATAGCTTCTAGACCTTTTTCTACTAGATGACAAACTCGAGGAATGCGTATATTTACTTACCACCTAGTACATGCTCATCAATATGAAAGAATTGTTCCTTCTTGCTATTTTACTCGTACATACCTAGTTAAATCGCTCTAACATAACATTTAGAATTTTACGGTGGACCCACATAGAAAAACATCGTTTTCGTTAATTAATTTATTATGAATGTTATAATTGTTGGTTTTTAATTAACATAACATGATTTATTTCACATTAAAATGTTGTTCTTAATAATAAATTCAACACTTGTATAAAAATCTTATATTTATATTATAAATTTTCTCTTTGTATAAAATTAGGTCAAATCATTAAAGTAGTAAATTTCTTATTAAAATTTTAAATAAACTTATTAGTGTTTTGTCCTCGTTATTATGGAAATAATTAAATTATTATTATTTCTATCTGATCTGATTTTCTTGTGATCAAAATGAAGCAGCGATGCGTTAACGACCAGAAGAAATGTTCAGAAAGAAATTAACAAATTTTATAAACAACATAATTATTATAATAATAACTATCTTACTTATGCCCGATCCCACCAACTACCACCTAGTAAGCAGACCCCTAAGGAATTTCCATACAAAACCATAGATAATTTGAGTGATTATTATAACTGTCATAACCTTTAAGATATAAATCCATACAAAATACAACATGCAGCTACTTAAGTGAGGGAGATTCTGGGCGGAGATATTTGGGCATCTTACGATCACCCAACGAAATGAGCTCAGGGCTCTTAATGACGAATTATCAGAAAGGAAGGGCAAGGGTGAGGAAGGATTATTTATCAAATATGTATCTGGCAAACCTACCATAGTGAAAAAAAACTCAAAAAACCAATAAAGTCTCTGACCGCCTACTATCAAAATGTAAGGGGATTGTGCACGAAGTTGGAGGATCTTAGATTGGCGGTTACTACTTTCACTCATGATGTACTACTTATTGCGGAGACATGGCTGAAACCTGAGCTGGGGACGCCAGAGCTTGGCTTGACTGGATATGATGTGTTTCGTCAGGATAGATCAACTGAGACTAGTAACAAGTCAGGGGGCGGTGGAGCTCTGATTGCGGTTAGGAGAAACCTCTCGGCTAAGCGTCTTAAAACTTCACATGTGGACGTGGAACAGGTGTTTGTCCTGACTAAATTAGAAAATAGAAAGCTCGTAATAGGCTGTGTGTATATCCCATCACCAGCCCCGCTCGTCCTATATGAGCATCACTGCGAGGAGTTGGAGAGATTGAGGGAGCTGTACCCTGATGCTGACTTCTTGATTGCTGGCGATTACAATCTGCCGAGGCTTCAGTGGGATCAGGATTCTGAAAATTCAGCAGGACGCGACGGATTATCGCTTTCTGACTCCGAGAGGACAGTGGTCGACACTATTAATTATATGAATGTGTATCAAAGGAACTTTGTAGTGAATGGCAATGGACATATTCTTGATCTTGTACTCTGTAGTGAGCCATCTGTAGATGTGAGTGAGGCACATGAACCCCTTCTTCCTCTTGATGGTCCCCATCATCCACCCTTGCACATAGTTGTCAGGGATTTACATGTCACTGGTGCTAGAACTGTGAGAAGGTTTTTAAACTACCATAACGTAGATTATAGGATAATAAATGAAATACTCTTTAAAGTTGATTGGACATTTTTGGAAGAATTACCGCTTCAGGAGGGGTTAGCTCAGTTCTATAGTGTGATTCGTGATAAGGTTATTAGACATGTGCCTGTGTCAACCTATTTTCCCTCAAATTATCCTGATTGGTTTAGCAAAGAGCTTAAAAATAAAATATTGGATAAAAAACTCGCTCACAAAGCTTATAAGGATACTGGAAGTTTGGGTGATTATATTATCTTTCAGGATCTCCGTAGGGAGTGTAGGAAGATGACTGATGATTGTTACAGGAACCATATTAGTAATGTTGAGGTCAGTGTCAGGTTTAATACTAAACGACTATTCAGATACTCTAATTCTTTGAGATCCGACGACTCCCCTGTTCCTTGCTCGGTGCAGTTTGGCAGCAAATCGGCTAATACCCTCCCCGAAGTTGCTGATTTGTTTGCTGATTATTTTAACAGTGTATATGATAGTACCTCTGTCCCACGGCCCTGTTTACCTTTGGAATCTCAAATCAATCTCCAATTATACTCATTGAATGTTGAGATTAAAGATGTTGTTTGTGCCATTAGAGAACTTGAGCCTAAAACGAATGGTGGTCCTGATGAGGTCCCCCCGATAATACTCAAAAATTGTATGTTTAGTTTGGCGTACCCTCTCTATATTATTTTTAACAAATCGGTCTCCGCTGGTCAATATCCTGAATGCTGGAAAAGTGGGTACCTGATACCTGTATTCAAATCTGGGAGTAGGGTTGACGTGTCTAATTATAGACCCATATGTATGCAATCAACTATACCGAAGATCTTTGAAAAAATTATACTAAACAAGATATCTTCCTCCATAAATGGGACTATTACCGAATACCAGCATGGTTTTATGCCTCATAGGTCAACTCTTACCAACCTTATGGTCTATGAAAATTATATCTCCCAAAGTATGGCTTGCAGGACTCAGGTGGACTCGATATATACTGACTTTAGCAAAGCATTTGACCGGGTTGATCACTCCATTCTTTTGCAAAAATTGTCCGCAATGGGAATCACTGGCTCGTTGTATGACTGGTTTGCTGACTACTTGACTGGCCGAAGACTGATGGTACGTGTTGGTGACGCTGTCTCATACTCGTTCGAGGCAACGAGTGGTGTTCCTCAGGGTTCCCATCTTGGTCCAACCCTATTTATATTGTTTATTAACGACGTTGTGAATATATTCACTGATGTGAAAATTCTAATATATGCCGATGACTTAAAGATCTATAGGGCTATAAGGGATCCTCGGGACTGTCATATTCTTCAGAGCAACTTGGATAGACTCTGCAGATGGTGCTCTGACAATAGACTGGTGCTGAACGCCAAGAAGTGTCAGGTAATGCGTTTCTACCGAATTGAAAAACCACAAATTTTTAATTACACTATTAACGATTCTGCACTTCAGTCAGTTGATGAGATTCGAGACTTGGGAGTTATATTTGATCGAAAGATGAGCTTTGTCAGTCATATTGACAATATTTGTGCTAGGGGCATGAGACTTCTTGGTTTCATTCTTAGAATTTGTAAGTCTTTTTTAAATATTTATACCCTGAAGATACTCTTTGTTTCGCTTGTACAGAGTATCCTAGAATATAATAGCACTATCTGGAACCCCTGTTTTGAAGTACATGTTAAGAGTCTAGAAAGAGTTCAACGGAAATTTCTGAGGCACGTAAATTATAGACTAGGCATCCCAAGGGAACAATTAGATTATAATTGTTTGCTGACTTATTTAAATATTTTGAAGCTTTCTGATCGTAGAACCTTAATCGACCTGATGACCCTGTATAAAATAATAAATGGAGGTATGGATTGCCCGGAGATTCTGAGTCAGATTAATTTTCATGCACCCTTGAGAGCAACCCGTCAGGCATTGCCTTTTTACACTTGTGCGTCTACCACGGCTTATAACTACAACTCGTCTGTGAATAGGTTGCAGCGAATGGGTAATGAGATCTCTGGGTCCGCGGATTTCTATGGGGATGCTCTGTTAAGGTTTAGATTAATTGTTCTCCGTCTACTAAGTTCACCTGCCCAGCCAGTGACGTGACGGATTAATTGTTTTTGAGCTCTTGTAATTGTGTTTTGTTGCTGATTTTATTATTTTCTACTGTACAGACTAATTGACTGATTCTTTCCAACCTTTTATAGTTTTGTTTTATTGTTACTTTATTTTTATCCATTATGCAGACGGACTGATTGTATTTGATCTTTTTACAATTGTATTTTACTATTGTTTTATTTTTTTTCTATTATACAGACAGTTATATTGACAGATTGATCGTTTTTAGCCTTTTACAAATGTGTTTTACTATTAATTTTTTCTTTTATTTAACTTTTTATTATTAATTGCATTTTATTATTGTTTTATTCTTTTATTATGATTATTTTACAGATTGATTGTTTTTTAGCCTTATTTGACTGAATTTTATTTTTGTTTCATTATTTTCTGTTATACAGATTGATTGTATTTAACCTCATATAACCAAATTTTATTATTGTTTTATTCTTTTATTATTATTATTTTACAGATTGATAGTTTTTTAGCCTTATATGACTGTATTTTATTATTGTTTCATTATTTTCTGTTATACAGATTGATCGTATTTAACCTCATATAACCATATTTTATTATTATTTTATTCTTTTCTATTATACAGGCAGATTTATTGTGTTTTTTATAATTGTATTTTATTATTGTTTTTTTACTTCACAAGCTGATTAATTGTTTTTAGCCTTTTACAGTTGTATTTTATTATTGTTTCAATCTTTTTTTTTATTGTATCTGCGCTGAATATGACTATTCGTATTACTGCTTGTTTTGCCTTGCTATATATTATGTATCATTTATATTATTATCATGAATTGTGATCGAATATTTTAAATCATATGTTGTCAAAGGCCGTGGGCCGTAAATTATCTTAAATAAATAAATAAATAAATAAAATAAATATTTTAGTAAATTTAATTTGCTATGCCGGATGTGTGGTGATCTAATAAAGTTTCTAATAGGCAATTTATAATTGTCAGAAATATCATTAGTTATTATTAATTTAATATCAAATATAAATCTACGATTCTATATAGAAATACGTGTGACGCAATTCTGTATAGTGATGAGCGAAATCAGTCTTGGTCTTGCATGAACAAGACCAAGACTGCTTTTTCGCTGCAAGACCAAGACAAAGACCGGGTGCGCAAAACCAAGACTGAAAGCAACACCGGGCCTGCAAGACCAAGAGTCTTGCATGACTGGGTTGCAAGAGTTTTGCTAGTTTTGCAACATTTTATGATAACACATTAAAGATTAGGTGCTGATAGGAAGCATAATAAATAACAATATTACAAATTATGAACCTGATAATAGAACTGATAAAGACCAAGACTGATATGCAAATGCAAGACCAATACCAAGACCTAGCTTGCAAGAACCCACCCAATACCAAGACAACTCTGGTCTCGTCTTGGTCTTGCAAATACTCATCACTAATTCTGTACAATAGGTATATCAATTGGTATTTTATTTTTGGGTATGGTGACTTGTGAAAGATATATGAAAAGTTTTTTTTTCGCATTGCTCAAGAATGAGCATATTCTTGGTAAATAGTAAGCTTGTTTTGTCGAACTCATATTTGCTATATATATAAAACATTTAGACAATAAAAACAAAATAAATCTTTAGTTACGATAAAATCTCTTAGATATTTTCTTTCAAAAGTGGTTATGGATGTTTTGAGAGTGCATAATGATAAAATTATCAAATGAGGGTATTTTTTAACCCATCAGAATTTTTCTTGACCTGAAAAAAAATCACCTTGTGCATACCCGGTAAAACGATAAAATCTGTGTTTTTGAAACGGAATAGCGATAGAAACCTTGGGATCAGGATTAACAGTTCATACTGGTCATACTACCAAAATGTAGTAGGCATAATTTGCTTATCAACCTTTATGTTATTTTACTTACAATCTTTGCATAACAATATTACTGCCTACACATAAGTGTGCTACAAGCTTTCATAGCGTAATTATTTTATATCGTACGTATGAAAATAATGAACCTGAATAAGAGTAATGACCTAGATTCTCCTCTTAGTTATTCATAATGACATTATTTCATAATCAACTCCTAGAATTCCTTTGAGAGATGACTCCGATAATAAAATATTGTGTTAAAGGAATGATAATGTGGAGAGCACTGATTTGTTTTTTTTTAGGTATATTTTTCTATAAAAATGTACTTTCATCTTTTATCCCATTTCGTATTTCATCTTGAACGTCTAAACGAAGTCGTTAAACATCTTAAAAAATAAATTTTACAAATCTTAAATATTGTTTTAAATAAATTTTAGTATGACTCATATTTAGACAATTTAAACATAGGTAGATCGTTCTACTAGCTTATCTATGAATTAAAGTTGCATTGTATGTTATCACGACATCTCCGAATAATAGAGAATGGAAAATTGTTAGTTGTGCATTTATAAAATACACACAATGTTATCTGTGCGCCAAAATTTATATTAGGTTCAGAATTGGTGGTGAACCTCATTGCTGAGAAATGTTTGAAAAATATCTTGTGGAAATTCTACGAATACCTACCTGATACGAACGTGTCTAGACATTACATAATTTTCTAAATAGACAAGGTCGTACCTTTTGTAACTTGGTTCACATCTCATCTCTTTTTTGTATCCAAAATCTTTGTCTAATCTTTATTAATTATCATGTTTCACATTGTAAGGACATCTATTGTGTATGAACTATGATTTGCAATGTCACATATTACATGACTTTATTGTTGCTGTTGACAATAATTCATTAGAATAACATCCTACGCGCGTGTTTGCTGTTTACACATTGTCTAGTCAAGCCTAAAGCTACGAGTATCCCAACCATATGAGTATCCCAACATTCAGATCTCATTAGACTAAAAAATATTGTATGTGATTTTAATTTCTTTACCTTTGTTGTTACAGAGAACGGGCTACTTTCGTACGAAAACCCCAATTACCATCTAGATCCGGCGCGGCTGGATGATGCCCTGAACAGAAATTCAGGACATCCGTATGGAGATATTCATAATAATCCTAGGGGAATCGGAATGCAGCATCAATTACCCACAAAAGACGTTTACGATGACGACGATTTCACGGACAACAGAAGGTAAGGACATCATTCTATTTCCATCACAGATACTGGTTTTCATTGAAGTATGTATCTAACATTTTGCAATCATGTTTACATAATAATTGCCAAACATATTACATCATAATATCTTCGTACTTTGTCCGTCAGCATGGCAATAGACCGGTTCAGAATAGTCTTGTTTGTTTAATTGATATATTTGATGATCTAATTCAACTTTTAATCAATTTATCTTCAACAATATGCTTTTTCAACACCAAGTACAAGATCACGTACAGATTTTTAGTGTCTGTCTTTTCTTAATTCTTTTAAACCTGTATAGCATAAATAATGTAAAGTCGGCAATAAGCAAAAAGTGTTTTTTTATATTGTTTATGTTGGTTTAAACCTACGTATATACACGAAACCAAATTGATGTGCCATTTGTATTACTAATGTCAATTTCTTCACCTTCAAAGGAGAGAAAGGATACACGTACATTTTTTTTATCAGAGCAATAAATTTATTCCTCTTATATCTACACTACTACTACGCTACTACAACTACTACAGGTAAAACGTTATTTCGTGCTAACAGATTTTTTTCGTATAAATAAAATGCCGTCGTCGACATTGCTTCGTGTGACCTTGTTGTCGGCTGTAGTCTCGTGTTTCAAATCCACGAAATACCTCATTAGTTAGGTCGGGAACAAAAATGTCTATGGAACATTACATTAGGTACACTTTGTAGTCTATTCTATACTATGTAGGGAGTATACTATGTATCTACTTACAGTGTTTGCTACGATCGATAAGACAATACGTTTGAATAACTTTATAATAGAGACAGACAACATTTTTGCAGTACGGTTCTGTAATATATTTTACTTGGTTTTTAAAATTATTATAGAAATTCTTGCCACACAATCTTAGAAACAACTTCTGCAGTTAACATTCAGGAAAAAATCTTTCCCTGAAAACGCACATTAAGGTCTAGCAGCTTGAACGTATTTGTTTATCTACACGACACGGGATTTTCAAAACTTTTCATTAAATCTGTAGAGATATTTCCCTACTCTGGGTTTTCTAAAATGATGATTGTCATAATACTGCCCGGTTGGGAATTACGCGGGAAAAGGGGCGGCACAAAACTACTGCAAATAGCGTAGCCTCCTTACGTCCCTATGTTCTCAAAACAAAAGCTCTGTAAAAAAACAGCAAGCGTTATTTAATTCAGTTCATTTGATATTTATTTATTTATTGGGGACACACACAGAAAGTTATAACAAACATACATAATGACATACACAAAATATATAATTCACGTTAACCTCCCAATTAAAAGTGTCCACAGCATGCACGCATGGTAGGTACATTACAAATCAGTCAAGTGAATATAAAACATTTAAATATAATTAAATAGATATATGTGATGAACTGTTTGCCGTTTCTGACTTGTAGGACATGGAATCAGATATCTATGTAGGTATCGTATAAAATATGGTAGATAAAAGTACACTCTACTTTAGATTGAAATTCCTCCCTATCCACTGTCTTGTAACGTTACAAATAAGAAAATTGAAGAAGGAGTGAATACATTAGTTTTGGTCCATACGTTTTCAATTCTCTACTACTTGTGTGCGTACTAGTACGTGAAGGTTCAGCAAATATGAAGACGACAATTTGATTAAATTTTCATGGAATCTGATCAGAATACTTTCGCGTAACTTACCTGTATTAACAATCATTGATAACTAGCTGAGTTACCCGTGCTTTGTAACGGTAAATTTAACAAACCAACCCGGCATATATAGGCTTGAGCTGGACAAAAAGTGAGATCTGAATTTCTTTTCCAACGCCCTTTCATACGATAGCGCACACTCGACCCCACACAACCTCATTATCATGGCATCTCCTAGCAAAACCTTCTTCTCCAAAAACCGGCGACGTTAGGACACAGCCTATATTATCGCAAATGTTATTCTAAATTTTCGCAGCAATCCATCGTAAATTGCGGGAGTTATGGGAACACTTAGAAACAAAAACCGACTTTACTTTATGTATATAGATAAGCCTTTGTGTCCTGCAAACACTAATAATGGACTTGCATTCTGGAATACGGAAGTGTACCTATAACGTAACGTTTATTCAATCTCTTCATTTTACAGGTACACACTACACAGGTGTGTATGACCCTCTATGAATTACAATTTTTGTATTTGTTTTTTTCTATTATTAAATTAACCTTTTGTGTTCGTGATCTAATCAATGGCATCGCTGTATTAATGCAAGTAATGTTATTAACACAGCTGATGCGGTATTTAGTTTCCCACGCGTAGAGACAAATAAATAACTATTATTAATTAATTACTATAGAATAATTGGGTATTATTAGCTGCTTAGCAGACACTTAGTCATCATTACAAGGATATTATTATCTATTACTATAGCACTCACATAGTGCCATCATCTTGTCAAGGATATTCCGCATTTGGATATGTTGCGAATTTATTTTGGCTTTGTTTTATCTCACAAGAGTCACAAGATAGATGATAGATACTTCATTTTGGCAATTGATGACTCAGAGCATTCAAGAGATATACCACCTACTGATTTTTGTATGAGATGACAAGCGTACGTGTTGTTAAAGTCAATCTTTTCTACCGAAAGTGCCTTCGAAACAATTATGATTACACCGGTGTTTATTTATTTATTTATTTGGGTGAACATAATACAGAATTATGTTAAAATTACAAGTAGATA
This sequence comes from Ceraclea dissimilis, assembly GCA_963576895.1. NCBI lineage: Eukaryota > Metazoa > Arthropoda > Insecta > Trichoptera > Leptoceridae > Ceraclea > Ceraclea dissimilis. Next base: position 6,373,377 of record OY756363.1, on the reverse strand, counting down.
TTGTAACATTTGTTCACTAGGGCGAGCTTATCGCAACGCTAGCGCCGCTCTGCCAGCTAACCCAGTTTACTGCTTTTCCAAATATGATGACACTTTGATGCACTTCAACAATCTGGGGTAGTCGTGAGTGGTGTGCGACTGCGCCATACTTCATCCAAGAATTCACTATAATACACACATGCTTGTGTGTGTTTAACCTAAGCCAAAGAAACCAACGAAATGACTGAGTGTAAATTTATTTCTACATGGATGTTTTTATATCTATGTGCTGTTTTTGAAACCTCTATCTATTTAGTACGAAGGTTGTCACGTTTACCTTGAATCCGGATAATAGGACAATTTCATATCGAGAATGCTTGTGAAATAATTACGATTGATTTTCGTTTGGAGGGCCATAACTATCGCGTGGTATTCTGTTTTTTATCAATACATTCTGCTGTTGTAGAGAAAATGACTCCTTCATACTCGTATTTTATTCAATTTCTTGTAACTTGAATGTAAATAACACTCAGGTAAACGAAATGCGTGTATATTCCTGGAGTACACAATAATAAACAACACGAGTATAATAAAATAACGTATGTGTGTGTCGGAGTATGTAGGTACACTGTACACTGAATAGTGTATTATACTCGTATAGCATAGCCCACGCAAAGAGGATCGGCCTAGTTCCGTAGATTTATTATTTGATAGGTCACTACATTACACATTGCTACTACAACATCATATATTATTAGCCTTAATACTGAGTACTGACCTCTTCCGGTTTACCGAACATAACGGTTTATTCTTTTTCCTTATTTTGTTTTTATATTGTTACTTACATAAATTTATAAAAACGTGTTTTTTCTAGGGATCTTGAAATACCATTGTTTGGTAATAACTGACTCTTTCATTGTACAGAATATTTTCATCTTGGTACTCGTAATTTCCATTAACTGTACTTATCATTTTTACCACAACACAAACACAACTTAAAGGATTTTCTGTAATATTTTGTGAAAAGTGAGAAACTATAGTTTTGGTACGTACTTATTCACTCATTCACCCCTATATTTACCTGCGTCAGTCAACTTTCGGTTCAAAATATGATCCACGAATGCATAATGGTATTTATAATTTTCAATACAATGGGAGAAATCTACATAGATTCTTTTAGGAGTTTTAAAAATTTGTAAGCAATTCGTTCAAAATCTCCGCAGAAAAAAGATCCGCGAACTTAAATTAAAGAAAGGTTCATATCCATCAATTTGTTTATTTACCTGATGTACCTAACAATTTTTTGTACGTGGGACGAATTTATATATCTGGTGCCGTAAAGTGTATTGACTTTCGGAAAAGTTTAACTATACGTAGGTATTAAGTAGAACCTGTATAATGGCATGTCTGTCTGGCCTGAGACTTTTAATTTAGTTAATGTTCATTAAAGTAAATTGAATTTGCTTTATCTTAAACCGAGATAAAAGTAACATTACTATATTCTCTGTTACTATAGGAAAACCTTACTATAATCTATGATGATTCGGAAAATTAGTAGGTGGATACTGGATAGATACATAGTATTTATCTATCTATCTATCTATACCCTCACGCCACGTCCCTTGTAAGGGTAGGCAGAGAGGACAGAGCGCCAGACAGCCCTATCCTTACACACACTCCTAGCTTCCGTCACATTCATGCAATTAGTCATAAACGCTCTCCGATTCCTTTTACTCAAAACGCGTTCATCCTTGAGGATCTGGTCGACATGATCGGACCAGATCAGTCTCGGGCGGCCGCGCTTCCTCACCCCTCTTCGCTCATTCAAATATATCTTTTTTTAACATCACTGACTGTATAACAAAGATGCTAAATATGTGGCGGAGGCAGCATATGCCAACAAACTTTTCAGCATTTTCAGACAGAAGAGTCTCATCAGCCTTATAATACTGGTAAAAATTCACCTATCCAGATATCACGGATATCAAATGATTAGACTCAGATGCGCGGCTCCTAAGATACAAGCGATAAGCATTGTGCCTGGATCTGTCAGTGTTTAAAAAGCTTGTATTCTTTAATAAAGTATTGTAATAAGTAGGTAAGATAGTAATGTATTGCATGAGCCAGTTCCTTAATTCATATGGCAGTTTAGCTACTTAATAATAATCGGACAACTTTAGGCGCCGTTTAGCGATAAAATCGCCCCAAGGGCACCGTACATTTTTCTTTTCTTTTCTTTACCATGTTAACAATTCGTACCTAATATATAGAAAAATCTTCCTAGACGATAATCCGCGCCTCGTATCCTAACGTAGTAGACAGTCGCGGATAGTTTACTAGTAGGAATATTTAACATAGAACTTTGCTACTATAATATTATTATATCGTAGACACGATTGTACATTTGCCTCTACGGCTAGCAGTCACAAGGTTTCATGTTTTAATATTCCCTGGCGCCGTGCTACGGAAGTTTTATTGTTAATGATGACTGGGCCGATCCTAGATTATAATAATATAACTGGTGTCTGGTATTATACCTAATATGGCATTTATTCAGACTATTTATCACAGCTGTTGTAGGATAATATGTCCGCACATGTTATTTTCTACACTTTTAATCAGATCACTAATTACTATACCTAACGGTGTACCTTTCTGGTAAAATCGACGGGCCTTCACTGGTTTGCTTTCTGTTTTTGTTTAATTGTTGACATGTGTTGTTATCTTTGATTATTGAAGTACTTAATCAAATATTTTTTGGCTGTTATAACTGTTTTTGGCCATGTGAATAAATAAATAAATTCTAAATTGTTATGATTTTAATATCACCGTTAGAATATCGAATGTATGACATAGAGTAAATGTGAATTGTAGATGTTACCTGTGCCATTCCATTCCAATTTCAATATTTTTCGTCTGAGGCGAGTTCAATCGCACAACTGTTTCAGAAAGCCTGACTGAATATGAATGTTATTAAATTACTCCTTGGTGATCTTGTAATAAATTCTTGTTCCGTACCTGAGCAGTGAGCAGTTTGAAGCGTCCGACATTAGGTTCTGTGACGTTGTCGTCTATTTCTGCAGACAGCATAAATAATAACTAATGTCATATTACTTGAATTATTTATTCCAACTCCCAACTTTACTGCCTACTATAGAACCGTACATCAATATAACATCAACTATATTTTCCTACGTACAAATCATTCCATGCCAGTTTACTCTTCTAGGTATACCAATGGTTTCTATCTAAGATTCTATAGGCTTTTAATATTTTATTACGTCGCCTATTTTTCCCGCTTTTCAAAAGTTAATATATGTCGTTAAGTTTTCACAACGCAATTTCATAAAAAATGTTATAAAATCTGTATGAGATAGCTGGATAAATTCTCTTTATATAGTAAGCTTTTTTGTAATAGTTGCGAATTTTGTGATATTTTATGAAGGTAGGTATTTTTTGTGATTTTCACAGATTTTATGCTCGGTATATAACCTGTCTCCGAAAAGTGGTAATAACTATCTGCGTCCTTTAAAGTTTTTTTGGGTGAATATAAGGACGTCACCAAAACCTGACTTCGAAAAGACAGAAAAATTTATAAAAAAGAGTAGGAAGTCATAGATAGGACCTACTTATATCATGTACTTAACTATTCCTTTTGGATATAAATTTAGGTTGGAATCTTTCCCCTCATTTCATCGCGCTATCATACAATCATAAATCAAATATTTGGATGAAAGATTACAGCTGACTTTCTTTCATAATCCATCTTAGTCACCCTGCAACTCGACTTCCCCTTGATTCACACTTAAAACCAACAACAGAGTTTTATTATTAGATATTATATTGACTATTCTTTCTTTTGTTTGGTTTCCATTGCTCTTGATTTACTTTTACGAAGTTCTTTCAAGATCCATCAAATTTTGACATCCAGCACGATAATTAAAGTATAAGTATGTTTATACTATTTCTTACAATTTTAACCTTTATGTGGGAATATCATTTCGTAAGGCCGCTGCCCCTTTTCGTGGGCACATACCTACATGCGATGTTCATATTTCAGCCATCTGTAGATGTACATTAGTACAGTCACAGTATTTTCTATAGTTTGGAGTAACTAGAGACATATGGCCTTTGTAATTATTAATCTACTAAAAGAAACATTGCTAATCTTGATAAGATTATTGTTTTTCTTTAGAATACAATTTCGTAGCGTTAATCATTTCATCTCACACGCTGAAGAAAACTTTTGTATACATACTTTGTTACATGTTGTTTAAACACGAAACGTGTCCAAACAATCCATTATTTTGTCGAATTATGGGTTTAATAAGAATTATACTATGTTCGTACATGATGTCATAACTTATAACATGAATGGTGCCTTTTAGTTTCTGTCTCTGAGAACTGAGTGAGTGTGTGTAGGTAATAAATGATATGACCTAGTGCACTAACAAACCAGTAATACCCTACCACCTACCCGCACCACACTCTACAATCGTTTCGCCGAAAAACATTTTCCAATTTCCCGTCGTCGGCACTGTTCTGAAATAACAAATAATGCTGGTTTATTTTCACTCGTATCGTGATTTGTGAAAGAACATGCAATAAAAAGTAACAGTAGATATTTAAGTGTGAAATAAATAGTAAATGGTGTATCGTAATCTCATGGTAAACGACTGTTAAAAATCTAATTTCTGTCACCCATTTCATAATTAATTATTACCTTTACAGTACCACAAACATGTCATATTTATTGATGGGAGATGTTTGATTTGATGCGATAGCGATAATGACACCTCATTGATTTCTGAATAGGCCATGGTTCTGATATAACACTTTTTATAGTAGACAAACTTTCTCCGCTCCCCAAGCCTGAAATCTTCTTAATTTGTGCTTTGGAAACCTTTCTCGTGTTGACACTGGATCAGTACACAATGATTTGAACATTGATGCAGGTTGCCGACACAGCTGAGAAAATAATTTAGATGGATTTGTTTTATACTAGTTTTTTTTATATTATTAACCTAATCACAGTGAATTATAAATTACGTCTGTTATTTTCTAGACAGAGCGATGTAGAATCATTTAGTAATCTACCCCCTTAGCCCCTTGATGTCTGTGTGTAGGCGGGTAGGCGGCTAGGCGGACAGACGGCCTCTAGTGCACTTGTTCAGGCGCCTACCTACTCGTACGTCATAATGTAGCGCAATGAAACAATAATTCACTCTCTGGAAACAATATATTCATAGCGCCATGCAACGATGCACAATTTAACATGTAATATCATCAACATTTTTCTATTTTTTATTTAGAGTAAAGGCTACAAAACAGAGATCTAAAATTTTCTATATGCATCTATTCCCGGGAATAAACTACGCTATAGGTACAAAGTACATTTCGATTTTGTTGGAAATAAATTGTCCAAATATCATTTAGTCGAGGTTTGAACCTTGATTTGTATGAGTTTCAATGAAGGAAACGGAGGAAAATTTATCACTGAGGCGCTGCTAAATTAAGTTACAAAGTGGAAACTCTATGGTGCGAGGATGAATCATATTGAGGAAAAATTTTAAGCTATTATTAACAAAATAAAAGCTTCTTGCAATAACAATATTTCATGATAAAATATAACTAGCTGATAACTAAGTACCCGCGAAAATACAAAAAGGGTTTAACGGGTTTTTGAAGATATAAATCCATTGGAAATAGGTATGTTTCGTAACGAAAATGTGTAAAAATATAGATATTGTTAATTTTTGGAAACTCTTACTTTATAGGAAACAACTATTAAAGCGGGCATTGCCCCTTTTTTATAATATAATAGAGTAATGAAGTATGGTGAATTGCTTTGATATTTGTACAACCCTCCAATATAAACTAACTATAATATTTGCTGTACCCATAAAGCCTCTAGTGCTAATAAACTTCAGCAATAAATAAAACAATAAAATTATTATTATACGACCACGTGATGTGGGAAGAAGGATATTAATTTCATATTTGGTACATATTTATTTATTTAGTACAACATAGTTCAATATTTCACATCCCCACACTTGCTGATTTTGGCAGGTATATTTTCTGAGACTGACTGGACTTGTAAGAAAATGAAACTTACATTTCCAGAAGTTTGTTATTTGAGTACTAGAGATAAACGTTTGAATGTCCAATCATGATTATTGTTGTTATTTGAAACTTTTCAAATCGCCGGTCCTCTTAAATTACAAAGTAGAGTCATTGTTAGTGATGAAAATGTATAGTAGTTACTTGGGTATATTGTGGAGCTCTTATTTCATTCCGAGGGATATTCCATAAGTTTCTTTACGAGAATGGGTCGCTGCGCTTTGTTTTTTGGACTTTTTCCATTAAAACTTTTCTAGTTTTTCCACGTTTTATATGAAAGTATTTGGAAAATAATCTCGTCGAGTAAAATATTTCATGCTTTAAGCCTTGTGGATGTCACCCTTTTAGGCGAACGGCAGAGGACATACTTCAGAAATTATATACGATAAAGAGTAAGTGTGGAATTAGTTTTTATTCGAAACTTTTCGAAGATGTGAATTATATCTTAAAGAACTTACTGTGTAGATATAAAAGTGTTAAGGATAGACTGAAAATGATATCTTCAATGTATGAATCGGACTTCTCTAACAAAATTATCAAAAGAAAGAGACATAGTACTATACGTTATTTGAGACAATCATTCAGTAAGCAATCTAGGTACCGTTGAGGTGAATACCCTCAATAGATTCCTACTTTGTGTGAAGTGTAGCAAGGTATTAAAGGGTATTAGAAAGGGTAGTCATTATTAGGTACTAATAAGTCACCCCTTTCCACGGAAATAAGAAAGGCTTAAAGGTATTTAGAACCTGAGACCAATACCACTTATTATTATACAGAATTCCTTCAGTAGTACGAAGAGAGCATGGCTGGGTACGTAAAAGCTTTAGCGAAAGTGTCATAGTGTTAAAATTAATAGTAATTTATTACCATCAAGAATTTCATAGGGCACGTGCTCTGTTATTAATATTGTACGTAGTTTTCTTTGTAAGATGATTTTAAGTTATTATTATACATTCTTTATACTTTTAATTACTCTTATCTTCCACTCTCGGGGGAATACACTGTAGACGGGACTTTCTTGTTCAATATTACGTACTCGAGTATTTGCTCTCACAAGCCATGAAGTTCAACCGGAGTACAATAAATATCAATGACAATTTTTCTTTCAGTTTTACTAATTTAGGACCGAAATTGTGACAATATTACCTTCAGTAAGTTTATAAATCGGTCTTGAACCTTTTATACACTCGATTATAACATTTCGTTGGTCTCGATAGATATGTAGTTATTTTTCTCGTCAGCCTGTATGTACCTATATCGTAATAATTATAAAAACTTTACTTTTATCGTAATTCATATCATCAATATTCATAACGTCTACGTGTTAAAAGGTTCGGTCGACGAAAATTGAAGTTATTGAACTTTTCCTCCGACCCTGCGTGATAAAAACAAAAAGTTGTGAAAACTTTTCGCCGAGTTATTAAGACTGTAACTTGTGGTTTCGTTTTCCCAAACTATATGTAATATCTTTTTCATGTGTTCCCTGTCTATGCTTACAATGTTTGTTAAAAGTATTGGAAAATATTTAGATACAATGTAAGTATTTTCTCCTGGGATTTTTCTATCCCCTCATGCCGCTTTCCTTACGAATCATGAGCTATTCGTTGAACTGCAGCGATGTCTAGTGAATAACGTACAAACTATAAAGAGTTCATTCACAATATCAATCTAATGAGCTTACTACCCTATAGTAATATGGCCTCAAAGATCAAGTGAGGGAATGACAGTTTTTGTAATACTAAGTAAGTTTATTGTATGTACATTGTACACAACACAGTCCAGACGTTTTGTCTCAATCTCTTCCCACCCATCATCCTTTTACATCTACACTCTTACACTAGTCTCCTCACATTATGTCAACACCACCCCCTAAGTACAGTAGGTACACACATGCGTATTATTCAATGTTGAACTGAGTACTGAGACTTTGTGAAATACCTCCTACTCAACTAAGAAAATAATAGTAAGGAAATGAAAAAAGCTGGCAGTAAGTTAAAAATGATCAATAGCAAATAGGCGATATTCAAATAGTGACTAAATTGAAATCTTGCGGTTAAAGTCTTGGTGCTGATACGTCAGAGTATCGTGTCCTTTTAATTACAATGTTTGGTCACTGGTCAGTCAGTAGTAGATTTTTAGTGCGTATTTATGTAAATGTTAACCAGGCACAAATTTTTATTGTGTGCGCTAACGTGATTTGTAAATATTAATTTGTAATATTCCACTCAAAGAGAACACAGAGAGTTTACAAGATGTTTCAGAAGTGGTTTTGTGCAATGTACTAACCCTTCTCTTGTGCTTGTAAATTCCTGACAAATTCCTGAAAAGCTCTGATCTTATTGTCACTGGTGTACGTTTTTGAAAATAACAGCGAATGTTATTTCAAGAAATTCTTAATGCTGTACGGCAGTTTTCCACTCGTGTACTTCCTTCATGACATGGCTTGTCGCCTATTTTCACTATACATATTCTAATACGTCTACCGTATTGCCATTGTTTAGTTTTATTAGTTTCTTTTGCAATATGAAGATCATATCGTAACGGAAGACTAAACATGGGAGGCTCAAGAATATAATTTTAACGGTTGCCTATTAGGCAAATTTATACATTATTTTTGCTCCCCTGACAGCGAACCGATAGAACATCCCTACCTACTTTACCATCCTCAGCTCTCAGTGGTTGGTTGGCAGATATTGCCCATGGCAATAAACCCGCCATTTGTTTAATGCATGTCATTACTTGAATAAAGTTTTTATTTATTTATTTATTTTATTTAATATGGACAATAATAGCGTATGTCAAGCAGTACAAAATATGTTTCCAAATACGTACGTAAACAAATCTATTCGGTAGTTTCTGGAATTAAGAAAAATGTAGTGTTTTATTTCTGCACATTTTTAACAGAGGAAGGAAGGAAGAAGGTTTCGCTAGAGTGTTGAATGTCGTTCTCTTTAGAGTGCAACAAAGCGTGTGTAGCGTGTGGCTAAATGCGCACGTAGTATAGGTATAGAGTGTATCCATATTTTCATCTGAGTCGTCCAGAAATTAGAACAATAAGAGAAGTACCTTCAAGGAAACACACCTAAACTATGCATAATATGAGTTCATACTCAGGTAACAATTAGCTCCTAGATTGGTTTCAGAACTGTTCTATCGTATGTATGTATTAAGTACTTGAAGGCTCCCTATACTCGTATAGTGCCTTCGTGTTCATGTAAGAATATAATCAGTCGAAGTTCGTCCTTAATCCTCTATTCACTATTGTGTTTGCATACAATGTGCAGTGCATAAGTAACACTACGTTAATATATCTACCTTCTAGTCGCGTAGGTACTTCAGCTCCCAGTTACTCTTAGTAAGTGCAGAGTGTGAGAAGTCGTCTTGGCGCCCGTCTATCGATCTCCGCCCCTTTCACCCCCCAAACTAACAACTTACTAGTTCAACGTTAAACAAAACTAGTTCATACTTTTTTAATACACTTGATTCTACAAGAAAACATGTTCCTGATGAATTGACCTACGGGAAATCGTCGACAGATTATTTTGTTTGAGGACAGTTGTTGCATTATCCTTAGAGTTAGTTATTTTGATACTGAAAAGCTGAGGCTTCGAGGAAAATCAGAAGGCTTCGACTACTTTACCAAATGAATTCATTCCTATTACTTTGATCGTAATATGATAAGAGTACCGTTAGTTTTAAGTTGAATCTCAAAGACTCTAAAATATTAGCAAAACCAAAAATTCGCGATTCAGAGTAATGCTCAGGTCAGCGATTTCTGAATAATGACGTTTAAAAGCCAGAAAATTTTAATTTATATTTCAAGCTCATTGAAAATGAAATGTACTAATTAGTTTCGTGTATGTTGTTCCCTGCAACTAGCCCTATCACTTATGCTAGACAGTTCGAGTGTCTCAGTTACTTCTAGACGACCTCCCCGTACCACCCTTTCCATGTCATACGTCAGTCCAACACTCCAACTTTACATACATTATGTCACATTACGAGTATAATATATCTAAGTCTAAGTATAATGACACTGTGGAAGGGAGTTAGTATCTAACTACAGGAGGTTTACATTCTTCATTATGCACTTAAGTTTTCTGTCTTTATTTTCGATAGTCTATTATTTATAGTGATCGTTTTTGTGGAATGATGAACCGAACGTAAACACTATCCTACTGCTGTACAATCACCCTATGTCCAGAAGTGAGGTTACTAGTGATTGCTGTATGTTTGTAAGAACGCACATAACATTCTTTTTGTGACGTTCAGAATGGGTTGCGAACATCTCTGTCGAAAAAGATTTGAAATGTCTCATGGGAGATTTATATACTTACAAACATCTGACGGCAACAAGATACTCAAAAAGTATAAAAAAAGAGTGGCGGCCCGCAAATCCCACCAGGGTTTGTTTTTAAATTTGTGGTTAATTTGCTGGCCCTATTAAAAATACTGATTTTTTTACGTAACTCCCTTACGAATAATGTATGTCAATGGATGTTGGAAATATTTCCGATGATCCATCTTAGTTGATGTTTGCTGCTTTCCAATACCTATTATGGTTAACCAAGTACGTGTATCAAGCTTTTTATTGTATAGCGTTTGATGTTTCAGCATTCAGATTCTGTTAGGAGTACGGTCACAATTCTTCTGCTATGAATTTATGCTTGAGACGGAATTGACATTTGTGTCGAGGTATATGGTAGAGAGTAGATAATCTAATTACCGCGATAGTGCCTCACCAGAGAACTACAAAATTAACGACCAATTAAACATTGTAAAAGTCTATAATTTTACATTAAAATTTAATTAAACAAACACATTATAATATTTTCACTGCATTGTTACATAATTTTAACCAGAAATGTTATTTTCACACGATGTACCAAACTGAAAACTGGAATGAAGCGATACGCTCGAATAGTACGAGCATCATATGCATACATACAGTAAGTGCTATACTAACTCCAACTAGCGAATGCTGAAATCATTAAATTTGTATTATATGCGTTTTACACAAATAAAATACTCACTGCAAAGTAAATTACTGGCTGTGTTTTTAGTAAAAGCTTCATACACAAATAATATTACACAGAGTTTATTCCATGAGCCAAACTTATATGGTATGACTTTTTAATGGTACGTACTCGTATGTTGCAACAAAATAAATGTTTATCAACCGAATACATGTTGTATACTAAATTTAACTCACTTTACGAGTATTTCACTGTGAAAAACGCGGAGTTAAATTTAATTTCGAGTGAGTAATAATAAAATACGAAAAACGTTTCGAAACTTGAAGGAAATTTAATCAATTTAACCAGTTGGTATGTGTTGAAGGAATTATGTTACGGTGACTTTATTTTGAATCTTCTGGAGGAATTGAAAATATATCGGACGTAATAGAAAAAAATATTTATGCACTTAATTGATTGACAGCAATCCGATAGTTAGTTATCGATTATCGAAAGATGTGAATTCGACACTGAGATACCATACAGGTAACAGGTATTGAAAAAATGGTCGTTGAGACAGAAAACAGTATTTGAAGTAAGTAGGTATATTACAAATGTTGATACGATATTTACTGAGGATGCGATGTTTTCGTAGCATATAAATTTGATAGTATGCATCCCACGCTCTAGTTGTTTTAATTTTGAAATTTTATTACGAGTATTTTGTATGGAATGGGGTGAACAAACTCGCCTCTATGTCACGCATTCCCTCGTAGATACTATGATAGTATAATGTATTATAGATAGGTACTAATAGGTAGTATAAACATGGGGTACTGTTATTGTATTAAAATTATGATAATATTGAAGTTGAGCGTCGAAGCTTTAGGGATTGTTGAAGGGTGCCTTGCGATATACCGTACCTACCCAATAAATTTATATGTTAATGAGATTTTGTGTTTTTAGTAACAGAAAATATATTTACAATTACGCAGGTTTTTTAATTGCAGAAAAGGGTTTAATGAAGGTTTACAGAGGTCAAGGAATCGTTGTCCTCTAGTAGTATTGAATGAATGAATATTTTGTAATTCTGTGGGTGAATGTATTGCTGAAACAAAGCGAAAGTACTCTTATGGTTTATAAACAATACTATCGACGCCTAAAACGTTTTGTACATGTACTTATATTATTATGATCTTATTCTTAAAGGAATCTTCGGGGAACTTCGTATGAATTGTGTTGGTAAATTCAGAAAGTATATTTTTTACGTACAGTATCTATACTTCGATATCAGATACCTATAGGAAGCAGGGCACATAGCATATAGGGTTGCAATGTTGCAATCTAAATGCATGAAAATATACTGTGACCCAAATGAATTCTGTATTTTGCATTGCATATAATAATATTACAATATTACATAAGTTTCGCGATGTCTCATAACTGCACTATACTTCGTTATATATACAACGGGTGTGTATTTTCATCTGGGTTAACCAAAATGCGGCCAATACTGAAACAAGAGGGCGGTAATGATCTAATCATTGAAAGAGGGGAGGGAAATGAAAAAGCGTGCCATAAAGTTAAAACGAAAAATATTCCGCTAATGTACACCCACATAATTATATACTTACACATTTTTTTCTTGAAAACATCAGTTAGGTAAGTCACTGCTTAAATTTATAGTCGTAAGTTCTGATACACGATAAGTAGGTAGCTTAAAATTGTAAGGTTTAAAATGTGAATTAAATACAATGAGCTTTTTCTTTCTCTATACCTCCAAGCTCAGTTCTATCTGTAAAATGAAGAACATGATGACCTCTTGTTTACTAGGTCGCGTTTCATAAGTCTCTTGTACTCTAAAATATTGGTTCGAATCTTGATATAGATGATATGAAACAATTAATTTTGTTAGCGTAAAGTGCGCAAGAAAGTAGCGATACGATACGAACAAATAAATACGTTCATTTTTAATATCGTGTTGTCTTCTTGAGTCTTTCCTATTGAAGGTTGGCGACCATTATTTGGGACTCCTCTCGATCCTTTATCAGTCTGATCAGATTTGCTGCATCTGATGGTATTCCAAACCACAATTCTTGTCCATATCACCATCACTTTATCTTTTCTCCACAATGGTCGTAGATGGGCATATTTCAACACCACGGAACCTATAGAAGACACCACCAAGTTATGCGGTTTTCGTCTTTTTACAGTTCGCTGTATAAATGTATATCTGCTATCATTTCAGACCTGTGTCTACGTCATGCATGACACATGAATATGTTTTTCAAAAGTATTCAATTATAATCGAAATTGAATTGTTTTATTCACACAACCTTTTCACAGATTTGATTCAGCGAGTACCATAATGAAAATGTAAATTGTGAAATATGAATGATAATAATAATAATAATAATAATATTTGGACAATTTTAGGCGCCGTTTAGCGATTAAATCGCCCCAAGGGCGCCTTACATTTTTCTTTTCACCATATAGGATCGTCACAAACAGTAAAAATGATAGATAGATTAATCACCACATAGGATCGTCACAACAAAAAATAAAAATGAATCTAATCAGTTTTGGCTAATCATTGGCTGACCAGTGACCGACCCGTAGGTACGCACAAAGAGGTGAGTTTTCAGCAACCCCCTGAACTCCTCCAGGCCTTTGGCACACCTAACACTGAGTGGAAGGGCATTCCACAGGCTTGGGCCCGCTGCACAGAATGCACGGTCACCATAACCCGTAGAAACGACCCTCCGCGGCTCTTCTAGTTCATGTGCTAGACTCATAGCCGACCTCAGCGTCCGATGCCTCCAGCCCATATTCTTTTCCACACACATTTCTTTAATATAGTGGGGCGACTCACCATGGATAGCCTTATATACCATCACGCATACTTTATATTCCGTTCTGGCATACACTGGAAGCCAGTGTAGTTCCCTGAGTAGCGGAGTTATTCTACAATATTTATTACCATCCATAATGAGTCTAGCAGAGGCGTTCAAGAGGGATTGCAACCGACTCACCTGTACACCCGGCAGTCTAGTATATATAATGTTACAATAATCTAATCTAGATATTACAAAAGCATTGACCAATGTCTTAAGACTATCCTTTGTGAGACAACGTTTAACATATTTGATTTGTCTTAGGTGAAAGAAACCATTTCTAACTGTGGCACCGATCTGGTCAGCCATTGACAGGCTACTGTCAACAATCACACCAAGAACTCTAAGTGAAGACACAGGCTTTATATGAGTCTCTCCAATCACAATCTCACTATTTCTGATAAGATGCTGTCGTCTATTCGACGCTATCCACATAAATTCTGTCTTATCAGCATTGAGGCATAGTCTATTTGAGGCCATCCATCCGGCTACTGCCTCGATGCAACGCAAAAAGGTACATTCAAGCTCATCCTGTTCACCCGGTGCAACGGAAGCATATATCTGTATATCGTCTGCATAAGCACATACATTCAAACCAAAACCCTCAACTATGTTCTCCACTTCATCCACATAAAGCACGAAGAGCAGGGGCCCCAGCACGGAGCCCTGCGGTATGCCTGCGTTAAGAGATCTTGGCTCCGCCTTTGCGCCTCCGAAGTTTACAATCTGGGAACGGCACGTTAGATATGACTTGAGCCATTCGATGACCTTCTCACCAAGTCCAAACCTCCTCTCCAGCTTATTCAGTAATATATGGTGGTCCACTGTGTCAAACGCTGCGCTCATATCCAGCAGACATAGCAGGGTAGCTTTACCCTGTTCATTTGACACAGTTATATCGGACAGCATCCTTGTGATGCTTGTCTCTGTTGAGTGATTCCTTCGGTAAGCAGACTGCCTCGCAGGCCACAGGGCACTCTCATCCAGGTAACTGCCCAATCTTCTGGTAACAACTTTCTCCAGCAGTTTCGAGAGATATGGAAGATTAGATACTGGTCTATAGTTTGTTTCAACATCTGGATCATGTGTAGGTTTCTTAAGAATTGGTGTCACATGTGCACACTTCAGGAACTGTGGCACACGAGATGCCAAGAGCGAACTATTTACAAAATGTACAAGAAATCCTTTTATTGCATCCTTACACTTTTTCAGCAACCAAACTGGTATAGGATCAAGCTCACATTGTTTGTTTTTCGTGCTCATAATAATTGCATCCATTTCAGTCAGTGTTGTCGGTGTGAGACTATCCAAGGAGCCTGTTGCCCTCTCACTTGGTTGTACACTACATGCATTTTCCACTTTACTCTGAATAACATCTATCTTGGTCTTGAAAAACTCTGCAAGATCTTCAGCAGATTTAGCTGACAATGATTGTCCCCTCTTCTGTTCGCATATTACATTAAGAGATCGCCATAGTTGTTTGGGATTTTTCTTTTCACTGTCAATCTTATCTTTCCAGAAAGAAGATTTTTTCCCATTTACTTCGTGGTTGTAATCCTTCTGCGCGGCAATCCAGTTATTTCTGTCCGTTGCGTCTCCACTGCTTCGGTACCGTCTCTCCAGTTGCCTCATGGTTCTTTTCTTGTTACGGCACTCATCATCAAACCAGCCGTCAGATGCACGAATTCTCCTCCTAGTACTTCTAAATGGTGCATGTTTATCCAGTAATGTTGTCAGAGTAGAGTTATACATTGATACAAGCTCATCAGTGTCCGTTGTGAAACTCGATACATCCCGACAGATAGAAGTCTCTCTCAGATCAGCCTCAAATTCATCAACATCAAAAGTCCTCCATGAGCGAGCACTCCGTGCTACATAATTAATCTGTGGAAGAGGCACGTCAACATCGGCGTACGCAAGTCGGTGGTTAGAAAAACCCACTTCATAGATAGTACTTTTCATAGGGTCATCCTGTTCAGATATCAGCACGTCCAGGGTTCCACCCAAAACATGAGTCGGCCCATCCACCCATTGGCAGTACCCAAAATCCCGGAGTAATTCCCTGAAGCGAACCGCATTCCCGTCCAACTCCCTGTCCCTGAAGCGAACCGCATTCCCGTCCAACTCCCTGTCCAACCTAATGTTCATGTCTCCCATAATCACAACCCTCGCACACTGCCCAGCCAAAGTCTCCAACAGTAGTCCAAACTCACTAAAAAATTCACTATTAACATGTCTTGAACCAGGTCTATATATACACACCACTACAACACGCCGTCGAGAGATCACTGCCCCAGCTGCCAGACATTCGAACTGAGAGAACTGTCTTATTTTTATTTTTACCAATTTAATATTGCTTCTCGCTATTATCATGACTGGATACAATATTATAATCCCTCGATTGTTTTTTGGGGCGTTTCATTCCATTATTTTTCAATTCCTGAAACCGCACGCGTATATTAAAACACAAATTATTTGAATGAAAGGATAATAATAATACGTTCACAAAAATGGTATTTTAGCGCTTTTGTAATTTTAAACGTAATCCTGAATAATACCTACATTCCTACATACTCTGCATATTGGAAATAATACGTTACAATGTGTTATAGTATAGGTAGTCTGTTTTTTCACATAATACGAAAATTATATTGAATGAAAAGTTTTCAAAAGGCCTCATTGTTGAACATGTTTTAGACTTTGTTAAATAAAATACCCACATTCCTCTGTATTATTTGATTAGGACTTAATTTTATCAAATGAATTTTCCTCTACATTGTTGTGTCTCTTATGAGGAATGTATAGAGGGTCTAAATTCACACATCTACGTTTCATTATTTCAGTCGTATTTTCTTTGCATGTTGTCTTTAATTTTCTTTTCTCTTCTCAGAATCTTTGTAGACTCTGAAAGTTACCTACAGACGTTTGCCAAGACAATATATTAAAATGGCTATGGTTCCTTATAATTCTCCAAACTTTCCTATCTCCACATACATACTCGTATCTTGCTTCCGTCACATTTGTAAACATTCGTTTAATTAGTCATTACTCTTTTAAGATTGTGTTATTTCGTATTGTGCTCCTTGTATATTCTCATTGAGGGACATTGAGTTAAAGTTTTCTTAGCTTGAATGTGCAAGATTTTTCGTGGTGTACTAATCTGTTGTTGTGTCTTTTGTTCTAGGAGAGAAAGTATAAATGGAAATCCAGACTCACCCCTAGGCGCCACTAAAGGAGATCCACATCTGTAAGTAGCTTTCATACAAAAATACTAATAATGTATCTATGAGAAAACTAAAAAGTAATTTACCCCTGGCCCTGGACCTATAATAATGGTTAAGATCCCATAATAAAATCAATTTTTCAATTCCATAAATGTATCTTCTCCTTTTTCTTCAGCCATCGGTCCACTGCTGGATATACTTAGGCACATTCTAATGTTTTCCATTATTTTCTATTTTGAGCTTTTCTCAGCTAGTTTTTTCCTTTGAACCATCGCTTTTGGGGTCGACATACCGGTCTTTTGTTCTCCCATGGTGTCCATCATTTCCCTGTCTCGCAACATTAATCATTACCATTTTACTTTTGGAATACCGTCTGGTTGTCCTCATACATGTATGTGTAATACGTATAAATGTGGTACACATCACCAACTCTTTAGCCCAATAGATCTTTTTTAGTTAGTCTACCTTAATTCGAGATCTCCGAGCCGGACTCAACCACTCTGTAATATCGGAATGATTGAATTTCAGCATACAAGATAAAGAGTATGCTGTGGGTTCACCTGGTGGCTGTACAGAGCACGACGCAGACTCCACGCCTCCCGAGAAGACCAGTGCAGACCTCGAGGATACAGAGAAGGGGTTGGCAGCTGGTGGAGGGGTGCGGCATAGAGTGGCTGGACCCAGGGGAGAGTTGTACGCCGTGCCTGTCAGGAGGAGACAACCTCAGCAGCAGGTCCAGGCACCTCTTCCACCAGGATGGGAGAAACATGAAGGTTAGTCAGTAGAGGATGAGGAAGTAGACATCTTAGATAATAGAAATATTGTAATATGTATCAATATACAACAGTACAAACTCAAAATGACACCAATTTGTAAGCAAAAATGACAGAGATTTTTATATCTCTCATTTCGCCAACTGTCAACAGTTGATCTTAATTGTTATAATGATGTTAAATAACACCTTTACAGACAATATTATTGTGTGTTAATTAATATCACATACTCATACGTATACGCAAATTATACGTGATTCTACATTCTTTTAACAATTCCACTTCTGTAGGTAGGAAGGCATAAGGCGTGTGTAGGTTTCTATCTCTATGGTAGACATTAGCCATCAATATGTAGTATACAAGCCTGGACATACAAATAACATCACCACCCTAATTGGTGACGTCATCTTGTATCGGTGACAAACACCTTGTCTCGGTGACAAACACTTGAACTACGGAATATTTTTTCCCATACATTTTCTCCCGCTCTTGGTGAAGTCATCATCATCAAATGTCAGTTGGGCCCGGCCTGTATGACGATATGGCGCCGGCGTCGATTAGAATTCAGATGCTTGTGGCAGCATGCAGTCTTTTACACCCTGCTTGACAGTAAACTGTTATATCTGGATAATTCGATTCAGTGCTGTAGAAGATTTAACTTAATTAATTAATGATAAATGTTTTCCCACATTCCAGATAATGATGGACCATACTATTGGCACATAAAGAGTGGCACAATACAACGTGAACCACCAGAAGTGGGCGCTGGCAACACTAATGATGCCTCAGCATGTCGGGAGCAGGGAGCAATGACTACTTCAGTCACTAGGAGTACCACAAGTTCTGCACTTGATCAAGAATGTGATGATAGAAAGAGGAGAGAAGAATTAGCTTTTAAGTAAGTTGAAACTTTGAATATTCCTAAAATACTTTAAAGCGACTAAAACGCTTTTATTCTTTATTATTTTTGATTTACAATTTTTTATTCTTGTAAAGCCTTGGATTTTTTTACATTCCGTAGTATATACAATGTAGTATTCCCACAACAGTGTAGAAGAATTGAGGATGAACATTGTCGGGCTTACGACCGACCTCGGCTGGCTTAAGTGATCACTTTACACTCGAGAAACATTCGCCATTTCAGTTCACCCCAGCTGGGATTCGAACCCAGACCTTCGTCTCACATAGTAGGGATCATATCCACTACACCACGAGCGATGGCTGTGTTGTCGAATTTCATGTATATTAAGTACCCATGTATTGTTGCATTTCTATCTGTTGAAGGGGCTTTTACTCTACTTGAAGTGTCCCGTTTCCCACGTCTGTATTTTCAGATTCAAATTTTATTAACTACCCAATGTCCCGGCATCTTGTTTAATACTATTTATGATAATTTGTAACATTGTTATTAAATAATAATTTTAGACGGCGTAGTTATCCAGCTAGACCAGATCCTGACGTGCGGGCAGTGCGCTTCTTTGTTCGCTCTCTCGGTTGGGTTGAGATTGCTGAAGAGGATCTGACTCCTGAACGAAGCAGTCGTGCTGTCAACAAATGTATAGTGGACCTTAGTCTAGGAAGAAATGATCTGTTGGATGTTGTAGGAAGATGGGGTGATGTAAGTTTCTGCATAATATTAACAACTTGTAACTTATTTTACTTGCCCGATCATTCTAAATGAACTGATAGGCATTACTGGGCCAAAGCTAAAATAAGAATATTCTGTAAAATAATAATGATTTTTCTCTTGCTGTGACATATCTACTAGTATCATGGTAGGTACAAAATTGTTTCAACTAACTGCCATAGAATATGCAGTATCGCCAACTCTTTGTTGCTGTTGTTATGAATCTAAGTTAGGGGTGAGGTTTGTCAGGGGGCTCCCTTCTGGCTAACCCTGAGCCCAGCTCTTAAAAATATTTTGCAGACAAGTGCGAGTAAAGAGGACGCTATTATGCACCTGTTCTACCCGGGGATGCGGAGGGCCTTAAGCCCGTGAGATTCCTTCAAAGCTGTTGTTATGTATTGTATAGAAAGAATTGTTGAATAATCCACATAGGAGTATCAGTTAATAGGACTAAAATTGGGGAAGTTATTCTTTCTCAGAAGTTAACTATTCATAGACTCTGTAATAATTAGTGAATTATTACAGCTACAACAAAAAATACCTATTTTTTTCAGGGTAAAGATTTATTTATGGACTTGGATGAAGGTGCTCTTAAATTAATGGATCCCGAGAACTTAACTACTTTACACACACAACCAATACACACCATCAGAGTGTGGGGAGTCGGAAGGGATAATGGAAGGTAATAAATAAACCTACAGATGAAACTTATTTCTTTTAAGTAATTAAGTAAACATTCATAAAGTTTCTTTCGAGGTGTAGAATTCTATAGACTTGTATAATATTCTTAACTATGGACACTTCATCTCTAGACTTCAACTCCAAAATTGAATTTATGATGCCAAACATATGGATACATTTTATGCCGGGATTTGGCAATTATGTCAACTCTTGACTGTACTTTACATTTTCCTTTGAGTATCTGTAGCTTCTGGCACCCATTTTCGTCAGTTGTACGCACTCATGAGAACATTGTTAGAAATACGAGTGCACCTAAGCAAAAGGGTATTTTACTTACATATTGCATTATAGTATTGTGTGTGTTTTATCATGAATTTATCTAATCGTCTCATTCTCATTTTCTTGCTTTCTTGGACATTGTTATTATTCAAAATAATAGGGAAAGGTAAGGCTTCTTTCTAATCATTTGTTAACATTTTAGATATAAAATAGATTATGTAGTCAGTTTTGTTGTGTGGCAAGTCTGCTGAAATAATTATGGTGGTGTTTTCTTTTGGAAGTGACTGTGCCATATTTATCTGAACTACATAATAATTTTAATATACTGTATCAGTGAAACAATAAGTTACTTGAGGTTGGCTAGGAACGATACTACATAATGATAGCTAACCATAGTGGCAGACAGATTTCCAATAGTTTTCAATAAGAATACTGAAGCACACAATGGCGAACTACTGACTTGCTTTTTTGCAAGCTGCTGGAATGAATATTTCAAGTTTGTTTTGTGGTTAATTTTTGCCATCACCTCGTAACAATAACATCGGTTAATTTATTTATATGTTTTGATGTTTTCAGGGACTTTGCGTACGTGGCCCGTGATAGGGTGACCCGTCGTCACATGTGTCACGTGTTCCGCTGTGACATGCCCGCTCGTACGATAGCCAATACTTTAAGAGACATTTGTAAGAGAATCATGATAGAACGATCTCTACAAGGTCCCCCAGCCCGTCCTACAAATCTACCCACAGAACAGAGAAGACCTAAAACTATTCCTGGTGAGTAAAACTTAAATCTTGCAAGACTTGGAAACTGTAAACATAGCCTCTAAATTCAAACCACGATTGCCTAAATGGCTATAATTTAATGCACAAGTTCCAAGATAATGAGTACTTACTGTGAAGTGTGTTGGGAAGTAAGGAGTTAGTTTGAGACACCAAAAGAATTCAAATAAATTAAATATTTAGTTTTGTATATTGCACAACTCCACATCCGTTTTATTAGGGTTGCCAGATTTCTTGGAAGTCAAACCGGGACGAGCGAAAAATTCCATGAGCGGGGGGGGGGGGGGTACCCACGCAGGATTTTCATTTTTTAGGTATGCACAAACTTTTTGCGCCCGCCCCCCCCCACCATAGAAATTTATACCTTATAAAAGATGCATCAATTTAGCGCCGCAGGCGAAATTTTTTAGATAAATGGAGACTGGTTGTTTGTTTATTGTAGGCAAATGAAATGCGTAACATTATTTGTTTTTTACATTATTTTGTACAGAAATTGTCAAAATTACCACAAATGATTGTAATCCTAAAAAATACCAACTATTCTGAAAACCGGGACACTTAGGCGTCCCGAGAGGTTTGTTCGGGACACCGGGACACGAGGCACAAAACCGGTGACAGTCCCGGTAAACCGGGACGTCTGGCAACCCTAGTTTTATTGAAACTAAATCATAAGTATTATGAAATAAATAGTGTAATTCTATTTGGATTCATGTATTTCAGCTCAATCATTCCCTACTCCTATGGAAGAACCAAAGAAAATATTACGTGCTCAGTATTTAGGCAGTTCCGAGGTTCCTCAGGCGACTGGGATGGATGTGTTGAACGATGCTATTGATCTGCTCACTGCCACAGTGCCCAAGGAGGCCTGGACTCCTGTTAGTGTACAAGTTGCCCCTTCCATGATATCTATATTACAGCAATCTGTAAGTATTTCATACACAATTTTAATTTTCTCATAAAACTCTGCACTAAATAAATAAAATTAAAACAATGTTAAGAATTATGAGGAGAGAACTGATCGACTCAGACTTCATCTGGAGTCAGGGGTATGTATCCCACTTTTGGAAGGATTTTTCAAATCAATCAATGATTATTATTTGCATATGTCCATCTTATACGGCACACATGGGTTGAGAATTCTTACACAATATAATATGGTGACTTGTAATGAATTATCTTTGTTCCAGGATGACACAGTTGTGACAGAATGCCGTGTGAGATATCTGTCATTCCTTGGTATAGGAAGAGATGTGAGGCGTTGTGCTTTCATAATGCATACAGCTCAAGATTTATTTATAGTTCATGTATTCCATTGTGAGCCCTCCAGTGGCGCTCTCTGCAAGACTATAGAAGCAGCTTGTAAGGTAAAATCATACATTTAGTTACCTGCATAGAGTATCACCTAGTCAAAGAAAGGCAAACATTTTATTGATGCAATGATTTATCACAAATAACAATGGGCAAAAGTGTTAGGAACTTGGTCCAAGACCCTCCCACTTATGAGACGTGCAGGAAATCGAATTATGATTTTACAGTTAACTTGATTTATATTCCAAAATATGAGTGCATAATTACTAGGTCCGGAAACATTTTCGAAAATAACAAAGGATGACACATGGCCTGGAAACACAGGATGAGTAATATGAGCTATCATATCCCTCAAGTCTTATCAGTGGAGGTCTTTGAACGACTTTCGCCCATTGACTTATATCAGCAGTTTCCTTACATTGCCATATTACAAAATTTAGTATTTTTTTACAAAGAAAAAAGAAAACATGTTGCTTTGTTTGATCTGAAATACTATTTTTTCAGAAATAATTCTTGTTTACCCAATCTGTCAAAGATTAGTCTCCACTCTGTTCCATTGAGACGACAATGTCAGTGTGTTTTATTATCTTTTCCACTTTAAAAATTGTGCATTTATTTTACAGTTACGATATCAAAAATGTTTGGACGCTCACCCCGGTGGTGCAGCCCGTAGCATAGGTTCTTCCTGCAACGGAACAAGCAGTGGGGCCTCGGGTAGGAGAGGCAGTCACACAGGAACCTCAGCCGGGGGAGTCGCTGGGACAGGATCAGGGAGTGCAACAAGCGGAGTCGGGGGCATCGGTGCTACTCTTAAGAACCTAGTGGGGTCGCTCACTAGCAGGAGGACGTCCTGAGACGAGGTTTTATCAGCTGTACCAATCATCATAAACAATGAACGAGAGGTATGGAATAATCAAATATCATTTCAGTTACATTGTTTTAAATAGTGCGGCAAGTCTCTTTCTTTATTGAATAATTTACATTACTATAGTCATACAACGAGCGAGCGTGCGAATGATGTTATTTGTTGTCGTGTAAATTTTATTAGATAGGTATATTCAGGAGGATTAGGGATGCATATGAATGCTTTCTGTTTGGGTGTGATATTAGAATACATATGAAAATATTTAGAATAAAGTATTTAAAAGGATTTAGCCTAGATTTCTTTCATTTTCCTAACACTTTTCAGGTTATTCCACATCGTCACCTGCAATCTCCACTGACACAGCACCAGAGTGATAATTTACGTTCTCTGCTCAGTCCAACATTAGATGTGCGTCGTTCACCGCACCATCGTAGCTTCACCTAGCCGAAACTTAAAGTTATCTCTTACGCAAGAATAAAATCAACTAATAATAAATTACGTTAAATTTATTCTCTTTCGTACCATTTAAAAAAAAAACTTATTTCGATTGGTTGACATTACTAGATGTTAGCAGCTGATAAAATCTTCATAAATTTTCCATTTTGATTAATTAATATTATTGAATTGTAATATATATTATAAAACACACAATGTGAAATATTTACCAATTGATGTAACTATAATGTGTTGTATTATTAATAATTATAACATTGAATTCAAGTCAGCTTCTAGTTTTTAAACTTAGATAATATTATTCAACTAGTCTCATTATTATATTAATGTATTTTATATTTTACAATCATTTCGTAATATATTTTTAAATTATGCATAATTTTTAGTAATTACTTAACCGTTTTTTTTAACATTCATTTTGCTGTTTTTCTTTTTAATTTAAAATGTGTCCTAGTCAAATGAACAGATTTTTTTGAATCAAGACCACTCTGAACTCGTAATACTACCTTCAGTTTTTGATAACCCATGTTATTTCCTACACTAGTCAATCAAGAAAAATAATACAAATATTGATTGGTAAAAGACATTCAACAACATTAACCTTCTGCTCTGGTCCACTGGGTTTTGTGGGCTGGGCCATAATTTATTCGTACTAAACATCGCAATATATGCACTGTGTGTAAAAATAATGTCAAATTAAATGTGGGAATGTACATACATATTATAATTGGGCACTGATATTGGTTACCTATATTCGTTCAATTGTGTTACCAAATATACTTATGTACCAGTATCATGATATAGTAATGTTTAAATTTATTTATTGTGCTATTGTAAATGACATTTATGTACTATCCTTATTTGTAAACTTGCACTAAGTAAACAGTGCTACCGATGGTGAAAAAATTGTGGTTTAAATATCATTATTACTGGCCCGGTATAATACCAATCCACAACTGTAATATGAATACAAAGTCCCCCTTACTTGTTCGTAATAAGAGTTGTATTTTAGTCACGGAAATTAGTGATTTTTTCCACAACTTTTTCATTATTAAAAACACTTAAGAATTTTGTGTTTGTTTCATTCATTTTTATTACTTCCAAGTTATTATTTATTGCAATTGTAATATGATGAGAATTCTACTAAACACTATTTCCCTGTAATTATATTGTAAATAGGTATTGTTATGATCTCAAAAGCTTATTAATTCCATTATTGGTTAGATATTAATATAACACACTACTTAACACGATTTCTAATACATCTTGAATCATTTATGTGAACACAAACCTGTGATTCAAAACGTCTATTGTCCATGTTGCCGTAAATCTAGGTACTTATTCATTTTTATTTTCAACATTTTCATATTCGGGGAGAATAATTTGAGAGAGTTTCTACACATAATACCACTTTGTCCAATGTATATATGTAATTCCTCAATGGAAGATAGTTTATTCAATGCAGTGTACTACATTCGTCCTCTTTCTCATGTCATACTTTGACATTCTGAGTTCATTGCTTGAGGAACGGTGCACGCAAAAGATAATATTTCAGGCAATCTAAAATTCTTGAGACTTTTGTAAGTATTTGTACTAGTAATTGGCATTAAAAGATTGTGAAATTGTTTCAAATTGTGTTAGAAATCAAGTTAGGAGGCATAGTTTAATAGTGTTTTGTAAACTATAACTGTGCTTACTGTATTATTGTTATATTATAAGAATAAATAACACACTTGCTGTGGATGAGTATCTCTGGAACCGTTTGTAGAAAGGAAAATGTATTTTTTTATTTGTTTAAATAGAAAATGAAGGGAAAGGGAATACTTGTATGTATTTATTATTCATACGTGTACTAAATATACTTTGTATGCAATCTAATGTGTGTTGTTAGGAAGAGTAGAGTTTGTAATATAATATGTTGTTTGCCATTATACAAATTATATTAAATTTAGCTTTGAGAAACTTATGAGCTTTCCAGTGCACTGGGCTACACAAACATAGAACATTACTAGATGTAATAAACATATAAAAATATTCATCAATTTTTTGTTTGTAATTTATATTACATAGCGATTGGTTTTATTTTCGTATCGCATTGTTATACAAAAAAATATATCCAGATTATAGTAAAGTATTAATATTATAAGAAGTGGTTGGGAGTCTGATTTGGATCGTGCGGGATCTCGCGGTTTGAATCTTGCTGCCGACTTGCTTCGCTCTCACGAAACAGCTTTTTCTAGCTTATTGTGAGGTACAAAATGATGTATCTGGGTTTATTCACTAAGCCCAGATTCATTGAATAAAGATTTAAATAATAATGAACTATTTTTTTACACGATGCATTTCTATTTAAAGAGTATTTATTTTGTTACCCTCTATTTGAATTGCATTATTGTGCTGTATTTATTATTATCTATATACATTGTACTAAATATTTATTATATAAAAAAAAGGTTTCATAGTTATTTAATATCGTTCTTACCGCAGACCAAATTGACAAGACCAGTTATTTATATATTTTTTTTACGCCAATAGTTTTTTCTAAATTTGCAATACTCTATATAATATTACATTCGTAGAAGAAGAGTTTTGAAATAAAGCACTCAAAGATACTTACTTATATTTGAAATCATACATTTACTTAGTCATTTTGCTTTCAGTTACATTACATATGTAGGTATGTAGATTATTTTCGTTAGATATACTATTTGTGTATTTATTTAACAAGTTTTCACACAAATATAATTACCAAATAAACTACTACTAAACACCACTCACATATTTATGGAAATCTTATTTTGCAGCAGTAACGTTTCTACTAATAATTGGCAGATTATTTTAGGATCCAATGCCAGTATTACTTAGTGTGTTATTTCAGTTGAAAATATCCTTATTGGGAAGGCAATTAGGCATAACTGTTTGTTGTATGCCTCACACTCAGAATACAGATTCAAATTGTCATTCTGTAAGGGGGTTTTATCATTTTATGCCCAAGTTTATTTGATCTGTATCTACTGTCATCATATATTTCGATAATGTAACAATAACAATCTTGTAACCTTTGTACGTGTATACATCTTCTTCCGCTCATCCCTGTCTAGTCAAGAACTCAAAAAGGTCTCTGGGACCTCTGGTCACTCACACCACTCATTAACCAACTCCAGAGAACCTTTGTGTCATCAAAAAATATTAATAATTTCATAATTTGTGTAAAAAAAAACTTTAAAATACCAAAATGGTACAAAACGATTCACTTGGATGTTTTTAAATTTACTACATATTTTCAATCACAGAAACAAATTTAGGGCATAGAGTGGTAAAATCACTTTAATGATATTAATATTTTGAATAAACCTTATTAATAATGGCTTTGACAGGATAAATTAAATCAATATGTCCAGATTTAGATATAAATAAAGTGTTATACATTTCTTTGCTGTAGTAAATCACGATGTTATGTAATAACTCTGAGCTCAAATACTCGATTCCCAGTTGAACCATTATTACTAAGGTGTTAGGATTATATTATATATGTGCATACTTCATATACCAATAGTTTTAAGATACCTATGTACCTACCTATTTTATTTTTATGCTTATTATTATAATTAATAATAAACTATACTGAATGTTTATATATTAAAGTATATTTAGCTGAATTGTACAGAATAATTCTAATATTTATATTATTATTAATATCAAATGATATTGGGTATTACAAACGTACGAGTAAGAGAAAAAAATAATATAGTAACGTGTTTGCAAAGTGGAAAATAAAAAGTATTTAATAGTTAAGAAAAATTATTGTAAGTTACTTCGCATTATTTGAAACAATTGTCCTGTAGATTATTTTTCATGTCATTCCTTTAATTATTGATTTCAATGTATTGGGAAAATCTTTTTGGTTCATGTTATCTGGTGACAAATTATTAATTGATTGGATGTTTGCTTTTGTGAGTTTATTCTTCCACAGATAATCAGAATATTTTGTACATAACTTAAGATTGCCCTTCATTGGTGTTTAATTACCTATCGTATATGTAATCTAATTCTGTACCCCATAGGAAAAGGACAGAATATTGAGTTCTGACCGTTGAAACATCCATGATACATTATATGGTCATGTTATTTCCTACAATGTTTGGTAACTGTAGACTTTTCGTACTCCTAATAAAGACATTGAGATTATTTCTCTAAAAGTTGTTCTAACTTTAGGGTGCAGATTATTCCGTATAAAACAGTCATCATTCTGACTTGAATAATTTATTGTAAATTTGTTATTATCTGAACTTTTCTGTTATATACACACAGTGATATTAAGTTGAGCTCTGTATGTATTAGAATGTAAGAGAAGACGCGAGTGATAGAATTTGAAGGTGGTTTAAATAAATTGTATATACGTATTATCTAGGTTCAGCACCTTGCAATGTTGAGAGAGTAAAAAAAAGGTATAGAAATCGCGTATATTTGTGAGCCTTTTTTGTAGTGTGAGTAACAGCGTAATTACTCACTAGTCCATACGTGCAGTTATAGTAGTATTAGTGAGCGCACAATGAACAAGAATGCACACAGATGCGTTGATTGTTCATTTCATACCTGCGATAAGTAAGGCAGGTACAGCCGTCCCTTCACTAATACAACAAAAAAGGGTCAAAAATATAAGCGATTTCTGTAAGAAAATGTGTAATATTTTAGATATTATAAATGCTAAATCTTGTACAGATGGCAAGCGTGAGAGAAGTCTTATAATGAAATGTTTTTCACAACTTATCTTGTAAAGCAGCATACTGTAAACTTTGCATCAAACATAACCAGCTTCAGTACTATTACCACACTATATTATAACTAATACTATAATTACTTACATAACAACTAATTTAAATTCACAATAGTCTCCTTATGAACCACACTGCTGTCGTAAGAAAGAATCCCATTTTACCAATCATGATATTTGGATGTATATAGGTGTGGCTATTTTGACATCAAAAAGATCGTAAAAAAATGTAAAATTCAATGGACAACTTGAATCTTGGATTGGAGCTGATGATATATACAAGACCAGATCCTTTATAATATAAGATCAACATATTGATAGATACGTGATTCTTCTTTACAATGGCAGTATAATGTTTATGTGCTTTTTTATTTGTTTATAAAAATATGTACAAGCTGTTGCTTGAATGGACTTCACCCATTCCATTTCTAATCTTGTCACATTAGCTGTTACGTATAATATTAATAAGTGTACCAAATAACTTTTTTATAGTGGAAAAAATGTGTAAATAAATCTTGTATGTACAGAACGTGAATGGAGAGAAGCCCTGTAATTTATTAGGAAGAAAAATTGTGTTTAGGAGTTGTAATTATAAAACTGTTTAGAGTTTGCAGTGTTTCACTGTATGTTCTTAGATACACACAATAATATTGATTTAGAAATCTATACACACACACACACACATACACGGGCACACATATACTTATACTTGAATATTATTTTCAATCATTCTGCAATACTGTGTGCCTGGTATTACTTTGGACTTGAAAATATAAGAGATCCATACAGAAAGTTATTTTTTCTCTGGCACTTTTTCATTGAAGATTGACTCAAGCAAAATCCAAGATGGAGATTGAATCTGGATGCCGATGATCCACACAGTAAGCTAAAAGCTTGCATTGTGATGCTCTGAATGTGAAGTAAAGCAGACATAGAATATTGGATAATAATTATTGTTAATAATATTCGTACATTTACCATTGATAATTCTCAAAAACAATACACGTATTCTTAGTTATTCATAAACAAATGTCTCACTTGTTAAGGTAATAGGGGAAAGTTTTCTACTTATGTTTTGAAAATAATTTATAAGAAGTTTCAATAATGTAACGTCTGTTAAATATATATTGAGAAAACGTGGTGGTTGTCGTCCATAGTAAATGAGTTATGTTTGTTAATGTAGATTATTATTATGTACTTAATAAACCACCCAGTAACTTACTATTTATGGTTATACTCAGGACAATATGGTATAATAGTTCAGTAAATGATAATACTAAATTTAGATCCAAAGTCGGTATTGTGATAATTTTAGTAAACGCAGTGTGTATGTGTAATTGGTATGATGCAACTCTTTATATACTTATATACAAATATCCCAGGCAAGAGAAATTATTTCTAACAAGCTGATTCGGTTGGTAACAGTTTTAAATTAGAATTAGTAAAGTGTAAACATTGAAAAAAATAAGCTTCAGTTTTATTTAAGTACAACACTTTAATGTGGCATAATTGATGGTTATAACAAATCTTTGTGGAATTCAACATCATTGGCAAATTAAAACATTTGGTTGTTATCAAAACAAAGATGTTTAAATTAGATTGAAAGCACAATTAATGTAGATCTTAAACCAATGCAAATACTCTTAAAATGTATAGCTGTATTTCTCCTGGGGTATTTAATTCAAATGAAAATAAACTGGCACGGGTTGAAAACAATAACAAAAATGTTTTTGTGTTTGTCGTATGATACTTGAATGTATAATGCTTACTACCATTATATAAAGGTGAAGAATAATAGACAATGAGAGCATTTTTTTTTGAGAATTAAGAAGATTCAATAAGGAATTCTTAAATTGTTTGTTATTCTTCATGTACAGTTGATACTACTGCGCTACTATTAAGACGTGATCAATCACTAATATTGTGAAAACATAACATTCACACATCAAGTATTAATGTAGAGACAAGTTTATGTGTAGCACCTCATTAAATAAAATAAAAAATGTGTGTTTTGAAACTTTAATAATAAGTAATGAATTGAATAAAAAAAATCTTGCTTACTGCTTGACAAAACGTAATTGCCTCGTGTCTTATTTATTAGATTGTCGTTGATATATTATTAATTATAAAAATAGTAAAGTTTTATAATTATATAACGTAATATACCTACCTATATATTAGTATCATATGAAGTAGGTATAATAATATAGAGTGAATGAGTATTACTATTACGTATATTGTTTATGTGCGTCAAAGGAAATGCATTTCTAGTTTTTAATAATGTATTTATGTTATACATATTATGATTATCTACCATACTATTATTATTTGTTAATAATATCCCAAATTGTTTGCTTGCACCTACTTGCTCGGGCATTAATCATGATAATAATATTGTATTTGGTTTGCCTACTGTGAATAAAATGCATAGTCATTTTTCTCATGTTGTTTTTTCTTTACAACCCAACAAAGTGTATTTTAAATCTTCAGTAATAAATCCACAATAGCAGTTTCTCTCAACAAACTGACTGGCAAAGGCAATATGGTATTGCGTTAATGACATCATCTTAAACTAGGTATTTTCTTTTCTCATGTAAAACAGTCAGACTGTATCTTTTCGAACCTACAATTTTTTCCTCACATGAGCCAAAATCCAGTTGCGTCCATGCAACAAAGTTCGACTCTCTGGGACTAGGAGGAGAAGAAATGTTCAAAAAAGTTTATATGAATTTGGCAATCCTAGATAGGGCTCCAGTATCGCCCTGAAGGCAACAGACGTCAGGGCAGGCCTGCAATGACCATCCAGAGGCTGTCCACATCAGAGCTGCGCCAGGGTGGAATGACATGGGAACAGGCGACGGGAGTTGGCCCAGGACAGAAAAGCCTAGAAAAACTGGGTGACGACCACATGCTCCACATAGGGAGCGGACATGGATATGTATGTATGTATGTAGATGGGGCGTTGCCTCATGTCTGAAATACCAGGTACACTAGGATGGGAGAGAAAATAAAATTTCATAGGAGAGTTTAGTTTAAATAAAAACAAATATATTAACAACATATGGAGTAACCATGATATACTTTATTTCTGCAGTAAGCTTGAAGACAATAATGATTACCAAATTTGAATCACAAACTGTTTCTGGAATGTCTATATGGCTATGGCACGACTCTGTCGTTGTAGAAAATTGTAGAGTATTTGATTTACATTACAGAGTATTTCATTTTAATAATTAATAATAATAATAAATAACAACAAATAAATTTGTGCAATATTTCAAACTTATAAATAAAAATGTTCGATAAGAAATCTAACAAATAATAATCGAAGCCTTTGTA
This sequence comes from Ceraclea dissimilis, assembly GCA_963576895.1. NCBI lineage: Eukaryota > Metazoa > Arthropoda > Insecta > Trichoptera > Leptoceridae > Ceraclea > Ceraclea dissimilis. Next base: position 6,341,321 of record OY756363.1, on the reverse strand, counting down.
TGAAGACGTTACAGGGGTCTTTATGAAATATATCTAGTTCGTAATGTCTACAATCTACTTGAGATTCTGTGGTGTGGATATATTAATATGCTTGAGAGGCATTCCAGGTAACAAGTTGCGAACATCGGGTTCTAAACAGTTTGCATAAATGTCTGCTGTTAATTCTGCTGGTGGGATTTCAGATTCAGCCTTTGCCTTCTTTACAGCCTCGTCTATTTCTGGTTTGATTTTTGCTTCAATGGCCTGGAATTAATACACAATGATTAAACTTATGGCAAATCAATGACATGATAAACAATATAGTACGTACATTACATAACTTCCAAAAACCAACGAGGACACAAATTATTGCACAAGTTTCGTTAAGGTAAAAACGTCCACAATAGCGAGACGGAAATCTGGCATTCTGTGTTCTTAGCCTATCCCACAAGGGATGTGGAGTGAGGAGACGGATACATAGATAGACATACAATGAAAATAACATGTAAACACTTGACGATTCTTTTACAAAAAGTATTTGGGCTTCCATCACATAAATTCAAATACTCCCCTACACATTTCACTGTAAACAAAATGGTTTACTGGGGAGTATGAAATTTATAAGCGGTCACCTTTGCAATTTGAACTCACAATTACTCGTTTAGGCAATGGGAGTTCAATAAAGTAATGTCGAACATAAAAATACCATAGGACGATACATAATTTTTTCACCAACCTACATATATAAGCAGAAAAAAAGGGAATAGCAATGTGTTTCATTATACATAATTAGCCTTTGATATTGTTAGTTGCATCAACACTAAATTAATGTGGTTAGTAAACAGAATGAAAATATGTCATTTTTACCTTTACGATGTAATCCAATTTGGAAAAATATTTGCTCGAGATGAAAACAATTTGATCCATCTCAACAAAGGAATTTTGAAGGATGTTTTTTTTTATTTTTTTATAATTATTTGTTGGTCCAAACACCGATTGAATCAAAATAATTATAGAATAATGCTTACAGAAAATAGATTTCAAAATACAATCGCAAAGTTTTAATATCAAATGACTTAATTTTTAAAAAGGATAAAACAATTCTAAATAGAAACAACTAAGTAAATAAAAACACATAAATATAGTAATGCATATGTGGGTATACTGGTATATAATATTAATACACTTTAAAAACATTAAATAGTATGTATAAAATATATGATATGAGGAAGGAAGGTGTAGGTGCATAATATGGACTTGAAATGAAAAATGAATATTGTTTGGAGATACATAAGGGTAGGTATATTAGTAATATGTATGGAATAAGGAAGATATACTGTAATGAATTACTTTAACAAATTACTCTATAGTGTGTCTAATAATTATCCTAATATTTACTATGAGGTAATCACAAAATACATTATGAGCAAATCTCAATAAATTCATATGAAACAATAAATATGTAGGTGAATTAATATGAGAAAGAAAATAATAACTGACCAATGTTAATATTCATAATGATTGGACGGAAGGAAGGTTTAGTTAATATTTTGTGGCGTGGCCAAGTTTTTATGTGTGAAAGGATTAATAGGAAGGACACTTCTAACTGCAGGTTCTAAACAATTGGCATAAATATCCGCAGCTATTTCTGACGCTTCAATTTCAGGGTCTTTACGAGATGCATCCGCTGCCTTATCAACTTCTTTCTTTACATCGGCTTCGACTTTCTGTAAAATGTTAAATTTGGAAATAAACTACTGTCAAATAATAACACAAACAATAAACTAAATAAAAATTAATAACATCAGGATAGGTTATAAGAAACATTCTGGAGGGTATAATATCATGCGTGATGGAGAGTTAATAATGGTGCTGGTCAAACTGGTTTGCAGTGGAGGTGACTTGATACATCATTTCTAATAACAGAACTAAGTACTAGTATTATGCAATAAAATTTGCACATTCTCTTCCAGTTTTCTTCAATATACCATCACATTGAATCACTACACAAAGAATCAACAGAAAATCATAAAAAAATAATTCACAACAAATGGTGAATTATTGAATCAGTGTACACACCTACATAACTGGTATATGACTTGTGTGATTAAAACATTCTGTATGATGTAAGAAGTGTGTGCAACTTATAAATTAATCGTAACAATTAATATTATAATCATACCTGGAATCCACTGAGAGGAAAAAAATATACTAGAATATAAAACAATATGAATCATTAATATTTATAATTACAAAGTGACTTACCTTGAGTTCATCGGCAGTGGCTAATCCAGCGGAAAGAATCTTTTCCTTAAAGTGGCTGATGGCGTCTTTGGTTTGACGGACTTCCTGTACTTCTTCACGGGTTCTGTAGCTTGTGCCGGGATCAGACATGGAGTGTCCAACGTAACGATACGTCGCCATTTCCATTACAATTGGACCTAAAATACAAAATAAAAAGTACACAATTGATGAATTTGCCTAGATTGCTAACTCAAAATTGTGAGTAAATTGTAGTTCACAATGTGTAGTTACCTTTTCCAGAAGTACAATGTTCAATGGCGAAGCGTGTTGCTTCTCTAGCGGCCAACACGTCCATACCATCTACCCAAATGCCAGGAACATAATCTCCTCGAGTGTAGTAAGTAGGACTGGCGGCAGCACGCTTGGCACTGGTGCCCATACCTGGAGAATAAAATTTGCACTAATCATCATTGTCTCTTTTAACAAATAAATCTCTGATGTTGTAAACAGTAGTATGACAATCACTAACCATATCCATTGTTTTCACAGACAAATATACATGGGATGTTGAGGAGCTTAGCCATGTTGTACACTTCAAAGATTTGGCCTTGGTTGGCAGCGCCATCACCATACAAAGCCATACAGACACCTCCTGTGTTGTTATAAAGAGCTTCGAAGGCGAGACCCACTCCCAGAGGAACCTGAACATAAAATATAACCACGTCAATTGAATTAATTTCTATATTACATTTACCAAAAGAAAGGGGGTAATTAGAGGATTGACTGTAGGACGGATGTAAGACTATAATAACATGTTGTAAAGTTTCAGACATTCGGAATAGCCTAATGATGTTAGGATGACCAATACAATACATATAATACTACACTTGAAAGAAATGCAATGTGGACATCCACAATCAATTGTGCAAAACAATTGTGTTAGCGGTTTCTTAAAGAGAGTTGTTCATCAAATGCAATTGCAGGGCATATGTATAACGAATTGCATGAATGTAACAGAAGCCGGAATTGGGAAGTTTGCTATTTTCTTCGTCTCTACCCAGAATAGGTAAACTATTATAGTACACAGTCTAACTTTCGGCTCTTGACTTGCAACATGTAACAAATTTGGTGTCATGCAAGAATAAAGAGATTTGAATTTACCTGCGCTCCTACGATACCATTTCCTCCGTAGAAATTCTTGGAGTACATGTGCATGGAGCCTCCTTTACCGCGGGCACATCCAGTCTTTCTACCAGTCAATTCAGATAAGACACCAACGGCACTGACCCCCATTAAGTATGTCCAGCCGTGGACTCTGTAGGATGAGATGATGGTGTCCTGGGGACGCATGGCAGCTTTCATGCCAACAGCAATGGCTTCTTGACCTGACAAGTCATCAAATAAAATTTATTATACATGAAATACAACGTACATAAATAAGCAGTACTTTTTCCATTTCTTTAATTTTTTATTTATGTGTGGGATGTAAATAACTTTTTTTTGATCAAAATAAACCCAAATAGTAAGTACATATTTTTACGCTTCACAGTAAGCTTGTATTGCGAAGTAGAGGAAGTTGGCATACGGGATCGACCCAGCATCTACTGGATTTACGGTCGAACGCATTACCAACCAGGCTACCGATCACTATATAGTCAAGTTTTCATTCTTTCCTATGTAGGTTTAAACCATTGGCGAAGAGTGGATTTCTGCAGAAAGGAAGCCAGAGCAATCACTTTTTACTGCATTATGTTGGATTAGACATGATTATACATAATATTATTTTATCCAAAAAGTAACTCGATGGGAATCGACTTCTTGTGGTAGTATCTTCGCACCTGATTTAAACATTAAACAACCCCAATCCATTTTGACTAGTGAACATATCGTTATCAGAATAAATGGTGAAAGAAGTAAGAATAGAGAGAGAACTGACCGGTGTAAAGATGGCAGAAACCTCTGATGGCTTTCTCTTGGTAGAGAGCTCCCGCCGCAGCTTCCAGGCGACGGATGAGGACCAACTGCCTGTACATCTCAACGGCATCCTCAGCCTTGAGGGAGACGTTAGTCTTGGGACCTTCATCCAGTCTGTGGAGTTTGCACGGCTGAAAATCATTACAATTTCATGATACGAATTAAAACACTTGTGCCTGCGAGAGATATTGCACGGAGTCATTTTGGTGAGTGAAATAATAAATACCTAAAAAAGAAATTCTAAAAAATAATTCAATTTTTTAGATGACTTATTTTTCTAAGCATTGTATCATTTTAGTGCATTCATTTAGTAATAAATAAAAGAATTTTGAAACAAGAGGGATGGCAATTAATTTTATTTTTGTGTACATTCTTGGATAATTATTAGAATTAATTAGAAGAATATAATTACTTGATATCCACAACTTTAGAAAGTTCCATTTTTATTTATTTATTCTTCAAGTGAACGATTCAAATACTACGATAGGCATACAATCAAATAAATCATATAAAATTGTTTACTTGGATGAAAACTGTGATTTTTTCCAGTTAATCCAAACACACCAAACCCATTTTAAAATAAAATGATAAACTTTATCAAATGAAAAACGAACAGTGATGTAGGCAAAAAATAAATACTTTTATTTGAAATTATTGTGTTAGGTAGTTACCGTATCGAAAATAAACATTATTATTTCATACTAAAAATAAAATAAATAAAAGAGAATAAAAAATGTCTATTAACATAGCCAGAATGAATTCATTTGTATTGTCACGTAACTACTCACCTAATTATAGCTGATCATAAATAGTGAGAGTCGTATTAATAAAGTTAATCAAAACATCGATGTTTGTTTTAGATTAAGAGAATAATAATGTTGCGAAGAGCAATAGCTGATAGCGAGAGGTCGAATGAATGTGTGTGAAGTACCTATATATTACTTGGTAGATTATTCTTATCCATTGATGTAATAAACACACTAGTTAAGGAGGCATATGCACTGAGGAAAAATCGTTCTATTTTTGCGTCAACTTTTTCAAATTTCGTATGAGAACGTTAGCGCTAAATAAGAATAACGTAAGCGACAAAGTGAATTGTACCTTTTTAAAAGAAACCTGGGAAGAAATTAAAAAATCTAAAACAGCCGATTTGTTAAGATTGTAATTACCGGTATTTTGGCTAAATTATACTTTTATATCTGAAAAACTGAACGGAAAATCTTCAGATCCCGTGAATTTTAGGGGTACTTTAGGAATATTTTTTTATTCAAGGAATTTCCAAATCCAGTAATTCTAAAACAGCCGATTTGTAGTCCATACTTTCATCTATCACTGTCTTCAGTTTCAAGACAATTCCCCCAGCACTGGCTGAGTGCAATTCAGGGCGCCGAATGACCGATGACAGCATATAGGACCTTAATTGCAAATGTACAAGTACACTAATAATGCATTTCAAATGTTGCACTATGGATCACGTAGGCTCTTTTTGACACACAGAAATAATGTACACTTCATTGCACACGAAATTACAGTTTATTGTTATCAAGCAATGTCTGCCAGCTAACCCTGCTAGCTATTAACAATTAAATTAAGAAAAACGATAACCTGGAATTTCGAAATTTTCATTTGAATTTGTTTGTTTTATTGTTAAAGTGAACAAAGTATAATAAAATTAAGCATAAATATTTGGGCATTAAGTGTTGATTCCCTCATTGGCTCAATTTGTAAAATTTCAGTTATGGATCCCAAACCTTCAGTCAATTTCAAGACCCAGAAGGTGACCTCGATGATATTAAGTACATTATTTAAAAATAATCTATCTAAAGAGTGAGAATATGAAAAAAATAATAGGTGTTTCTAAATAAACACCTAGTGATAGGGCAAAATAGTTTATACTACACGTGTCGTAGTGGCCAGGAAAATTAAACATAGAGAAAGTGGGGATTAAATTTACTAATAGCCTGTATTGTGTGAAGTTACAATGAAAATAACTAATGTTAAAAATACAACATGTTTACAAAATATTTGATATGGCATACCTATTAGACTGTGAATCCAACATAACAATGTTATAAATATTAAGGCAATGTACATAACAAAGTTGTACTATGTGGCAGATATCATTGTTAGGTATAACAATTAACCAAATAAATCAAATGCAAATCATTACATAACTTTTAAAAATGATTTTTATTTGAGAAAGATAGAAAAGGTATGTAGCTAAATGCATCTATTTGCTTGTGTGAGCGATACTACTTAATGCATTCACTCTTCAAGGTAACATTAATTGATAATCTAAATATTTATTATTACCTGAACATCGAAGTTGGCTTCAGCTGTTGTTCCATAATTGCTTTTGCCCACAGTGGTAGCAGCAGGGACTATGTTCTGAAAAGAAAGTAATTACGTACAGTCGACGAACGTAAATTGATTATATGAAAATAACATTAAAATTTGCATTATTTTCTACAAAATCACAACTAACGTTGACGTTTCCACTCTGGCCAGAAACAATTCTGAAACACTTCTGAATGAGACGACTCATTTTTTTCATGCACTTAACTCCTTACACTAATAAGAAAACAAAACAATATCTGTTAATTTAAGAAACTAAAAATAAACTAAAAGCCGCGGTTTCACCTCCGGGAGCTCGCGGAAAATTGCTCTAATTCCCAACACAAAAGTCGATTCGACCGATTCATGAAATCCGATAACATTAATGTCAAATTATTTGGATGTCAAATACGTGTTAAACTAAACGTCAAAAATGGAGTCCCTAAACCAACGAAAGTTGATATGACTAAATTTAATTATACATTCGTTTTATTTTATACCGCTATCAATTTTGTATTGAATTGTGAACAAAATCAGGGGAAATTATATTTCTCAAGCCTCTTAATATTATTTCATTTTACCACCTACGTAATGTGCAATTCACGGGACAAACCTAATTACAGAATAAAATCTATTTAACTACCTATATCAAAAAAGAAATAGTTCCCACCTAACTCGTTTTAAGAAACATCTCCAAATTTTCGTATGCTGCAGTCAAAAACCTATTTCTGCCCAAATAACTGCTTTATAACACCAGAGGGAGATATTAAAAGCTAGATTCTTAATATCGCCGCTCGCTTTTTACTTTGACTTAAGCGACAGAGGGTCAACTTTTCAGGAGAGCGATTTAAAGTTTAAAAAAACAGGAAAACCCTGATAACTTTTTTATTTATGAACCGATTTAAATAAGTTGTATGGGGGTTTTGTTCATGAATTTTTTTTCTATTTTTTAGTATATAATGTTTAATAAATATAGTCTCTTTTGTGTGAGTTAGATGGCGCTTAATGCCTTAATGCCTAACCTGATATTTAGTATAATTCGAAATTTATTAATTCAAAACAAGTAAATGGCCACTTTCCTTAAAATCATGAAAATTCAAAATGACTAACATGCCATTTGTAATCTTCCTCCAAAAAAACAAAATGACTTACACGTCATTTATATATATTTTCTAATAATTCAAAATGACTAACACGCCATTTTTACTCTTCCTCAAAAATATCAAAATGACTAACACGTCATTTATATTAATCCGGTGAAATTAAACACAAAGCAGTCTCTCGGTGGAAAGTTGTGGGGTAGTAGGGATTTCTTTCATTCTATACGTTTTTTGGGATGCTGAATCTGAATCCGAGGTTTGCCAACAAAATTTCGATACGGAACATGGCGAAAAATACAAAAAATGGCGAAAATATTCGTTTTCTGGCGATTTCTTTATAAGAACTCGAAAACTGACAACTTTTGTAAGTTATGTTTCTAGGCAAAATGAAAGAACGTAAAATTTACTACAAAATTCCAGTATAAAATTTTTCTCTAAAATAAATAGAAACGGAGCTGTCAAGGTCCAAAAAACGGCCAAATTTTCTTATTGTTTTACATTACGAGAATCGAAAATGTATTTAAAAAGTTTACCTTGTTGCCTTCATAAGCAAATTTCAACAATTATTCTTTAAATTCATGAGTCATATTTTACCTCGTTGGAATCAGAAAACACAAAGAAAGCTATTAACTAAATTTTTATTTAAAAACACCGTTAAATATTTGAGCTAGACATGTTTAAATAATTTTATTTAAAAATATAGTAATTTTTTTAGGCTAAAAATGTTTAAACCTTTTTAGCTTAAACACTTCACTATATTTTTAAATAAAAATTATCCTGAAACCTTTCTCAATATTTACTGATTCCAACGAGGTAAAATATGTATCATAAATCTGAAGAATAATTGTCAAAATTTGGTGATAGTTCGAACAAGGTGACCTATTCTCCATACATTTTCCATTTTCACAATTTAAAATAACAAGAAAATTTGGCCATTTTTTGGAGCTTGACAGCTCCGCTGCTAGTTATTTTAGAAAAAAAAAAATATATGCCAAATTTAAAAATATTAAGAATCTAGCTTTTAATATCTCCCAATTACTAAGAATGATTAACGCATTACATAAAATTAAAAAGTAACAATCTACTGTGACTAATGGCCATTTTTATTTAATTCAGTATTTAGTAGAAATGACTTAAAAGACATGAAACGACTAATATCCAAAATTCAAAAAGTCTAAACGACAATTTAACATTATTTAGTATCATGTAAATGTGACTAAACGTATAACATGTTAAGATTTAATATTATACGATTTGACTAAAGTGCATCTGTCTAAATAATTTTGATAAGTTAAAAAAGCTAAAGCGCCACTCGCATTGTTTTATGTGTTAAGTTTGTTTTTCTTATAAACCAAACATTCATGAATTGTGAAAATTTTGCAAAACAAAGCGCCATTCGCGAATTATAAGTTGTAATTTTCGTCGCTTTACCTATTTTTTGAAAGATAAAAGTTGGTTTTTCATTTGACTAAACGACCAAAAAAGCTCTCTGATTGACCTTGAACTTGGACCATTCGACGCAGCTCGTCGAGACGATTCCAATGATATATATAACTCATTTTATACCTAAGTGGCGCTTAAGTCAAAGTATAAAACGAGCGGCGATATGTATTAAAAATTGCCTAATTAACGTTATTGCTGCAAAAAAGGTATAATCGTAATCAGTGGCGTAACTGGGGGGAGTTGGTGCATCTGCCCCGAGGCGCCGTCGCTAGAGGGGCGCCTAATCGGTCAGTAAATTCCCGACATTTTAGGATTCCTTTATAAATTTTCGAGCGAAACTTAAAAATTTTCGCTGTGTGCGTACTTGAATAAGAATTTGAGTTTTTGAGGGAAATTCTGAAAATCTTCTGAGTTTATTATTTTTTGAGGAAAAGTCCGAAAAATTTTCGCTGCTCGTCTCTCTTGAATACAATAATACTGACAAGCAATTTTATTCACTCTGCGCTTTTGACTTTTTTTTACACTTTGACATAACGAAATGTTGAATGATATAGGCGTGATGTTGGCCATACGATAAATATATATATATTAATAATTGGTTTTTGAGAGAAGTTCTGAAAATCTTGGCGCGATTTCTTTCTAATAAGTTGTCGGTTTTTGAGAACAAAGTGTGAAGAAAAAACTTGACTCAGTGGGGGTCGCAGATAAAGACTTTGTCCCCAGTTGCCGAAACCCTAGTTACGCCTCTGGGTACAATATTTTTTAAATAGGTAGGTATTGCTTGTAAAATATTTTTGTTTTCTTAGTTTTCTCATGACACAGATTCGGGACTACTTTTGTGGTGTTCATAGTGTTTACTGACTTCAGGTGTTGCCAGAATACAATTATTATATTTTGGATCCGATAGTTCTCACACCATTTCTGAAAATATCGACGCTCGGTACCTCTAGCGATGCGTCGCTGTAAACACTAAACTTAGCCGATAACTCCTGTGGATAACTCTCGTAAAAATGGATTGAGATTGATAATAATTTTAAAAATTTATAGCTCGTAATATGTTCCTCAAAAAGCATAAAATGTTTTAGAACACACATACCTACTTCAATTTTGAAAAGCCTAGATCGCTTTTTATTCTTGATATACTTACATATGTAGTAGGAACTATTCCACCTCGCTTGATAATATAATTTTATCTAATTGTAAACAATAAATCAGCGAACTAAAATTATTTTTGTGGTGGAGTTATAACTGCGAAGGTCCTCTCAAAAACCCTTGGTAGATAGTACCTAGAATATTTTTTGTCTGTAGCCTTAAAAAATATAACCGAATCATAGCGGAACATATTCTCCGCTATCGGCCAAGTTTAGTGTTTACAGCGACGCTTCGCTAGAGGTACCGAGCGTCGATATTTTCAGAAATGGTGTGAGAACTATCGGATCCTTATTTTTTAATAAATGGGTAGGTACTTGTTGAAATTAGCGCTAATTTTGAATACATGTAGGTACCACAGATAGCGCAAAATTATTACAGTTAAGTGAGTAGGCCTCCATCATCCTTCTGTCCAGGAAATATAACATAAATTGCTCTTTCTGCATATTTTTATGCTTTGATGCCTTCTTAATTCACATTTTTTATCATTACAATAATGGATCTACACTCAACTATGTATTTTTCTTTTTACTAATACATAACTACTAGGTATAACCTATTTCTTAGTAAGAATTATGTTACCTTTCCAGCTTTTTGTTTTAATACACCTCAAACATTTTCTTACATACTCTATGAGTAATTTGTCACACTAGGTATATATAACCTACCTGCCACAAAACACTTAAACCCTCTGATGAGTTATTTTACAAATTTAATATAATTGTAAGCTCACTGCTCAGCCAAGTAGGGTAGAATCTTCTTCTTCTTTATCAGCCTCTTTCCCTCCACTGCTGGATATAGGCCTCTTCCTTTGTCTTCCACCATTCTCTGTTTTGGGCTCTTTGTCTCCACCCATGTCCCACCGACTCGATGATATCATCAGCCCATCTCCTTTGTGGTCTCCCTACACTTCGTTTACTTTCGTAGGGTCTCCAGCTTAGTATTCTGGGGGTCCATCTGCCTCGCCACATGACCCACCCACTGCCATTTTAGTGTCCCTACTCTCTCCGCAACGTCTGAGACCCTTGACCGTCGTCTTATGTCTTCATTTCTTATACGGTCTCTCAAGGATACACCTACCATTCGTCTCTCCATCGCTCGTTGAGTACATTTCAATTTGTGGACACTTCTGGCAGTGAGCGACATGATTTCAAGACCGTATGTTGTCACGGGCAAAACACAGGAATTGTATACTCTGGCTTTTAGATTGTTCGGGACTTCCTTGTTGTCAAATACATGTTAGGGTAGAATAGGGATGATTAAAACATAAATTTTATTCAATAAATTATTAATTTATTATAGTAGTTGTATTTGGCTTTAAGGTATCGAGATCCCCTGATGACTTCCGTTGTATATTATTATACCCTTTATTGTTGTTATAATAACTATTATCATTCTCTATTGGCACATCATAATCATATACAGCTATAGGCAAAGATGAAGAGGGAACAGGTGGTAGAGACGCTGCTATTGAAGGACGATTATCGTACTGTGAATAATGTTGAGGTATTAAAGTATTTTCTTCCCGTGGTTTCTCTACGTAAATAGGAACGGGAACATGCTTTACTACCGTATGAGGAACAATCTTTTCAACTGGATAAGGCTTAGGTACAAATACTTTTACAGGGTAGAGAATTTTCTTTTCAACTTCTACGTGAATGGGTACTTTAACTTCAACGGGAACTTTCACAGGGTAGGGAATACGTTTCTCCACAGTGTGATGAACATGATGGTGTACAGGCACCTTTACTTCTTTGTAAACAGGCACTTTCTTATACACTGGATATGGCTCGGGAACTATTTCTTTTTCATAAACTTTTACAGGATAAGGCTCGGGTACTTTTATTTTGACGGGGTATGGTACCTTCACTTCTTTTTCTATGTAGACGGGAACTTTCTTATGTACAACTTTGTGTATATATTTTTCCACAGGGTAGGGCACCTTCTTAACGACTGGATAGGGTTTGTCAACATAGACCTTTACGGGAACTTTCACTGGGACCTTCTTAATAACAGTTTTTAAATATTTGTGATGGTGGTGGTGATGATGATGTTTAATTTTAGTATTGTAATAAACTTTTTCAGACGCCCGGCTCTCCGTGGCAACGGAATCCTCAGGGAATATTGGTTCTAGGGGGAGTGTATTTGTATCCTGATATAGATCAACGTTACTGAAACCAGAATTCATTTTCTTGTGTAAGACTTTTTTGTTTGAATGTAATAATTTGATTTGGTGTTTTAAATATGACATGGGTAGTGGCGTAAGACCACCGCTAGAATTTAAATCTTGTCCTGGCCTTCGTATTGGATTTAAATAATACTGTCCGTTTTGAAATCTTCCAATTCTAAAGAGTCCATGTCTCTTTGGACCGCCTTCTTCAGTTGGCTCCAATGGAATAACTGTTATCCATCCTGTTAAATCAGGTAGTGGATTTAACTTTGGAAAAACAAATTTATTTTGTTTTTTCGTCTGTGCCGTCCTATTAGAAGGAACCCATGGTGTCGTCCTATTAGAAGGAACCCATGGTGTCGTTGCATTTGTAAAGTTTAATAACTTATATTTATTATCTATCTTATAAACATTAGGTAAATGTGTATTGGCACTGTTATTACTATAAATATGTGAATAATTTTTTGTAATAATGTCTCCATACTTGTATAATAAATTATTGGCGGGAATGGAATCCGCGTCCATGTGGTATTCTTTAGAGTATGTCTCATCAGCGATCTGATCCACCAGTACGTTGTCATCATTGTCACTCAATGCATTGTCAACTCTTAAGAGGAGAATCGCTACCATACATGTCACCTAAAACACAATATACACATTCATATTAGCAAACATACACAACTTTACATGACTGCAATGAATACGGGAAATGAATATGATACATTTAACACTACACGCTAAATAACAATTTAGATAAAAATTTTATATTCCACTAAATTTAACATTTCAACATCACAAATAGCCACATCTTTATGAAGTTAACGAGAACGTAAGAAAATTGAGAAATGTTCAAGCTCATCATTATAAAACACATAAATTAAAACTTTGCACTGATTCAAATTATCACAATTTGTTAAAACCAAAACACTGTACATCCTTTTATTTAGTAAACGATTCACAAGTTCCAAAAAAACTGATAAAGTTAAAGATAAATAAGTTTAATGAATAGTGTACTAACCACGGATATCATATTTCATATTATTAGTTACACAGACAACAAGCAAATGATGGTACAATACAACCTGAGGTGGTTATATAGCTATAGGTGAATAGTAGATTATTGTTATGATTCACATGCAATTACTTTCTCCAACTAACTTGTGGTAGCCGCAATGCAATTCATAATAAGCCACAATATGGAACACCCCTCCTTTATTATTGTACCATTTGGAATATCCTTTTGGTTAATTTCCAAATCCTAAGGGTTTTTCTTTAAAACCCAGTATGATTTGAACCCTCCGGAGGCCTCCATCCAATTGAGCGAACCATGTACTTTAAACAGTATTAAAAGCACTTTTCAATAAAAAGGTATGTCTAAGAGACATCTAGGAAAGAAAATGGAAGTGGATCAGTCACAGCCTGAGACGACTCTAGGGAAACATCCCGAAGTAAGCTTTGGACTGGGATCCCCCAGGAAGGCATTGGCGGGGTCACCCAAATACTACATGGCGACGCTCCATGCTTGCAGAGTTGAGGGGAGCCGATCTACAATGGCCGATGTGAAGACCATGGCCCAGGACAGAGACCAATGGAGAGGTGTTGTTGCCACCTTATGCTCCCCAGGAGTTACAGGAACCAATGATGATATGTCTAAGAAAGATTCGTGAAACTCGAAATAATTTGACCTAAAAGATCAGCAAATGTAAGTTTCATCATTTTAGTTTAAAAAATGTAAGGTAAGCAATCACCGAGAATGCCATTTATTTATAAAATCCGTGAGACCTAAATTTGAGGAACCCCATTCCCATTAGGATAATCCGCCATTGTTGTATAAATTATAAAACTATAGGTACCTTAAAAAATTGACAAAATCTATTTTATTTATGGGATTTAATATGGTGATAAATAAAGGTATTGTCAGCAAGTGCAAAGTATGCAACATGCAAAATAATATTTCAATATTCAAGGTGATCACATTACAAAGTCATTTTTAATAAAATTAATTTAATTATATAATTAATTCTTCTGAGGTTAATAACACCGGGCCGAGTTTCTCAAAAAATTACTACGATTAAGAATGTGTTTGAAAAGTAACTGTAATAGTAATTACTAACTGTACTACATGTTATATGTAGCTGTAAAAAGTTAAAACTTTGTGTCATAGTAGTAGTTGTAAATATTTTCTTAGTGAAATAAACCTAAATACACAGATATAATATATTTACTTTAGTAAAGATTTGATTGTATAATGATGGGAAATAGGTTGCGAGAGTTATCCAACAAATCATTTTTTTCCTTTTGATGATGGATGAGATGCCAATCAAACTACTACCTCAAAATACTTTCATAAGGGAAGTGTTTTAAAAAAAAAACAACCAACCAGAACATTCTTTCACATTCTTGCGCCAAAGCATATACTACATACATAGAATATGCAACTAAAGTGTTTTCTATTCTATTCTATACCCTCACGCCACCTCCCTTGCGGGGTAGGCAGAGAGTACGGATCGCCAGACTTTCCTATCCTGACACACACTTCGGGCTTCCGTCACATTCATGCAATTCCTCATACATACTCTCCAGTTACTTTTACTCAAAACACGTCCGTCCTTGAGTATCTGGTCGACATGGTCCAGCCAGGTGGTTCTTGGACGGCTGCGTTTCCTTACACCTCCTCTTTCACCCAGGTAAATTTTCTTCGTTATTCTTTCATCAAAAACATAATTGAAAAGTAATAGCACTAAACATAATTGAAAAGTAATAGCACTAGTAAATTCATTTGTTACGTGTAGTTGAACAAACTGGGCCTTTAAGTGGCGGTTGAAAATAAAAGTAAATACATAAGTATTTTAAAGTCTAGGTTAGCTGCAGTGTATATAATTATAGTGAATAATGAGGAGTATTTAATAATAATTGTATATACCAGTTGTAGTGTTACACTCAGTAATTTCACTAAACAGTTGATTGAATGGATGCACAATACACTGCACAGAAATTCACTCAAGCGAAGAGTAATGAAAGAAAAATTATGCATCATGTTATATGCTGCCTACAGGGTGTGTTATTAATACAAATATTGCTTCAAAAGCAAATGAGTAATTACTGGTTATACCTACTTGGTTTACTTACGCACTGCTAGCCGCTTCCGTTCCACTGCTGGATGTTGTCCTGTTTTAAAAAATTTAAATCACTTCCGTTGTGTAGTGCTATCTGCCATTTACAACTCGAAAGCTGTACAATGTTACCTGTTCACCTTTTATGTGGCCTTTCTATGCCTCTTTTGTTGTTCGAAGGGTTCCACTTCAATTGCATTTTTTTTTAGATAAATTTGAACTTGTCATTGCAAAATGCATTTCATAGTAAGCTAGCATGATTTTACTTTTAGTTTCATTATAATGTAGTGTCCTTAAGGTGGAGTAGGCAAGTTCTTCTGATATCACTGTATTGCTGGCTTTGGAATAGTATCTTCACTTCATACAATCCACTTTCCTTTCTAAGATATTTCGGAGGTCTGACCTGACATCACTTTAAAATTACAACTTATGGCTAATGGAGTTTGAATATATTGGCTAGATTTTTTTCTGTATAAATCTATCCAAAGCAACAAAGTAGGTATTTCCCAAAATGTGACTGGCTATCCCGATTGGTAATAAAGTGATTGTAATAGGTAAATTAATTTAAAATTTAATTATCACCTTCAATTCTAATTTCAACAACACTTCCCTAAAAACAGTGTTGCCTGAGGTGTGATAAGTTTTTGTTGCAAAAAAAAAAACTCACCATGTGATTAAACTCTTGGACATGCAACGTAATATTATAATCATGAAGTAAACAGTACAATATTATAATCAGACATAGAATCAAATAATAGCGATAGATAAGTTGAAATGATTGCATGAAAGTAATATTTATATCGTAAACTAGACACGTAAGGAAATATTACAACACAGAATGAATAATGAATGTAAACAATTAGGAAGTTTAACAATATTATCTTTCCTTGTACATGTCATTCATTTCATTATAAAGAACTATTAAAAATAAATGAAATAAAAAATAATGCATCGTGTACAACACAATATGATGAATTACTAAATGTTTATTGTTTTTAGATTTATCAGAGTTGCCAAGCATTAACATTTTAATAGCTACATTAAACACCTTAATGTCAAAGTACTGCTTCCCACTCTACATTCCTCAAGTTGCCATTCAGAACGGTTTCATGGAATCAAATTGTCATTGCTCACGTCTTCTGAGATAATAATGAAGTTCAATGCGAATTCCACGAAATGAAAATGTGTACAAGTTTGATACACAAATTTGAAGAAGCTATCCCATATAAATTACAATGGTAGCAGAAAGGTAATCAGAGGTGTCAGTAGATTATGTAAATGAAGGATAAACTTTTTCGTTATCTTTGAATGTTGAATTTTGAGTCTTGTTTTCTAACTCAAAGAAAAGCAAAACATTTTTAGGATGGTAAAAAATCAGATTACATAAAAATATAAAATCATGTACTTATGTAATTATAATACATTGTATATTTTAATAAAAAAATATTGTATAAAGTGTAAAATAATCTTAGAAAATAAAGTAAGCATTACATAATATATTATAGTAATTATTTAATCATTTCTAAAACAGTTACTTTCCTTTTATTGTTGGAAAAGAGTATTCTTATTAAGTTGGATATTTCTTCCGCTCTGAACAGACTGGAAAGTTTTCCATTAGTCTCGTTCCATCTGCTGGCTATACTGAACATCTGACATTCCAACAGCGATGTCAACTCGACAAACCTTAGCCACTTCGTAGACATTTTTTCAGGCACAAGCGGTTCCTAAAAATAAAATGTTCATGTGAAATTGTCTTTGAATTGTATAGTTTACAGGACGTAAAGAAAAATCAGTATAATAGGTAATTATAAATGACACATAAAGATTGGATACACACAACTGATTTTACGAGTAATAAATAACATACGAGATACACTAATACATGTTTTATAACGTAGAGCAATGAGTTTCACTACCATTCTGAATGCCTCAATTCAGGGTGTACCTAATGAAGCAGTTTTTGGACATAAACATTCATGTGATGTTGCAATGGACTCTTGTATTCCTGTTGCTGGTTACCTCATGAAGTTATTCATAGCTACTACTATAAAAAACAGAGCTTTGTAAAGTTATACTTACAGGAAATAATTTAGGCACAGCTTCAGTAATCGGTTTGTACAAATTAACTATTGACATGACGACGCCTTCATTGATAACATTCTCCTTGACTGTCAGGACAATCTGAACCAATTCTTCAGCAAGACAACTAATTAAATTAATCATGGTCTTCTCATAGACAGCCTGAGGAAGGATTCCCTGCCAGAGACGTTGAAGCTTCTTCAGTATATCCAAACACTTATCAAGAGCATTGCAACTATCTATATCTAAAGAGTTCGCTTTAGATAAATTCGTAAGTTCTATAACAAGGAAGACAATAACAAATTAATACCTTTATGAAGCATAGTATGTTATTGAGAGCATTATCATAGAATGCTGTTACTCAAATTCTGTGGTATAGACCAAGTCATTTACAACTTTTCTCCCAAGGCGTTTACCAAACAATAGCAACACATGCAATTACGAGAAAAAGAGGAACTTCAGGAGAAGGAAGTTTAGCACCTTTTAAACCTTTTTAAAAGGTTGTAAAATTTCTGAATATGGCAATAAGTTGAAGTCAGTCAGTCAAATTACTTAATTAATCTCAAAAGAGAAATATAAACCAAAGTGATTACCGCTTTTCTCAATTGTCTCAACGATCAATAGTCTCTGTTCTTTGACGAACGTAGCCAACTTGACGATGGCCACTCTTCTGAAATTTTGCACTAAATCGGATAGAATCATATTAAGACTTGTTGCAAATTCTTTGTGATAGACTGTATTCCATGGATAACCCAGCATCCCATGTGCCAAGTAGAAACAATTGTTGTAAAATAAAGCTGGAAAGGAACGAATCATACCCAATTATTTCAACACAGGATGTATCGAGAATATTTTGAGATTGTGTTATAAAGAGTTTCTATAATAATTCAATTGATTTCATCTATGATGCTCGAGAGATAATTTCAGATAGAAATATTTAGGATAAATTAAATTCATTAACTAACCCAAATCAAGTGGACTGTTGTTAAGTTCATCAGCATGTACTTCAGGAACCAGTGCGATGTATAATTCAAATATATTTCTAACAGTCATAAGAATCTGATTGGCCATTGTAGGAGTTGTGCTGTGTGCCATATTCACTTGCTCCAATATCAGCTGTAGAATCTTCTTAGCACTGAGAGAAATACTGCAGTGAGGAAGTAAATATGGACACTCCGTTACATTCCTTTCATGATAATTATTCTTCTCTAACATCTTCATTTCATCCAGACAAATATCTGTAGTTTGATTCTTACAAACTTCTATAATGTCTTGCTGTAGATTTGTCTTCATCAAACATTTGACATTCTCGAGTAAAACTTTACATCTCCTGTCACATAACATTTTGTGTGTGTCTTTAGTAAACTCCAGTAAAGGTGATGAGTCTTTATCGGTGAAATTTATCTCGCACAAGTATTCACTAAATTTTTCAATTTCTGCGGCGATAGGTAAATAAGCATCCTCTTTATCTTCATCTATTGTAACTAAATTTTGCAAGCAGTATTCTTTAAGCACTCTAAAGAAGTCTTTACCCAGGAGTTGCCCCAGTATGAGAAACACAGTTCTATTATCTTCCCAACGACAGTCAATATTGGATTGTATTGTGCCAAAGAAGGTAACGAGATTTTTAAGAACGGTTTTAACATCATCGCATTCTTTACTATCATCAGAATATTCAATCTCTAGTATAACGTTATGAAGGCTTTCCCTTACATTTACAACACAACATTTAGTCAACAACGCAGGCATTACACATTTAATAATAAAATCGGCTAATCTCGTTAACTCCACATCGATTCTTTTAGAACTGGATAGAGCATTTAAAATATCCTGGAGATTTTCTGGATCGCTAATATTAATTTCAACAGTTAATATGTGACCTTTGTTAGTCAGGCTTTGGGACCACTTCAGTCTATCTCTCCACTGTTCAGTAATTTTATACAAACACTTGACGTGCTTAAATGAGATAACATCTTTCATTGAATGTACAAGAACTCCCAGATCATTATAGCCTGGAGATTGCTCCAAAATGTTCAGGAGTTTCTCTAACATATCAGCAGCCTTACTGTACTGACAGCGCTCTATCAAACGATTTGATGTTTCAAAATCTTTAGCGCACTGACCTAAATTACTTACGTAATTTAACTTATTACCTGTAAGAACAAATTCCTCATACAGGGCTTTGAATTTAGGGTTGGAAAGAGAATTCTTCTCTAAAATACCTTCAATTAATCTCTGCAACTCAATGTGTTCGGTTTGTAACTTATTTTTTCTTTCATTGAAGTTTACGTATTCGAGGCTTTTAACCGGAATGTATTCAACAAATTGGTTCACAAGCACATCCTTCACATCGCTTGTAAAATGCTTTACGTTATCAATAAATGGTGAAGTTCTTATGCTGAGATGTTTAAACTGCAGTTTGAACTCATTTTTGTTAACTTCATCTGCCACCTGTAGAACGGCAGATAAAAGACTCATTGTATTGAAAGAAAGAGAACAGTTTTTATACTTTAAGAGTAAAATTATTGAAATAATCGAGAAATGAAAACGGAATCAAAATCGAAAGCACGACAAAACTAAACGACTAAACAAAACAAAACATTCAAAAACGTAACCAAACGTAACTGTCAATACTGCAGTGTTGCCGTTTTGAAATTAGCAAAACTACTAGATTTTTTGTCAAAAAATACTAGAATATACTAGATGGGGGTCGACAAAATACTAGAAAAATACCAGATAAATTTTTTGTCGACCTTTTTTTTTTTTTGGTCCTCCGCGAAAAAATGTCACTGTTCTGCAAAAACACGTCGACAGAGGGGGGGGGGGGGGTCCCTAGGAAAAGTGACCCTTGGGGAAAACTGTTGACCTTTTTTTTTTTCGTCGCCAGCACAAAAAACTTCTGTCACGAAAAATTTAATGACGGGGGGGGGGGGGGGGGGGGGGGAGATTTCAATGTTTTATTAAATTTTTTAATCGTGCTATTTTCTTTTGACCTTGACGACTAAAAATTTGACGAGCGGGGGGGGGGGGGATAATAATATGAATAAACCAACACTATATTCCTTTTTTCGTTCATTCTTTACTGATTTCTGTACGAAATTTGAAAGCGTAAAAAATTTTTATTACAAAGTACCAGAAAATACTAGAATTAGGTCTAAATATACTAGATTTTGATAAAAAATACTAGAATATACCAGATTTTCGGAATATACTAAAGAAAATACTAGATTCTTCAAAATGCCTCAAAAAATACTAGTTTAGTATTAAAAATACTAGAAACGGCAACACTGCAATACTGTCATCTGTCACTAGTTTCAGTGTTACCATTAATTCACTTTTATGGCAATAAAATGTAAACTTGGCTCAAGGTTTCGGCTCAAGGTACCTACCTGGTATTGCTCAAGGAGTGCCAAGGAGTGCTCAAAGCTTACCTAGGTAATAATGAAATAATGTCACCACGGGATAAAAATATGTAGTAAAAAAGCAATGATTCATTGACTGTATCAACAATAATACAATTATTGTAATCACATAACATGAAGATTATTAGCTATAAAACATTTATGCACAAATCTTTTTTGCGTCCACATGTTCACGTTAAAATTATATTATTTTACACCATAAAAACGATAACCCAAACAAGGAAAGGTTTGTTATTATTTCTTCTATCTTATTAAGTGATACATATAGATTACATATTATGTGATAGAAACTAAACTTACGATTTTGTTTTCATCCATTATTACTAAACTTCTAATTTCAGTAATGCGTACCTACAACCAACTATAACAGCAAATTTAGAAACAATAAATAGGTAATTCGACGAGTTCTCCAAAATGTCAAAAAAGTATTGTCACAATATTGACAATGTAATATAATAATTACCTACTTCACAGAAAATTGTTTCAATCATGGACGTATATTTTTTATTGCTTCGATAAATTATGACTTTGTATATTATAGACTCTTTCGCCGTGGAAATATCAATAAAACAATACACACACACAAAATAATATCCCCGTCCCTACCCAACAGGCAAGTTAGGCATAGCCAGTGGCGTATTTAGAGGGGGGGCCGAGGGGGCCCGCCCCCCCCGAAATTTCAAACAATGATATGCGATCTGCTATAGAAAGATCCCATGTTCATCACTTCAACCATTTTTCAAAAAAAATTCGCCCGCGGCGCTTCTTTTTTGTTGCATTTTTAGCACAATACTTATAATGCCAACCTATAAAACATAACCTTTCTTACTCACCTTCACGAAAAAATTTCGCCTGCGGCGCTATTACTGTTTTTTTTTACTACGTCCATGTTGAAGTTTTAATTGCCTTCCCCAGGAGTTTTTTCGCCCCCCCCCCCCGAAATGAAAACCCATATATGCCACTGGGCATAGCCTAAGGTTAGCCTAAGGGGCGGCCAAAGAGATTACATAGGTAGTAATCCTTAATCCTTAATCCAGAGTCTCGGTTTTAGAACCAACTGTTACGCAGATGATCGTCTCTTTTTCAAATCCTGTCTACCTGGATCTGAAGTAGATCTCAAACAAGATGTAATCTCCTGTATCATGAAAATCTCCTCATGGATGTCAAGCAACATGCAAAAGATCAATCCCACGAAAACCGAATTTCTATGGATAGCTTCCCCAGGAAGACAGCATCTTATAAATTCCGACCCGATCTCCATTCAGGATGTAAATGTATCCCCTTCAAAACATGTTAAATTCCTTGGTGTGTATCTCGACAATCATGCTCTTTCTATGGAAAAGCATGTATCTTCAACAGTCAGTCAAGGTTTTTACATTCTCAGACAACTCAAGAACATAGGAAGTTGCCTATCACTCGAGGGAGCCAAGACCCTGATCAATTCCTTTGTAGTGTCCCGGGGTCCGTTCTGTATCCGTTAATTTTCACTCGGCGAGTGAACGGGCGATTATCGCGCGAAGCAGAACGCATTTGGGTGATTGTTCCAATTGGAATTGTCAAACAGAGATAGAGATACGAGAATACTAATAAGAGTGAGTTGATAGATATACATCGAGATAGCGATATCGCTATACTCCTCTTTGGTAGAAAGGGATAGACATATCGCGTGATAATAAGAGTGAGTGAACTACACGTGCGGACCATTCTATTATCTATGGCGAGCGAATGTCACCCAACAATTTTGTTGGGTGTTATTCGCAACAACCGAGCGTGTCAACTGTGCACATAGAACACGTTGACTCGCACAACCGAGTGAAACGCACTGATGATAGAACGGCGAACAATAGAACCATAAACAATCGAGCGAATCGCCTAGTGAATTTTAACGGATACAGAACGTGACCCCGGCTAGACTATTGCAACAGCATACTAGCAAACCTACCGCAAGTCCAACTCTTAAGAATTCAATCCATCTTCAATGCTGCTGCACGTTTCATCTACCAAATGGATCGTTCCTCTCATATATCCTCCACACTCCGAACCCTTCACTGGCTTAAATGTCCACAAAGGATTGAATTCAAGCTTTGCCTTTTGATCTTTAAGGCACTTCAAAATATGGCCCCAGAGTATATTTCAGAGCTCTGTCTCCGACAACCCATAAACCGCAGGCACGCCACCCTTAGATCTCACTCGGATAAAACCTCGAAGCTAGAAGTTGTAAACCTAAACGCGAAACCCAATTATTTGAGCCGCGCATTCACTGCGGCAGGTCCTTCAGCCTGGAATGGACTTCCTGCAGACATCAGAGAGGCAAAAACGTTAACCGGGTTCAAAGGTCAACTAAAAACATTTTTGTTTAAGAAATCCTTCCCAACAACGTAGGGAGGAACACAGAGCGCCCTTGAGGTGGGAATACCCACAAAACGGCGCAAAATAAATTATCCAAATTATTATTATTATTATAGTACTTATGTCGCTGGGGGCGGCACTCTGAAGGGGAGCCAATCTGAATAAATACTAGGTAGGTATACCTATAATGTTTTGTATAAAAATTTTCCGCTTGCGGCGCTAGTTAAACCGTCATTTGTCTTGTACAATATAATTAGATGCAAACATGTTCATCTTCACGACTTCACCCCCGTTTTTTCTAAAAAATTTCGTCTGCGGCGCTATTTACTAGTAAAATAATAACCACTAGTGCTGGCCAAAATGGTACGATCGCGATAATGGTAACACTCGAATTATAAGCTGTCCACAGAACACATACCCCCGTTTTCACCAACTTTTACCTAAGAAGGAGACCCCTAAGAAATTTCCATACAAAAACAGAGATAATATTCTATTTTTTGACACGCAGGCCTACCAACCACACCCTAATTCCATACAAAATGCAACACGCAACTCACCTACGTTAGGTGCCCAAATATCTCTGCCCAGGCTAGGTGAGTTGCGTGTTGCATTTTGTATGGAATTAGGGTGTGGTTGGTAGGCCTGCGTGTCAAAAAATAGAATATTATCTCTGTTTTTGTATGGAAATTTCTTAGGGGTCTCCTTCTTAGGCAAAAGTTGGTGAAAACGGGGGATATACTCTCTAACGAGAAGAAGCTGTCAAAGTACTGTCAACGTCAGCGGTTCTAGGCTGAGAGCTTTTCTAATTTTATTGAAGTTGTGTGGAACTTTATTGAATATCGTATTGATTTTTATATTATAATTGATTAAATAAGAGTTTTATAAATATGAGCGACCATTGTCAGTTTTTCGTTGTTAGAAAAAAGAGATATTGCCGCATGACACTACGTGCAGGATCCAAATTTTGTGGAGAGCATGAACCAAAAGTAGAGGCGACTGGAGATCTAATTCAGGTATTTATTACGTATAATTTCTCCTTTATTTTATAGCAATCAAAGTTGTACGCTAGAGACTATTACCCATTCGCGGGCCATTCCACGAAACTACATTTTCTGTGTATGAGATAGCTCAATCTAACCACAAAATTGTTGTTTTAGTGTTTTTATTTATTTTTCATTAAATTGTTGCATTTTGTGAAGCTGTATACATACATACCATTTTGTTCATCTTATTCTTATTTATGTATTATTTTAGGAGAATCGGAATGTCAGAATTGCATGTCCACTGGACCCAAAACAGTGAGTAGTTTGAGATCGAGTTATTTATTTTTGAAGACAAGAGCATTTTATCCCAAAATTAATTGTGATATCTCTGTACCAATAAATCCAATGAGTTTGTAATAATAGTACACTTGTATACACAAATACAACTCACTATCAGATGCTAATTTGATATTGATCCATACTTTTTTTAGTACCTGTTTTGCCAATAAACTGCAGAAACATTTGAAAATATGTAATGCCAAACAAGGAGAATGTCCTCCTTACATAAGGAAAAATTGTAATGTGTCTGATGATGGAATAAATTGTGACGAAAACTCGTCTGTCAAAAGATGTTTGTCCACTGTCTCTGAAGATGTTGTTAAAGAAGTTATTGCATTAGTAGAAAAGATTTATGATGGTAAGAACAAGTTTCACATTCTATTACTAACCTTTATCATTCCTCAAGGGAACACATGCAGATTACTTATGATAAAGATTTTGTGCACTGCTTATTACCCGCTTAGACCATTTGTTGCAAAACAAAATATGCAGAAACAATGTATTTCATAATTGAAAACACAACAGACCGAAATGCGTCGCTGCCATTTTAAAATAAAGTAGAATCAGACATTTATCATGTGTTTTCAATTAGGTATACAAATATACAAAAGAAACTTAATATCAACTAATAATTGTGTTTTATTTTTCAAGATAAGTTACCAGTGACCTACAAATTCAGAATTCTATAATTTTATAAAAATGTGTATCATTTTGTGGAAGATATTGTGTACGCCTCTATTTTCTGGCACATATACATACTTACATAATACTTCTTATTGATATTGTAGAAATAATTTTGGGCAACATTTCATTGTTTCCTGATAAAGAATGTCACCCGAAAGTAGTTGAAGATTTAGACAATGATGGAAGGAAGGATGGAACAAAACGCCATCTTCTGCAGACCTCTTCACTGCTTTACATTGTGGAATCTGAAGGACTTATGAAACCAAATACTTCTTTTGTGGAATTAGGAGCAGGAAAAGGTTTGCCAAGTTACATTAGTAACGAAACTACTAAGTTTCGTTACAAAGATACTTCAGTAAAATTAACTACAATAAAATTTGCACTTTTGATCAACGATGAATCACTTAAATTTATTGTATTTTTCAGGTCATCTTTCATATTATCTTTCCAAAGCAGTCAACGATATTCCCCAGTGTAGCGTTGTGCTGGTGGATAGAGCCTCTCATCGTCACAAACAAGATAACAAGCTCAAAGAAGATTGTTTGGTGAAAGTAAATAGGATCCGAGCGGACATATCTGATCTTGTGTTAGCTAAAGTTCCAAGTGTAGAAAGTTCAATATCAGTTGTAGCAGTTTCCAAACACCTTTGTGGAGTTGCCACAGGTATGCGTTATATATCATCTAAGTTTTAGGAATTAATTTTTTTTATGGATTACTTCAGTGTATTGGTTTTTCAGATTTAGCTTTGAGGTGTTTAACTAATGCCGATGTAATGGACAAGACAGCTGGACTGGTGATGGCCACCTGTTGCCACCATAGATGTGTGTGGAGTACATATGTAGGAAAACCATTTTTACAAGTGAGTTCTATACTAATATTTGAACTTCTTACTTAAATGTTTTCTATTTCACATAATTCTGAATATTTAATAGAAAGATGTAAATGCAGTTGTTGTATTCTAGTAGCTCAGATATGGAGAAAAAATTAAGTCTATATTCATTAAAATCCATAGCTGAAACAGTTTCAGAAAATATTTCCATTTGCCATCCATTGTTTGTGATGGTAATTCTAAGTATTTTGCATAGAGTAACAATCAGTTATGGAAATTGTGTTCAGTAGAATACCACATTTGCCATTTTTAACATTTTATTTCACAGGCATGGGGAATTACTCAAATACAGTTTGATGTGATTTGTGGACTGGTCTCGTGGGCAACGTGCGGTTCTGGATTAAGCAGAGAGAGAAGAAATGGTTTAGAAAATGATTTGATGTCTTCTAAGGAACCCAAGAGGTCTAAATTGGACACGGAAACTGGAGGCCCTTCAAGTGAAGATAATACCAATTTAAACGATATTTCTGTTAGTAGTGTTGACTCTTTTACTGAAGATGTGTCAGTGAGTACAAAAGATAATGCAGTAGGTTCTATGGATAACATAGAAAATAGAAGCGATGTAGTAACTAATGATATGTTAATGTCTCAAACAGTTGATAAGTCAGTGAAAAATGATAACAAGAATAATTTTTCAATTAGTAAAAATCTAGGTTTATCACTGAAGCAAAGAGAAGAGGTTGGATTCAAAGCTAAAGCAGTGATTGATTGGGGACGAATGGTGTTTTTAAAAGATAGTAATTTCACATCACATTTATGTTTCTATGTTGATAAAATATTATCACCTGAAAATGTTTGTATTGTTGCAATTAAAAATAATTTATCATAATTAGTGTTGACTGACGGTCACCCCCATTTCATGTTGCACGTACTATCCTTTCCAAATAACGTACTGTATCACCAGGGTCTTAGATTTGTCATTTATCTCGTCTGAGATTCACAATGTTGGCAATGTTTATTAACATACCTGCAGTGTATTGGGAGCGTATTTGTTTTGTGAAGGTATTGCCAGTAATGAGAGAAACAATATGCTCATACAGTACATTTAATATTTTTATTTTCGTAAAGTAATAATATCAGGAATGTTATTGACATATAGTAATTAATAATTGTACAACTTTACACAATAGTATTAATGAAGAATAATAGTTTTATTAATCTAGATATAATATTATACACATAATGTAATATATATTTTATTATATATTAATAAAAAGTATAATAATATGTAAAACTCTGTATTTCAATACACACACTAAAGAAATTTGACTGGGAATTTCTTTAATTTGTGCTTGATAATAAGAACTAATAGTTTATTAAGTTTTTTTTTAACATGACGGTAAAAATAGTAAGTATATCCTTGGTTCTATTCAATCTGGACTAACAAATGTTCAATGTAAAGAAATCTACTACGTATTTGAAACCTAAAAGTATGGAGTTTCAATTTGTAAAACGTAATATATTCCTTGGTACAGGTTTAATAATAAAATGAAATGATGGCTACTAAAGATTTTCATAAAAAATATTTCCCATTATGGCTGGTAAATATTATTATCAATAATAATAATTTATACAACTGATTTTAATTAGTTTATTTAAAGATTTATTTATTTATTCCTCTGGTCTGTCCAAATACGCACTTTGTGAATCTGTAACAAATAAATAACTCCAATGTTTAAATTTATAATTCAATAAATTACTAAGTTAAAATTAGGATAAAGGATTTGGATAATTAGCCTTCTGTACGCACATTAATAGTTCTGTTAAATAAATTCATTATTACACGCTTCATTCCCTTATGAGTTCTGGAATTTGTAAGATGTCTGGGACTCTAGCTGGGGAACAATGGACATCTTATAGGCAGTACAGTAGATCTTACAGGTCGCGTGCATTACACTTAATAAAATAATAAACGAGCTCTTTCTATTAATTGATGAATAGTCATTTATTTTAAAATCTCTATTTAATGTTGTCGTAGTTAACATCATTCTTGTAACATTTATCAGGAGAGCGTTCTATAACTAAATACATCCAAAGAGGTCCAAACTACCCTTTTAAATACAGTATAATAAATAGAGTAGGGGAAGATGATTTTGACTTATATTCTCAGAATGATTGTTTATTTAAATAATCTCAGTATTTACCGTCGTTAATAGAATCCATACTGCTCCTCTTGCCCCATAGTCCTTTTAAATTGTTCCAGCCTGGTTCCCGTTTGCCCCATGCTCCTATAAAATCAATTTATACAAATGCAAAATTATATTGGTTGCAACATATTGTTAGAACAGTTTCACATTACACTCTACTGTTGACTTTGTGTTTTTTTCTTTGAATAACACACCTTTGATACAAATAAAAAGATCTGATGAATCTTAGCCCAATTTATAGAAAGTTAAAGACATTCAATATTGATGTTTAAAGAGAAAAAGAGAAAGGGTTAACATAGTAATCAATAGAAATTAATAATCTGAAATCTATACATAGTAATTATTAGTTTGTTATTTACAGCAGTAATTTATTGATTACGTAATGTTTAAAAGCGAATCATGTTATTATTTAAAGCAGTGCTTCAATATGCCTCAAGATGCAAGCATTGTACAATAATCATTTTCATTTTTATATTCATGCGAGAGTTATTGAATACAGTTTCAATTGACCCAGAATTGTATTGATTTTTCAGTTAGCAACTTTTGCTAATTGAAATTTGTTTTACTCAACACACAAATTCATGTTTTAATAGTAAAACAATGTCTACTGCGATGTTCTATAATGGATACATGCTACAAAATTATCTATAAAGAAGTGATGAAATTTATTAATACATATCTATTAATGTTAGGTTTATCTACTAATGATAATAATATAACTAAATCATGCTTTGAATCTTGCAATGAAAATTAGATGCAAGTGAATTTCTAAGAAATAATTGGAATTAAGTATTTTTTCAATGTATTGTACCTAGGAACCAAGAAAGTTACGAAGATTTGATAAAAAATAATCTCAGAAGACAATCAATTTTTAATTTTTCTAATCTAATCTAAGGAGAAGTAGTTAGAAGGTTGTATGGGTATTGTTATCAACAATTCACGGGAACTACGTATGTTACCTCTCAAGTTGCTCCATTTTTCACCAGATCTTTTCCCCCAAGTTCCGTGCAGTGAGCTCCATGATCGTTTTTCCGCGTCTTGTTCTGGTTCATTTTCAATAATCTTCTCCAAATTGTTGTTTAAAACCTAGAAGTATTTACATCATTTTGTCTCCTGGTGCATTATGTATAACTAACTGAAAAGCTTCAGTGACGCAGTGATAGTAATTTTTCTTCCAATTGTAAAAAAATATTTCTATCAGGTATTTCATCGGTAACAGGCTGAAATTCAGATGCATGAAAAGTCGGCATGGAATTCAGTGAGAAAAGGGAACTATAGTATTAAATTCGTCGAAATAAAGGAGGATTGAAGAAAGTGAGTGACAAGAAATGTGTATTGTGGAATATTGAGTACACAAAAATTGGGCATTATGAAGTGGAATTTTAAAGAAGTATTAAAAAGGGCCTTCCACCTTTTTTATTCAGAAAGATTTAGTACGTGCAAAGGATATCAGCTTCATTGATTCTACGAAAGGAATGAGATACGAGTACTAACAATTATTTCGCTTTGAATTAGAAGTGCTTTTTGCTATAACACAGTTTGCTCCATACTCCTGAAATATGACGTAATTGACACAGTCTAATGTGTAGATTCTATAGACTACAGTTACGTGGTTTGAGAAGTGAATAATTACACATTTTTTAGCTTTGTTTGATACATACTCACTTACATGCCAAGCTACCAATTATTTACTTGCTAGAATAGGTAATGTTTATAATATACTTGTATGTACAATATTCTGCGGCCGATCATTCCTTCTATGATAAGATAAATACTTGTGTCATGCAAAATTTGTGTGTTTGTAAAAAAAATACAAGTCATAATGTCTGCCATAATTATACGAAAGTTGAAGCTAGCAAAATGCACAATTTAGTGAATTTCATTTCATGATGTGAACAAAATTATTTTATTATTACAATATTGTGTTGCAAACATGCTAGCAATGCTTCTTGTTACTCATAGCTTTATAAATATACATTTTTGTTAGCAGTTGCAATGATTAATTGTTATAAATTAAGGGTTATTTTATGGTAGTAATTGAGAAATAATTTAATTTTGAACCTGTCGGAGGGGAGCGTAAGAATCCAGTGGTCCAATTTCAAGGTAATCTTGGTCAGCAGGTGTTTGACTGGCGGCTAATAATTCCAGAAGATCAGCATCACGTTTTCCCCATCCGCCGTGCAAGTTGCTCCAGGCTCTCTTTCCCCACCCTCCCTGGAAAGGTAAAGAGGAAAGACATCAGAAAAACCAACGAACAAACCAAGCCCTTTGATGTTTTTTTCGCAAGAATATCACCGGTCACTGCCAGTAGTTTTGTGCAATGTCGACCTATTACGCTTATTTATTGATACGAATAGAAGAAATAATTTGTTTACTCACATGCAGGTTATTCCATGCCCGTTTGCCCCAAGCACCGTTCATGTCCTGCCATCCTCGTTTGCCCCACCCCCCATGTAAGTTGTTCCAAGCCCTTTTGCCCCATGCGCCATTCATATCTTGCCATCCACGCTTACCCCAACCACCGTGCAGATTTTGCCAAGCACGCTTCTCATCTTCAATAGTCCAGTCAATTTGCTGAAATTATAATCAAACAAAATTTTTGGGATTTAGATTCTGAAATAATTATTTTTCAATAAATTCAAGCACAACGGTACACAGTGGGTACGCTATGAAAAAAAAAACTAGGTAAGATATATAGTGCAGGTGTAAAGCATGCTCTGTGTGAGTTTTTCCTAAACACTAGGTGCAGATTCTTCGGAAAAAATGTGAACGATGTTCTTGTAATACTTTACAGCCTATTTAAATCTTCGCGTGTAAGACAATCCTAAGTATTTTTTTATAATACAAGTAGGTATAATACGAGACAGAATAGGAAATAATATATCTTGGCGTAGGTAATTAACCACTGATAGGTTTGTGTTTATGTAGGGATATTTTGTTGAATAATCAATTACCTAAGTGGGCATAAATAAATATTGGTGAAACAACAAAACAAATATTGTAAAGTTTGGATGATTTCAGTGGCGGATCCAGGATTTCATCTTGGGGGGGGGGGGGGGCTGAAGATTAATTTTTTTTTTCCCAGATTTCTTTTTGTTGACCTTTTTTTTTTGGTCCTCGCCTAATACGGCGGAAAGATCGCAGACGGGGAATCCTGCCGTAATCAACTGATGACCTTTTTTTTTTTTTTCGTCGTCGTCTAAAATATACAGTATACCAGATTTTCAGTTTAGTATTCAAAGCACTAGAAACGTCACTCAACGTTTTGGGGGGGGCTAAGGGGCTGAAATCCCTACATTTGTTCTATACATACTACTGTAATACATGGTTTTGGGGGCGGCTTCAGCCCCCTAGCCCCTCCCTAAATCCGCTAGTGGATGATTTTATAAATAACTAAATTAATTATGATTAAACGATTAGAATACCGCAAGTTGTAAAACTATAGGTGGGTATCTGGTATGAAGTACGAGTATCAAGTTGAGTGACTGAATTAATTAAACTTCACCTCGGAGACTGTGAACCTAAGTTGGTAATGATAAGAAAATAATGAAGCTGGAGAGAAAAACCGTGAAATAAATACCCCAGGAGAAGTGCCCAGGTAATTTATTATGTATCGACAACAGCTTAAATAATAGCACCGTCTTTGGCGTCCTAAGTTTCAGGTACTTAGATGTTTTGTACAAAGTTTCTAGACGAATGCTTTATCTAAGGAGTATATAAAATAAATGGAGTACTGCTACTATTAATTCGCTCTTCCGCAAGGTTATAATGGCTCCTCCACTCTGGAATTCTTATGATCATGTGCAGGCAGTGGATGATCTCTTTTTAGTCATTTGGCGCGGCGTATGTAGTAGGAAAAAAAAGGGATGGAAAAAGGCGCTTCTTTTGACCATTCTGGCATTCTCGAAACATGCTTCAACCAGAATCATCGTCTCTCCTGAATTAAAGAGATAACAATTATCGGCTGACTGCGTTGGCGCACGGTGCAAAAGGTAATTTGATCGTATGCCTACCACATTACCTTATCCAGAATCCGATACTGGATAGGTACTTACTACAGTATGTAGGATGTAGAAATATAAAAAAATGTAAATAACTAAATAAGCTAGTGTTCTTCTTACCGGAGACTGCTGGTCTTGGATGGCCGCTGTCTCCTGTGTATTAACAGGATTAGCAGAACACGATGCTGCTAGTGCAGCCAATCCAATGCACACTAGACTCCATGTTGCCGAATTACAGGACTTCATTTTAAAATATCTGAAACAAAATAATTTAAATTCAACATTATTCAATTTCACTGTTATATTAAATATCCTCCAATATTTGCAATTTAAACTGACGATTCCAAGGGTACAGATATCGTAAGGATGATATGCCACAATAAAACATCCATAGAGTGAGAGTGGTAGGTATAATTTAGCTAGAATATCTAATAGTCATCGTTGAAGTGACCTGACAGGACAGGAAGAAGACAAGGATAGGTGTTAATACTGCTCAAGTGGTGAACCTATACTTTTGTATGAAAAGAAGTAATGTAGTTTTGATTTTGTTTGAAGCAGTTTTGCTTGTCACTATACCTAAAATACATTCTGAGATTATTACAAAACCTATCTATAGATATTCCGATAATGTCTATAAGTGGTTTGTAAAGTTTGCACATTCGTAGGCGCATCGCTGAAATACTACCAATACAAAAATATACAATATGATCGTAAACAACTGCAGAATTGTGCGAAAACTTTATAACTTCTTCCGTGTTGGAAAATATGTTTCTTTTTTCACAAATAAAATTCCCCTTAGGGCGGGAAATGTTTGATAGATTTGGAAATAATATACACTAGGTAGGTACTTTTAAAACAATTTCCACTCGAATGAAAAACAGCTTCGGGGTATTGAGTATAATATGGCGTAGGGAAAATACATTCTCATACATGAAATATTGTGGTCTATTTTTGGCTCATTTTGTACTATGATGAATTGGCGTACCTATTATTATGGTGCATCAGAAAGCGATAGAAATATAAAAAATACGTATAGATGTATGTTACTATGTATACTCGTATTTATTTGAGTTCAGCAATAGAAAAAACCAAAAACTTTTCGTTTTGTATCAAGTTCCGAACAGTGATATCGAAAAACTAATCAATTTACTAACTTCTTTTTTATGAGAATTTTTTCTTTCTTTGATAAATTCTTTTTTTTTTGCATCAGTTTTTCCAATTTCTTGAACTTTATTGTTGACTAGATATTTTTATGAGACTATCACAGTTTTTTTCTATTTTTCAGATGTAGGTCAACTCAGAACTGGATGAATAATTTTATTGCATGTACAATGTACATATAACATCGTACCTATAGGTACCTACACACGTATTTGTATAGAAAATAATATTCACCTAGTTATACCTATGACTGAGCAAGCTTGCCGTTTGTATTATAAGTAGGTATTGTATTTTATTTATGAATAATACCTAATTATTAATTAAAGCCACTCAGTTAATTTCCTTAAGGGCTTGGCACCAAGAATGACTCGCAGTCTTTTCCCACGGCATTAAGGTTCAAAATCGCGTGACAATCGCATGATAAAATGGTAAAAATAGCTTTTTTTTACATTTTTTGGGGTTAATTTTGCGTCTATTAAAAAACTTTTACGGTTATTCCCAAGATTTTAATGCATATTATCAGTACAAAAAAAAAATTTTTTTCTCCGCGACTTTCGGGAAACGAGTTTCCGTCTTTCGGAAAAAAAACATCAGAGGTGTTTCTAATTATTTTTTTGAGAAATCTATACAAGATATAAAAAATATTTTACAGTTATTCCCTAGATAAATGTTCAATGCATCTACCCTATTTTGTTCCAAAGCATATTTAGTAACGGTTGTCGAGATATAAGTAAGGTCTCCCGTTTTTAGAAATTTTCGAAATGTCGGTATGCATACTCAATTTGTCTTCTCATTTATACGAGTAGGTCGAGATTGTACCGACATACTCTAAATTCATACTCGTACATGTAAATTATTTCTACATGAATATACGAGTAAAATGCTGTCCTTACAACACAATATTATACATACTTACAGGTACAAAATATATCTCAAGGATTTAATCCAAGATATGACTTCTGCATGCAAGCTTCTTAACAAACAATAAGGCAGACCACAGACGTACAAATACAATGGCTTACTTTACATTGTTCACGGTTAGGTATCCACCAAATGCTTTTTATTCTTTGGTACGAGCTTTACATTGTCTTCTTAATTTAATTAATACCTATCATCGTACTTAGCTCTTCCATTTAATGTTTATATACAAGTAAACTACAAAATGTGGTGTTGGGTTAGTTAGGTACACAACCAGATGGATCCTTGTTGTGGTAGAAATAGGTATTTTAGAGTTGCGGTTGAGTTGTCACGTTTATTATACGGGTATTTGAAGAATCGTATCAAAATTAAATGTTAGTAGAACAAGTACTATAGTATAATAAGTACCAGTACGAAGGGTGGATTTCTGCAGAAGGGAAGCCGGGGCTAACATTTTTTTTAATTAATAAAAAATGAATCTGGGTTTATCGAAATAAACCCAAATACATCTTTATACACTTCACAGAAAGCTTTAAAAGCTTGTGTTGTGAAGTGGAGTAAGTCGGGGATTGAACCCGCACCCACTGGATTAACAGTCGAGCGCGTTACCAACCAGGGTACCGACCACCATTTATTATGGGATTCCGTCAGATTTTATACCTGTAATTTTTTCCGAAAGGTAACTCGATGGGAATCGTGGTCTTAGGTAGCTTCGGGCCTGAAGTACTCAATGTAGATTATTTTTATAAATGCTTAAAAAAGGATGGAAATGCTTCTTTAGACATTTCATAGCAAACAAATTGCTTGTTTCGCGGAGTGCACAATGTGTGTAGCATGTACATAATAGAGATTTGAACCGACTATATCATCGGTTAAGGCCGAGTTGACCCTTCAACCTTGTATTTTGTCTCTTTTTACTTACAACTATAACCATTTTATAACCAATACTCGTAGTTTAGCAATTCTGGATGTGAATATTTGACATGCCATCCCGACTAACATTTGATTTTAATTTAAAGAAAAATAAATTATGACTTTTGCTACATCCCTGAATTCTTGGAATATAGATGTACCTTAATCTGTAGACTGAAAAATTACGTACTTAAGTGTAAAACAATAGATTAGAATTAATGTAGGTATTATGGTTTTATTCCCCAACTAAAATATTAGGTATATTGAAGGTCGTTGAGGTAATTGTTGAGGTTGAGTTTATTCAGGTGAAGGATTAATATCCTGAGATAATACGACAATATTAATTAATGGGGGGGGGGGGGGGGGGCACACTTGCTTTAGTCGATAGTTAATTAGAAGTGCTTTATATGTCACCACCATACAATAAATTAGGATATACCCACTGTACATAAATACAGATGCTGAAAGATGAGATTCACTTCGAGGAAAGTCTCGCGGTTGTATACGTAGGTAGGTACTATCAGTTTTAGACGGGAGAACTTTCAAACCAAATACTTTGAGTAACAATAGATCTAGGACATAGGTTATGTAGGTAATAGGAAAAAAAATAATATTTAAAACCGACATATCATGCAGTAGTGGTTGCATAAAACCTGAAATCCAGGCGCAGGCCCACTGGACTTAATATCGAGTTAATCAATAAAAACAGGTCTTAGAAACTAATGATAAAAATAATGGCCTAAATATTTCATTCAGTCACTAATCACGAATGATAACCTAATATATTTAGGTAGATCTACATGACGTAGGGGCCTGCTGAACTTAATAAATAATTTCTTTATCTGGATTATTAAGTACAGGTCATTCCCTTCAGGTTTTCTTCGAATTACCATCCTGCACGGAAGTCATTAAAGTATTAAACACTCGATAATTAACGAGCACAAACAATTATTTTCTTTGGGGTCAGGAGTAATAACAAAGAACATCATCAAATATTTATGAAAAAGTGTTACCAATTAGTCAATTTTTGATTTGTATGATTTCCTGACATAATATTTTATTAAGGAATATAGTAGTAGGTATACAGAATGGATTAAGTGTTACAAATCAATAAAATATGAGTAGAGTATGTAAAACGTTCCTGGGACTCTCTCCGGCTGGTTGACCTTATTACTTCGAGTTCATTTTACGGCTAGAGTTAACTTCCACAGTTTTTGGAAAGTGTTGTTTCATGTTACAAACACTTATTTTAAGTTAATGTTAAAATATTCCTGAAAGCTTTCGCAGTGCGATGAATCCATCGGCTTGGTGTTTTTTGGAGGTTTTCCTCTGAGCGTATTTTGATGGCGTTACCACCGAGACCGAAATTTCGAATCATTTCCCAAAAAATGCAAGCTGATTGTTTCATTGAAAAATTAATAAAATAATAATGGGTTAATCCAAATCCCTAAAATGATTTCAAGTATGTGAAGAGAATATATGGTATATGCGTAATAGTATTGTTATTACAATGTTGCAATTCTGTATCTTTTTAAATGCTTGGTTTACAATATAGTAGGTACATAAGTCCCATCGCACTCAAAGCCATCAATATGATCGTGCAAAAATATAATCCATACGAATGCGTGCATATCACAATTTCCTCCGCGAACGTAACACAATGTAGAGATGAATTTACGTGCACGTGGATTTATGAAATCCGCAGGGATATATGTGGTAGGTACAATCACTCATTACCATATTGATAGTTATTTGAGTTCATGGAAGTGATTAGCATTTTTCAATATTGCGTTCGAATGGGGGATTAAACTAATTTCTCTCGCGGAAACCTCGGATAGAAAAAGTATTTCCTTGGTTTTCACGACGGAGATGAATATCTCATGAAACTGAATATTCGGTTATCAGTCTTAGCTTGCATTGAAATAAAATGAATTATAATGGTTGTTAGTTGTAATAATATTTTTATTCTTCAGTAATTCTTCAAAAGCTCGTATTCACACACTTCTCAGTGTTGTAAATATCTAAAGCATACACATTTTACTTGTTGATGGCACAAGATATTCATGACTGATGTATACAACACGTACTCCCAAAGTTATTAAATAATGGTTGTTGGTATATATGTCTTTATTTTCAGCCGATTGTATTCAGGCGATATACACATATTATGATGACTTCAGTAAGGTAATCGAATGATAGAACTACAAGCTAATTAAAACACGTGGATCATTCGAAAATACATATGAATATAAGACGTCAATAATATGACATGTAGGTTTAGATGTACCGATACGTTTGTATTGTATTTACATAGATACATGTCAGATAGCCCATATTGTTATTTTAGTTGGTAGTAGAAAGGGAATTAAAATAAACGGATAAGGGTGTATTCAAGGACTCAGAAATACTTGAAACAGGTTACTGTACGGCGGTATGTGCGTAGGTACTTTAACCTTATTAAAAATCAAGAAGAAACGAGTTGTTCGTTTGTGAATTGTTATTTTCTATATGATTATTTTATGTTTATTCTTTGATCATAGAGAGATTTAACAGGAACAAAGCAATTTCAAAATAAAAGTGGAGTCTTGTTTTGGGATATTATTAGGCACTACGGTATTCCTAGTATGACAATAAAATTAGAATATCAGAAATGATTGTACGAGTCGCATAATCATTTTACAATATCACCCCCAAATGACGCAATTTTATCGCAGTCTTTAGTATCCTTGGATAATAGCATATAATTTATCATAAAAAAATATGATTTTTTGAGTGACCGTACGTTGGTATCACTTTTTTTTTAAATTGAAAAGTAGATTATTATATTTCCTTTTCTTACACTTATATGTATGTATTTGTGTATTTCGAACGTATTGTCACTAGTTGTTGGCCCCGCTATAATTCAATAAAGATTTTATTTATTTGATATATATTTGGATTTTGAGAAAATGTACTTCGGATTGTATTTTGGGGGATTATTTTTCTGTAGGTAATACCAACGGCTTAGGAAGAATTT
Source organism: Ceraclea dissimilis (assembly GCA_963576895.1). Lineage (NCBI taxonomy): Eukaryota > Metazoa > Arthropoda > Insecta > Trichoptera > Leptoceridae > Ceraclea > Ceraclea dissimilis. The sequence continues at coordinate 6,302,915 of OY756363.1, read as the reverse complement.
TGTAAAAAGAAACAGATTTCTTTAATTTTTGAAATGGTAATAAATCTGGAGACATTATGAAACTAGAAACTAAACTAGCTACATGCTAAACGCGATGGTCAGACGACATAAAACGAGTTGCTTGTGATTGGATGCAGAAGGCGCAGGATAGATATATATGGAGGAGTACGGGGGAGGCCTATGTTCAGCAGTGGACGGAGATGGCTAGATAAGAAGAAGAAGAAGACATGCTAAACTAGAGTACCTAACAGAGCAGAAATGAAAACTATCTAACCATTGTATAACAAACGTTCAATATTACGCCATATTTATTGGGACACGTAGAAATTGAGAATATTTACATGAAGCGAAAAATAAAAGTGTCCAAAAATATCCATGCTACTTATTGTTGTGTCGTCATTTATGACGTGGATTTGATATGATGGTAATGGATATTTGACTTGATTATTCTGGGACTCTCCTTGTGTGTTTACTCTTGGGATTGATCTCAACTTAATGAACATCCAACGAGAATATCTTTGTTCATTTTCACAAAGACCTTAGCTGTACAGTACTACGTACGTAGAAAGAACATCCCTGCTTTTATCCCAAAATAATAATTTCCAATAATATTATCTAGGTACTTCATATATATTCTAGAAAATATAATATTATGTCAGCGAAATATATTTAAATAGCTACAGGTAATTTAAGGTAAGTAAATTCTTTGAACATTTTTTCATATATAGTTTGTTAAACAATATAAAGAACTATCTTCGCTTATAACCCTTCATCAGGTTAGTAAATAGGAGTTTGTTCCATAATTTTTTCTCGACGAGAATCTGGAGCAAACTTGTGAGGGTATGAGCTGCGCCTATGAGTTGCGCCTTATACCTGAAGCTGAAGCGTTGTGTTGAGGAACAGGAGGAGTGGAAAGCGAGGTGCAGATGTTTGCTGAAGACCAATCCGAGGGATTGAAAACAAATGAGGAGAAGAAATTAGGTTCACGAGGACTTAGGTCAAAGATGACGTCAGCATTGAATTGAGCATTGATGTTGAGTGCTAACCTATTGTACCTACTATCTATAATAAAGATGTTATTGTTCTAATTTTACAGAGACGCGGTTTGCTCCGGCTCAAATAATTAATTAGGCTGTAGTAAATTAATTTCAATTAAGAGAACAAAATATTTTTCAATGCAAGTCCCGGGAAGAAAGGAAGTTAATGAACTGTTTCACTACGGGATATAAAATGTGGGTAGAAGGAATCTAAGCTTCATGCCGGTGGAACATCTTTACTTTGATTTCACAAAACAATGGGGAGGATATTAAAATTTATTAATATCGCGATTGTTTCTTAAAAGCAAAGTGAGTTAGACAATAATACTCCTTTATCATAATAATATTTTTTTGTAAATTAATTATTATTGTTTACAAATTTGGACAAAGCTTCAGAATTTCATAAGATAGGCGTCGTAAGTACAAAGCGAAGTGAAAATTCAATTACTGACATTTCATTATCATGTACCTACTGATATTAGGTATACAAATAAATAAAGAAATAAAAAATAAAAAACTTTATTGAGATAATGATAAATAATTAAAAAAATATTGTGATAATGACATGTATTACACAATAGGCGGATTTATTGCCATGGGCAATATTTGCCAACTTATGTTTTTCTAGATATTTTTGTTAAAAAATAATTTATTTATATGTGTATTTTTATGTATGTATTAGTATTGTATATATTATTATTATTTTCAGATTTATTTTTATTTTACTCTTTTTCATACACTTGTATGTATGAATTGTGTATATCAAATATATGTCACAAGTGGTTGGTTGGCAGACATTGCCTATGGCAATAAACCCGCCATTTGGAGAAAATATTTTTTTCAATAAAGGTTTTATTTATTTATTTATTTATTTAAAACTCATTTAATAAATAATAATAATTTATGATTATAATATTTAATAATAGATATAGAAAGTTAGTTATCTCATAATTTGGCAAATTTTATGATATTTTGGATGGATGGATACAATTCGTTTCACATTCAGAAAGTCAAAGTTCCGCCTTAATTTCTTAAATATATTGGCGTCATACGATAATCTCCAATATTGTTTTACAATAGTATAATTACGAGCATATGAATCGTCCCATTTTCGTAAGTTGCTGCTATAAACATAAAACGAAATAAAGCCAATATGGTACTTACGAGTATACCATGTTAGTAGGAATAAAAACATTATCTTAATTTCATGGACAATGGACATGAATATAAAAAAACTAACAAAATGTTTTGAAAAACAATTTAATTTAATTAAAGTCAGACTTAGTAAATAGAGAGATGAAGATAACACGAGGATAAAACAATAGGATGAAATTTTTATTCATAATGAAACAATGAGATATAATTTGCAGTAAACTCGGAATGAACAATGAAAAGCCCACAAAGTGGATTATTATTCAAAAGTAGTTGGTACTTAGTACTTACTAAATGATGTTATCACCGCAGTGTTCCACTAAGGGGTATTCTTAGGCTAAGGTACTCACTGCTATATATATATTTTTAAATTTATTAACAACAAATACAATACACTACATAACATATGAGTACATAATATTACATAACATCAAAACAATATACATAGTGCCCCAATTACTTGTTGTCTGTAAAATTTATAATTATATTAGTTATGTGTCACATACTTCAGACAAATATTAATGGTATTATATATATATACACACACACACACACACACCCTCACACACACACACACACCCTCACACACACACACCCTCACACACACACACACACACACACACACACACACATACATGAACATTGTTATACCCAAAAATGAGAGAAACCGAACAAGGATCAGATTGGAAAGTGAGGACATGGGAGACGGAGGGAAGGGAAAAGGAAGGGAAAAGGGATTTGAGATGTGTATGAATTCATGTCAACTATACGAGTATTATTGAAGTCTACATTGATATACGAGTATTATATCGCTAGCTTTCATCACATTAAAATTGTCCATACTCTTTTTTTTGGTCATATCTACGAAAATTAAATTATTATAAACATTACGAATTTTAAGTCTTTGAAGTTGTAAATTTAATAAAGGAACGAAATATAATATAGCTGCAGATATTGGCCATAATATTTTGTCATTTTCTTTTCAGGTGGGTGTCACATTAATCAGATACCTAGTTGAATAGAGAGAGAGGGCAATATCTAATTTAGGTAATACTAACAATGAAGGTCAATATTTCGTATTATCTTTCTCTCTCTTATTAAAGTACCTACCAAGTACCTATCTAATCCAATCACGAGGTGATTCATCAAAATAATGAGACCGTATTCTGTCAATAGATTTTGTTCTGGGGATATGACTTACAAGATCGATGGCTATTAGGTATAGGTACGGTTTTTTTTATAAAAGACATACGTCATATTACAACGGTAACAAGATATCAGGAAATCTAAAGAATCGCTTGAGTAAAAAACTAAAACTACTTCGATTAATCCAAAAAGCTACGATTTCAGAACGCATTAATTACATTTGCTAAGTAGCAAAGTTGAAATTCGGAATGCATTAAGAATGATGGATAAAAATATTATAGTAAGGTCAGTGGCGTATATAGGGGGGCCGAGGGAGCCTGACCCCCCCCCCCGAAATGTCAAACAATGATGTGCCATCTGCTTTAGAATGATTCCAAGTTCATCACTTCAACCATTTTTCAAAAAAATTTCGCCTGCGGCGCTATTACAGATTTTTTTTACTGCGTCTATGTCAAAATTTTAATTGCCTTCTCCAGGATTTTTCGCCCCCCCCCCCGAAATGAAAACCTATATACGCCACTGAGGTAGTCAGTACCTATATTTTTTTTCACGGCCAAATCATGCTTCGCAAAATACCTGGTTTCTCATCTACGCGTAGCTACGGGCACAATTATTTATCTCGACAGATCGATCGTAATGACGATATCTACAGAAGGATTAAATGCATCCGGTATTGTTGTCAAAAGAGTAGTACTTAGGTAATATCGATAACATGAGACAGCCGGAAGGGATTAACAGTAATTATAGGCTTATCTGGAGAGACGTACATATTTTAGTAAGCTGTTATATTGGTTCACTGGAAAATTCATTAAATTGAATTGTTTCTATATCAAAGTGTATGATTTCTTTAATAATCTCTGTAGGTAATGTAATATGCGAAGTAAAAATAGCATCGCAGTGGGTGCGTAATGCCTCTACTACATACTATGTACCATCATCCCAACCAGTAAATGCTGAATGTGAAATGTGCATGTGTATAAATACTCACAAAATTGTTGTACGGTGTGGAAACAAGAGCCGACACGACAAGAACCAAAAACTTGCTCAGAACATTGGAGATGAGAGTACTAATGACAATCACAGGGAAGATCCTCAGGGACCGAGTACCAGGGCTAGGAGAAGATTTTGGAGGGACCACGTAAATAGGATGGATAACTCCAGAATCCCATATGTCGTGGCCAACGAAATCCCAGGTGGTCACCGGCTACCCGGAAGACCGCCAAAACGATGGAGGGACAGCTGGACTTCAGCCTCCCAAGAATGAGGGCTTTCTTGAATAAGCAGATCTCAATATCTAAGAAAAAATGAAGAAGAAGAAGAAGAAAATTTTCTCCAAGCGAACATTTATATGACATTCCGAATGGGTGGCGATTCATATTTATTCTGGAAATTTGATATTTCAGAATGTGTTTCTAGAACTAACCAATGTAGAACGTCTTGACCAAATACAATTTTTTATGAATACTTTCTCACTATCAGTATTGGACCATTGAACTTACATTTACGAGTACTATAATAATTTCATTTTGTCTAGTAAATTTGATAACAAGATCACTGAAATACAAATTTGAGTTAATTTTAAATAATAAACAAACACAGGACTTAATAGGTACGAGTATGTAAGTACTACCACATACAAATGCATTCACTCTCAAACAAAATTAAATATTGTTTTATGTCTCTATATACATATTGTTCATTTCAAAGTTCTTACGATAAAAAGCTTATATTTGTTGCAAGTTGCAATAACGAAGTGAACTTTATAAAGGACACGACTGGAATATTTTATCTCTTTTTTGTATTCCTTATATTTTGAATGTGCATAAAATATTATTGTATTTTGTATTTATTTTTACAGTGGTAAAAAATCTTTACCAAAACCAACACTGGCAGGGATTACTGAAGTTATTGCAAAATTAAATTTAACGTGAAATAATTTTGATAATCTTGGGCTATTAGGAATGGAATTAGCACAGTAGATAAAAAGTTTTCCTATATTTTTATTCCGAACTTACGAAGGTGCTTAAGTTAAAGTAAATAATACATATGGAAATTATTTATTGTGAAGGAAAATATCTTATTTTATCAGTTTATTCTAAAATGCTGTCAATTTTGTACAATAAATCGTAGAATATGCTTTCGCGGTAAAAATGATGAGCGAAATATAAAATAGTTCACAATAATGTAGAGATGGCTCTGTCTATCACTGCGATAAAAAATTAAAACACAGTAATCAATAGGTATATAGTATTTATTTCATAAACAGTGCTTTTACTGAATTTTCTGAAGCTTTTTTAAAAGCATCCACGTACAAACTGTTTCTAGGCAAAGAATAATAAAAAACTCATTAAAACTAAGCGGAAGTTTTTTATGCTGAGACGAAAACGAGTAATATTTTTCATAAGATCGATACAACTTTTTAATTTAATTTTTATTGAGAGATTAAATTTATTGCGGTAGATAGTAGAGTTTCTCTGCATCTCAATAATAAATAAAACGAGATAAAAGTACCAATACCTAATAAGTAGTTAGTGTACTTTTTTATTTTACTTTATTTAGGTGTAGGGTCTGGGACCTATATTAAGATATATTGTATTTCCACCACTTTGCCCATGTGGTGACTTGGCCGGGTAGCTCCCCTTAGCTTACGGCTTGCAAAATTCGGGGGTCGAGGGGTTCACGTGTGCCCTCTCAGGCCCTCTCAGGTCACAAAATGGCTCTGTTTGACAAAGTCCACTACCGTTCTCTACCTGAGTGGTCCATCTTCCCGTTTTGGCACATAGTAACAAGCTTTATGCATGTTAAACTGATGTTGTATTTTGAACCTTAAAAGGCAACGAGATTCTTCGTCTATTCTGATTGCATCTTATTAAGGTGTTAGTATTAGGAAAATGCGTGATCTTTTATAAGGTAGTGCACCTCCGCACAGCTGTCACTGATTAAATGGTGTAAATACTTCGTGGCTCGTTTATATTGGACTCAAAGTGGCGACACGATACGAAGAACGAAATAGCTGAGAGTAACCGTGCCGCTTAAAATATTTTAGGTAGGTTTATGAAATTTTCTAATTTCATCCCGGGAAGATTCATTAGCAAACAATCGTGGGAAGGAATTTGTACCTAAAAGGTTGAGGGAGTACATTAGGAAGTAAGAAGGGGATATTTGGTATTATTTATATAATAACAATCAATCTTAAGTTAACAATTATTATTTTCATGACAGCTTTAGTAAACAACTTTGTCTTAAAAGTGTGTTTAGTAAAATAGTTTACCACTGGGTGGTAACTAGTGATGTCATATTGATTACCCGTCAAGGTTAGTTTTCATCTAGGTAGCATTAGTATCTATACACACTACAGTGAATAATGTATCAAGTCTAAGGTATATACTGAATTATCTTATTTATGTATTCATGTATTCACGTCAATAGGACTTAGATACGTGTGATTAATCAGTAGACAAGATGTTCTTTCAATCATATCTAATGTGGATATAACTTGAGTGAACATATACTGGTGTCTATGGTTGTAAAGTTCATTTATGTTAAATGTGTGTTCACCAATCCTGGTAAATCGTAGATGACATTTTACTTTACAAATTAGAATTACTGTTGAAATATAAAAAAGGACTTGCAAATACCTGGTACCACTAAACAACTAACGATATTATACTACATAGTTCTGTCAGTACATGACGAATTCGTATGAATCTTAATTAAATGACAAATTGAAACTACATACGAGTATGTACGTGTTACCTTTTGTAAAAAAATTGGAATCTATAAGGTGTACCTACTGTTAATCTGAGCGTGAAATGAAAAGTAGGAAAGATTAAAACTTGAGAAGGTAACGCAACGAATGCCAAATATTTGTAATATTTATAATGTAGAGAGATGATTAACTTCTCTTCTAAATGAAATTATTATTATAATGTTAAAATTCAGACATGCGCTACTAAATGTAAGCATTCGTAATATTCTCATATTTGCGTAGGTTCTGAATTCCTAAAATAATATGTTGAAAGATATTCGCATTGTTTCCACTAGATATATTCTGTCTATCCATCCACTTAATCTCCAGCTCTTACAGGGTAGGCAGGGGAGATAGAACCATAGATTATTCTGCATTTACTTATTTCCATGATCATATGTTTTAGGTATATCGAGTTTTGTCAAACGATCATTCGATATGATTCAGAATGCAGTACAGTGCAGTCTGCAACTTTCCACTACTATTTCATGTCATCGTTTCTCGATGAGTGAGAATTCAAAGAAAGTTTTCTTGAGAGTCTGATGTTAAAAATGCTCTTTATGACTAACCAGTGTTTACCAAAACTAGCATTTCTCCCGCTTTAGAGAGATTATCATCAGATTCTACATACATCTGACTGTAATTCAAATTCAGAGAATCAAATCCAGGATACCGTGGTTGGTTATTTCGCCACCTATTCCTAGATTATCTCACAATTAAGAAATTTATACAATTTATTGCAATAAAATAAAATGACAAATAAAATATAATATAAACTGACAAATAAAATATAACATTAAAAATTGTACTTCCTCGAGTGGGTTTAATTGCATACCCTTCCCGTTTCTCCCTAAGTATCCACCCTTCTACATCGTCGTCATCATAAGTCATAGCAAGTTATCTGATTAAGTGGGGTGAATTAGCACGCAAATCCTGTTTGTAGTAACGAGAATTGGAGTAACGGATTATTTACTAAAAACGTCGAGATTATTTCACTCAGGCTATCTTTTATAATTCAATCATAACCATACCTAGATATAATACACCTAGATACATTTAATTTAAATTGCTAACTTTCATTTGAATTATGTTTGTCACGATTACGAAAATTCTCATTTACTTTCTGATAATGTTATAAGATTTCACAGTTATTTCGTTTTTGATATTTTTAGATTGTCCCAAGGAGAAGACGAAGATTTGAATCGTTTGACTGACCAGGTGAAAAAGATATCACAAGTTTAGTAATTTTCAATGAAGCGGAAATCAGAGACTACTAGGTGTTTCTTAGTATAAAGATCAGATGGATGAGTGACTTCCAAAACAAGAACCTTCAGAACTGAAGGACAACTTTAAGAAGAAGAAAATAATACAATTAATATTACACAAGCTATTAAGACAAAGTTAGGTCATTCCTCGTGACCAATATCAATTTGTATTCCTATAGATATTGGGAATTTGTACTATTTGAAATTTCACGTTTTACTAATAATATAGGAATGCATGAATCCCACAAAGAGAGGAATGAATTTCCAACGTATAGTATTTACAGTGCAACAATGGAAGACGTAAAGGGTTCTCTGTACTGAGTGTACATCTGTACATGATGGTGTACGTAGTCGGGTGTTTGTAATGGGTAAACTACTTGTGCATCATGGCTGAAACCACAAACAATAAAACTTGTTCTTTACTCCGTACTGCACAATGTAATACGAGTACATATACAACACTTTATAGGTTTTATATTTATACACTATTATTATAATATTTCTCACTACCGAAACCTCTTGATAGTATCTAGTGGAATCTATAAAATATAGTATTTCCTCGATAGTAGGGACCGAGAATGCAATCGATTAGGATGTTATAAATCGACGATTTTTGGACTTTTAGTGGTGAAGCAGAATTCCAAAATATTTCTCTGATTATTTTCTAATAGGAACATGAGACACTCGGGGGTGATTCCTATAGGCGTGACGACGCCGACGTGAGAATGGTGATCGGCTCATAGACATTTTAAAGTTATTTTCATTCCATTTGGCAGATCGACTCTTGTTCATCTTCAGGTAAAATTTTATATATTATTTGGACATACTGTGTACAAACGTAGAATCTAATCGTCAGGAATTAGGTGGTATCGCTGGAATCGCAATCGTCGATCATTGTTCTTGAAAAATTTAAAATATCGCAAAATCAATAATCGTAGCATTCACAGTAGAGATATGTATTTCACAACAAGTACCTACTCGTATAATGTTTAGTGTAGACAATTCACATTTCAAGAAAAACGCATTGGATGGTGGGAAAGAAAACAATGCAAGGAATAGATTGAAAACAAGCGTAGGTAATGGAAATATTTTGTACCTACGTATGAATTTCTATTTGTGAGAGGTTTTCTCTTATATTATGCGAGTGAACTCACAAGGCTGATTACTAGAAGAAACCATAGAGCGTGTATGGGATAGGGAAGGATTTTCCAATTTGCCTTACTGTAAACAAGATTTGGGTGCTAATTCACCCCACGTAATCAGATAACTTGCTATATGGAATGATATAAGTTAAAGATGCCCCAGAACACGGTGTGTAATGAGATGAGATGATTTGTGTAAATGTAGTTTTACAAAAACAGTATCACCTTCATAATTTTTTTTTATATATAAAAGGATCTAGGGTTGCTTACACAAACCCAAATACTTTCCTGCACACCTTGCACTAGGCTCAAAGCCTGTATCGCAAAGTGTGAAATACATCGCCAGCGCCGAGGCTTGAACCCGGCACCTCCCGCTTGAGAGAATCCCGCCTCAACCAACTGCGCCAACCATGTTACCAATAGATTAATTTAAAAAAATGCTAAATACTAGTTGACCTTCATCATATACTTTTAATTTGGTATTTAATTACCTTGTTTCGGTTAATTTAACCGTCAAAAATATACCAAAGATAATGTTTAATCTCATCTTTCAAAAAAACTTTGAAAGTCTACGAAATAAAACACTAAAAGATTGAGGTTTCGAATGAAACGTTAAATTTGGTTAATATTATAGATTGTCAGTTTCTATGGACTTTCCTAAGAAACTTTTAAGATTGTGTCTTCTGAATCCTCTGTGCCATTTCCTCACCTCAAGATAAAGAAGCGATGAAATAGAAGTTTGAAGGGGAAATGAAGAATTTTCTTAAGTAAAGATTAGTCCATTATTCATGGAGCGATGATACTTTTGAAGATAAAGACTTTTCTATCGACAGTTCTTGCTATGAAATGTACTAATTTAATAAAAACTGCCTATAGTCTTCTTCTTCTTCTTATTTAAATATGGCACGCACCCGTCTGCGGGTGATTTTGCCATTGTCAAGTGTTTTGGTTATTTACTTATTTACTTACACTGAGAGTGACGAATCATAGTATTTTATATTTAGGTAACAAATACTACATGCAGTGTTATAAAATGTTTCAATATCTTCAACATGCACGACAAACATGTTATTTATATAACATCAATGAAAAAACTATTGTATGACAAACACAGAATATATACAACAATATCTCTCTGACCGCACAGCACAGTTATATACAGGCCGTAGGTACACTCAAAAATACAATTCAATTCCAGGAACTACAGGCAAAATTAAAGTAAATGGAATATAGAGTCGGGCAAAATGTTTTTTTTTTTTTTTTTTTTTTAATCAATGTTATGAAAAGGATTTTTTATTTCCCGATTTCAAGTAACCCGTTTTTAAAACACGTTTGGTAGATTTTAATACAAATTACACTTATGATTCCAAAACTCGGTTACACCTTTTTATCATATTTCTTCAAGTGTTTTACAATGAAGTTATTCACTTTCGGAGAATTCAGAGCTAACAGCGATTGAATGTTAATAGGCAAGGTCTTGCACACCCCGCTGATGTCCTTCAGGAATTCCTCGTTCGGCAAAAGGGGACAACCGAAGAATATGTGGTCAACAGTTTCAGCATCTTCTCCACATTCACATAGTGGGGAGCTCACGACATTAATTTTGAAAAGGTGTGCGGCTAAGATGACGTGACCAATTCTGAGTCTGCACAGTAATGACACATTTAACTTTGGAAGTTTGCTTTTGTTAAACCATGGGTGCGATGGAACAGACGGTTGAATACTCCTATAATGGGAACCAGTAGTAGAATTGGAGTAACACTCATTCCACTCGCTCATGACAGAAAGTTTCGTCACTCTCTGGCAATCCGCAATAGGAAGAGCAAACATAGGAGGGATAATACTACAGCTGCATGCCTGCTTAGCAAGAGCGTCAGCACGCTCGTTTCCAGCTATACCAACATGGGAAGGAATCCAACAGACTGTAATGTCTAGTTTACGAGAAGAGGCCACGTAAAGAAATTTCAGAATATCATATATGAGGTGATTATTTATTGATGATTTCTTAACAGAACACAAGTTATCTACAAGGCTGAAAGAGTCTGTGAATATGATTGAGTATGGGGTGGTAGTCAAAAGGATCTCCGTTAGCGCCTCCCGAAGGGCAACACATTCCGCTGTGAAGATGGATGCGGACCGTGGAAGTTGGAATTGTCTCTCTATACCGAGAGATGGGGCACAAAAGGCTGCCCCACAGTCGCCCTCTAGAGATTTCGAGCCGTCAGTGAAAAACCTGGCATGTGAGGGCCACCTTTCCTCTACTTTCTCTAAGAAAAGTTTGTTGACTGAACTAGGATCCATAGTCGAAGCTGACTTGTCAATATCCATGTGCCGGAGCACATCTGGACGAAATGTTGTAGCCTCAAACGGAAGAGAGAACATTGGTAAAAGAGAATGAAATGAATCCGGGAAACTGTTTAAGACATAATGATAGGACGAGCACAGCAATGGGTATATTCTAGAACGCCAGTAAGGAACGGTCTGACATCTCTGAATGAGTACCTGTAATTTGGGAAAGATCAAATGATTCTCCTGAGCCAGCCTTGCCGCAAGAAACTTTAATGCAAGGGATTTTCTTCTAAGAAAAAGTGGCATTTCGACACATTCGGCCTGTAAGGCCACGATAGGTGAAGACCGCATAGCTCCTAAGATGACTCTAATTGACTTGTTCTGCATTCTTTCCAGTTTATCTGCAAGGTAATTCGGCAGAGGCTCAAACAAGAATGCACCGTAATCTAGAACACTTCTTATCAGAGCATCGTACAGGGTTCGCATTGTAGTTGGGTGAGAACCCCACCACACTCTTGCCACCGCACGGAGAATGTTTATGTTTTTTTCACATTTTGCAATGACCTTCTCGATATGAATGTTCCATGAGAGCTTCCGGTGCAGGGTCATGCCAAGAAATTTAACAGAATCTTCCGAAGGAACCGGAATATTATCAAATTTGATACCAATGTTAGGAATTCTATGCTTGTTTGAAAAACACACAATTTTACTTTTGTTAGGCGAAAGAGTAAGACCATTTTTCTTAAACCAGCCGCTAAGGGATTCGAGAGTACTCTCCATGACCTCACTCGATCGAGCAATGGATTTTTCAGCGCTGTAAACAACAAAGTCATCGGCATATTGCAAGACACTACAAGAAGTAGGAATCAGAGACTGGATGTCCTGAGTGTAGACGTTAAAGAGTAGGGGGCTTAAGACTGACCCCTGCGGTAGTCCTTTATATACTCTTCTCACAACCACGCCCTCTGGAGTCTTAATCAGGAGCTCCCTCTCGCACATTATGTTGAAAATCAGACGGCAAATAATGTCCGGAATACCTAAAGATAACAATTTCTCAAACAATATTGGGAGCAACACATTATCGTAAGCGCTACGAATGTCTAGAAAACACGCAATAAGATCCGTCTTATGGGCTCTAGCAATATGAATATCAGTCACCAAAATGCTCAAGTTGTCTAGGCACGATCGGCTCTTCCGGAAACCAAATTGCCACTCTGGCAGAAGTGCTTCTCTCTCCACGAACCACTCCAGTCTAGCCTTTATCATCCGCTCGAGGATTTTTAGGAAGCAGCATGATAGAGCTATGGGTCTGTATGAGGATCCCAACGTCGAGTCTTTACCTGGCTTGGGAATTGGTACGACAAATTGTTGCTTCCATGATGAAGGGACCGAACCTGTAGTGAGAATCACATTGAATAATGATAAAAGTTTGAGAAGAAGGGGTCTAGGAAAGTGTCGAATAAAGGAGTATGGGATCTGGTCTGGACCAGGGGCAGAATCACCTGCGGATTGAATTGCTACATCCAGTTCGTTAAAGGAAAAAGGGGAAGAGAGAATACATGATTGCTGGGGCGCGAAGACAGAGTCCTTCCGCAGCTCAAACTCCCCGGGAGCATACGCAGGAGCCAGAATCCGCACAAAACCATCAATCCAGGATGTACATTTTGAAGTGTTAGGTCTTGGGGAATAGGCACCTCTAAAAGCATTTACGGAATTCCAGACGTCTGATGGTGGTGTATCCGGAGAGAGAGAGCTACAAAATCTGAACCATCCCTGCCTTTTCTTACTCCTAAGAACTCTTTTGGTTTGAGCCTGAACCTTTCGAAGGGAGAGATAATTTTCAAGAGACATGTTCCTTCTGTAAGTTTTCATTGCCACAGAACGTTGCCTAACCATAGCCGTACATTCCTCGTCCCACCAGGGGGGAGATACTCTACGATGTCCAACAGAGCTCTTCCTAGGCATGGAAGCATCGGCTGCGCTAAGAACGAGGTGGGAAATCTTGTCGGAAACCATATTTACATCACTCATAGAATCATCAGAAGGGAGATCTACAAAACCCCCCTCTATAGACTCCCCAAACTTACTCCAGTTAGCCCTCTTTGTGTTATATCCGGATTTATGACGAGACGAATTGGATTGTGAATTGTTGGATCTTATTCTTATTATTATAGGAAGGTGATTGCTGGATAAAGGGTCCTTGAGAACTTCCCATGCGATCAGCGAAGCTAATTCACCAGTACAAATCGTTAAATCTACCGCGGTCGGATTCTGATGTGGAGGAGGAACTATAGTGGGGCTGCCGTCGTTTAAGATACATAAATTTAAGTTGTCGACCCAATCCAGCACCGCTTTGCCAGCTGAATCTGTTTTTTGAGGGCCCCATGATGAGGAATGTGCATTAAAATCACCCATAATCAAATATGAAGAAGAGAAAATTGGGACGATGCTGTTCCAATACAATGTATCAAACTGGGATCTCGGGGAGTACATCGACACCACAGTGATGTCCATGATTTTTGCGGCGACTATTTGCATTCTTGAGGAGGTCGGAAGAATTAGACGATCATAAGAGAAAGATTTTTTTATCAATAGAGCTGCCCCTCCGTAACCATCGGGGCGATCATCTCTAAGGCAGTCATATCCTGGGAATGAAACAAAGGAATCTGAGGAAAACCAAGTTTCCGAAATTGCAGCGACATCTATTTTGTATTTCCTTAAAAGGAATGAAATATCATCTCTATTTGATACAGCGCTGCGGCTGTTCCATTGTAGAAATGACACGTTTTTATAACTAAAAGTTTGTGGAGCCATTTTCTGTTAAAAAGGTCTGAAGAATGGAAATCAGTTGAGCTGCGTTGGACGGTAAAGAATTTTGAGATGAGAGAATTTCTATTAACATGGAAATCATTGTTTTTAAAAAGTTGTTGTTGCCAGAGGAAAATTTATTTTGGAGGTAACCAGAAGATGAGGAGTTTTCAGATTGATCGGGGGCTGGAAGATTGTTGGGGAGAGCACATCCATTTGGAGCAGATGACCAAGAACTGCCATTTGGGCAAAAAAGAAGGGAATTGTGATCAGGTTGGTTGTAACCAGGTAGTACTGAGGGGTGCGAAGGGGTTTTGAATTTGAAAATAGTCTTACGATGACTGGATGGTGTCGGGGGGTGGACATTATTATCTGTCAAGGCTGAGTTTACTGATGAAGAAGGAAGGGCCTGGGACATTGCTTCTGAATATAGAGAGAATTTTTGAGGATGGGCGGCGAGGGCCTCTTTGTAAGATACATTGTTCGTAGCCATAGTTTTTTTTACGTCCTGTTGTCTTTTGAGTTCAGGACAAGAAAGATTTGCAGCAGAGTGTTGCCCTCCACAATTAATGCACTTTAAAATTTGGGACAGACAATTTTCGCCATTATGAGCATCGCCACATTTATAACAACGGGCCGATGATCGGCATTGTGCTCTGGTATGCCCGTACCTACTACAGTTGTAGCACAGGATGGTGGGAAAGACATATTGCTCAACCCTAAATGCATTGTGGAACAAAAATACGAACTCCGGAAGGGATTGCCCTTCGAAGGTAACAACTACGGTTTGTGAGGGCTTCCATGTGGCTCCCTCACTAGACTGAATCTTCCTATTTAATCTCCTTGCCTTGATTAATTTCCATTGGGAGGGCTCAGAATACTTTATTAATTCCTCCATATCGATATCCTCACTAATTCCTCTAATTACTCCTTGTTTGGTTAGCTTGAATGTGGGGATATACGCTTTTAATTTGTTTTCAGTTATTATCGGGCTATCCAAAAAGTTGTTTGCATATTTAGGGTTCAAAAATGTCAAAGATATTTTATATTTACCCTCAGCCTTCACTGAGCCGGTGATGATACCTTGAATTTTTAAAGAATACAACAACTTACCAAAATCCAGCGCACGTATTGGTTTGGATGAATCTTCATTTTGGACATAGACCAAGAATGGCCCTAATGACGTGGATTTGTAAGTTAAAGGTTGGGAGTAAGGGAGTTGGGGAGAAGGAGGAGGATTGGGAGATATGGCAGGAACTTTAGACGGAGGGGAAGAAATGGATATATCTACATCCGGAGAAAGAGGTCTCTTTCTCGGGTCGGGAGGATCTGGAGGGACCAGGGGTACCTCCATATTGGAGGAACCTGTTCCACTATGGAATCTACAAAAAGGTTGAAAAAATTAAATAATTAAATAAAAAAAAGAAAAAGGAAAAAAAAAATTAAAAGAAAAAAAATTTTGAACCACTCTAGATGTTTTGCTGCTTCGAACTTAATAAATTAAATACTGTATTCTCACAATAATATCGCAAATACTCGCAACTAACACAACCGCTTAGATGCGCTCTACGATCGGGACTGCTGCCTATAGTCTATTCCTAAAAAAAGACAAAGTCTCTAACTTCAGCAATACTCATGAAAATATTATTAACTTGAGATTTAAGTTTACATTGAATGCTGAGGTTTTGAATAAAATATTTAAAGAACTTTTGTGTCCACTCATCGTTGGAAATTCATATTTATTTAATGGAATAATATAAGGTTTTTAGTAGTATAGTATATTACCGACATGCGAAAATAGTAAAAAAAATTTCATAGTCGAACACTTGAAAATAATTTATTTGACAAGCATTTTATTAAAGCTAAGGTCCTTGAATAAAAATATTATTAATATGAATTTACACCTATATAAAAACTTTAATTTTCAAGCCCAACATTTTTCCATGCCACAATAGAGATTACTTAAATTATGTTTGTGGCTATCAGTTTTCTACAGGAAAGAGTTAAAATGTTTGGTGATAGCTGGTATTCATACTGCCGATAAAAAAATCATTCAATCTTTAATGATTAGATCAGATCGGTTGCTGTGTTTTGTTGTTTTCGAGTGTTGCGTAAAAGCTGAGAAAAGACGTGATGGTATCTATCGATTGAAAGATTACAAGAAGTATGTACATAGAATGAATATGCTTCAATATTATGCTTTGTATAGAGATATTTTATTAGATCCATTTGGTTGCTTGTTAATTTCCATACATATCAATTGTAATTGTTGTCGATTATAAAACACCACTTAAAGATAAATTTCATATTATTCGCAAATGAACAGAATTTGCAAAAGCAGTACATCTAATCAAATATAATGACAAAAAAAGTATTACTTATTACTTTTATCCATAGCCTCGAACTATTTTCGAGCGTCGTTTCCATTTTCTTTTTCTTCTTGTCTTTACTGAATGATTTAATGTGATGTAAATGCTCAATATTAACATCGATATTGAATACCATCGATACCATTTTTTTAACATGTTGTGTTGTATTGGTAAAAAAAAAGGATTAATTATATAAATAAATAAATTTGTATAATGTAACTCATTAACTTAATACGCTGCCGCTAAAATTATTTATAATTAATTTCATTATATATATTAAATGATTTACATAAAACGATTATCATTTCATAATTTATGATATTCCAGAAATTCAAGCTGTCCAAATGTCGATCATATAATTATATATTATCCTGCTTAAAAACAATCATTTCGCCCACCCAAGACAACATTGAAGGTAATAAAAATATACTTTACATGCCCAAATGTCGTGTGGAAATGCAGATTACGCTAGAAAATGTAAATATATCTTTTCTCCTTCGTTAATATCATTATTAATTTATACGTAAAAAATATTGGAAATCGCTTATAATTCATAAAATCCCGTGTGCGTACTTAAAATATCGATGGCTCGATGTGTGATTCGATGATGATATCACGTGCCTATGGCAGATGTAAATAATAAAAATATATTATTTGCGATTTTATTTTAAGCGTAAAAATAAGTCAAATCATTAAATAAGCCTTACTTGTCGCATTTTTAGTCGAAATGTGCATAAATTAACAATGATATCAACCAAAATACGGAAGCTTACCGATAGAAAGATACATTACAATTTGAGGCTAAATATATAACCACAGTCCGAAAAACTACGTTAGGGGATAATAAAATGTTTTTTTTAATTAAAATGCATCCTTAGATGAGCGAAACAATTGTATATTAACGTTAAAATATCTAATTACAATCACATTTTGACACTGTGAAAATCGTAAACGTCAAATATCAACAAAAGAATACTTATTGAATTTTATGAAAACGAAGAAATGACTTCACACACATTTTCATAGTGTTGTATTGAAACAAATGCCTTACAACCGATCTAGTCACTATGACGAAATATATTTGATTAAGTACTTCAATAATCAAAGCTTTTATCTCTCACTCGGGACCGTTGAGAATAAAATATTTCTTTTTGGTACGAAATTTAAAATTAAGTTCCGCATCCTCGTCTGTGGAACAAAAGAGTTACGAAAATTAGCCACTCGTAATAAAAGTTACTTAAAATATTAATAATAATGAAATAGTGAAATTGTCTACGAGGCCTACAGATTTACGCCCGTATGAAATAAAACATGACGTGTTATTTCCGCTGTGACGTATTTTGCGCGAAAACTTTACAAAATGAAATAACATTTTCATCCCGACATATGGCAAACTTTTTATCTATTTGTTTCAATATATTACGGCGGCCCTTATAATTTTAAATGTTATATATCTCAACAGTCAAAGCATCAATAGAATTAAATAAGCAACACGAAAACAATCGATATAAAATCAAAATTATCTAAATACATACGAGACGGAGTGAGGAAGCGTAGTTTATTTACTTAGTTACGAGTAAGTGTTAGTTATTTACTTAGTACAATGACGAAATCTTAGACAGTGTATGAGAAATTAGCGGAAGTAAGGCATCCAAATATTGTTCTTTCTGTCTACCCCGAAAACCTTACCTATTCCTTTCGATCTATACTTGCATATGTGCCCGAATTCATACAATGTTTAAGACTGCTGGTATTCTTGAAGAAAAACACAGGAAAAATGTTTTCTATGGCGAGCATATCATACTTTTGAAATTTCTTTCAGATTTATAAAAATATTTTACTTTACATCTCTGCCGAGATAGGCACAGATCTCTTGCACACAATTCCTCATAAATTCTCTACGTTTTTTCCACTCAGACCCTTTCTATTCTTCATAATCATTTCGACATAGCCACCAAGCTACGCACTCCTAGGATGATAAATAGGCAAAATATATATTTTCTAGAACCCATAGATAATTTCCCCTTTTTTATGTAAAGCTTTCCCCCTTTATATCTTTGACGTAGATCGCAATTTATTATACACAGGATACCAATAACTGCAAATGTTCCCGACAAATATAACAAGAAGATAATCTGATAGTATGAAATGTCAAGCGTTCAAAATAATGTAATGATGCAATATGAATAGCTCAACTTCCTTCAAACGTTTTACAAACTCATTTATAAAGCGTAACGGCTAAAATATGCAACTTTATAAAAAAATGTTCACATATTCACGTCCCGAGTATAAAAGTAACAAATTACTTTAAACCTTTTTCAAATCGACCGAACATTTTTCTAGCTTTCAGGATTACTTGCAATTTAAACATAAGAGTAGTATATTAAGCGTCTACGTTTTAGTAGTATGAAAATATTAATTTCAACATGACGGTTTATGGGTATAATAGTCTACTAGATTACCCCACATCATGAGAGTTTAAGAGAGCCTTAATGTTATTTTTCTGTTAAGTACTCGATGAAAGAGCGAGACTTAGTCTGGAGTTAATGTGGACATTTTATTTTTGCATTAAATAAAGCAAGCTTATAAAAATGTTTGCATTTTAGCAAAATATTATAATTGGAAAATCAAAGGCGCATATTTTCCATAATGACTAAAATGGATATAATGTGGACATTTTATTTTTTGGGTTAATTAACATTTTTTTAAAACAAATTAAAGGCTATTAATTATTATCTATTCGCATATACGTAATGATTAAAATTGAAGTACTGAAAAGCTTAATTATCCTAGGATATTTTTTTTAAATTTGCTACACATTCCTAATTCTAGTTTTTGTCGTTCAAAAGTGCATTTATCCTAATGCTTAAATTGATAGTTTTATAAAATATTATTATATATAAGTTGCTAAAGCTACGACATGATAATATTGTATTTTATAATATTTCTGTACGTAGAATAATAACTGATATTATACTCGTATTTATCCAAAAACTTGGAGGAAAAAACTTATAAAAAGGTTTTGTTTGACATGCTCGTATGACTTTAAATGAAAATTTGAAACCCGAAACATTCACACAATGAGACATGGAAATGAATAAAGTAACGATACTATGAAACTGACATATACCTTATACTATAACTTCTAATTCACGCTGTCGTTGGGGAAAACGTGGTAAGAATATGAACGTAACATTATTGTGCGTCTACTTAGAGAAGTGTGTACACTGCCATGTATAAAATGGTACCTATGAAGTATTTAGTCATCGGCGTCATACGAGACCCAAATGTTATTTAATGTCAGGGGTCATTGGGAGTCAATTCCTAGAGGCAAGAGAATTCGCAGAGAGATTGAGCAATGAAGAGGTTAAAACTTTTCAAGAGTTGCATGGCCATCAGAAGCAGGTAAGTAGAGCGCACGTAATCTGACTGTGAAGTGTGCAGAAAAGTATTTGGGTTTGTGTATGTATGTACAATATAAGTTCAATCTTTATTATAGTCATGACATAACTCAAAAGTTAGTAATATTTTGTTATTTAGGGATGTTTTGTTAACAATTTTTAATAGATGTGCTATTCACCAACATACGTAGATCTGATATTTTTTCTGATCTGATATTGGATATAACGGACATCGGAGTCTGATTTTTAAAATGCACATTACATTACAATTTTTTCAAGCGTTTAGATTCTTCAGTCAGTCATTTTCATAAGCAGAATGAATGAAAGCTCTCGATAATATTATACACATTTGTTTCGCTATCTTTATACCTACATACGCGTTTAACTTAGCGTATTACTGCGGAAACGTGTTAGTGTTACCAACACCTGTTGGTATCAACACCTGTTAACGTTAGACTACGTAATTAGGTTATTCTCGGGAGAACAATTCCGTAGCATGGCAGCTAACGCCAATACTACTAAACGTGTAGGATACTTACAATAATAATATAACCTCAACATTAACCTAAGCATTGATTGCTTGTAACCAACATTTTGTATTCAACATTGTTGTGTTTAATTTAATCATTATTCCATTCATTTCATACTAAGAGATACGTGGTTTTGAGTAATTGCGATTTTCGATAATTATGTTAAATACTTGTAATAATGCTTGGTGGAAATTTATCCAACAATCACGATATTATAACATTCATTACCTAATCCATATTGTTCTTCCATGTTAAATCATTTATCCATTGTTAAAGAAAATCTATATTCATATAAGATTTATTGAGTTGATTTATTTATTGAGCTCCCATCGTTTCGCTGATCCTAAAATGATTTAATCTAAGTATAATTCATTATCTAAATTATCTTAAATACGAAATACATGTAGATACTTTAAAAGCTCTGGCATTTGGAATATTGTTTGTTGTCGCAATATTGTTCGTAGTATCAATATATTTTATGTTTGTCTAAATTTCTGGGTTTGAAGAACATGGCTGAAGTAAATGGTAGTTATCTGTTGAGTTTACTTACATAAATACATTTTGGTTTTTAGCCGATTACTGGTGAAGAGGAACAAAAGATTTTATATCACAAAGAACGAAAAAGTATAGTTTATTGTAAACTTATATCCCATTTGTACAGAGAGCGTATATGGGTTAAACAAATAATAATGTAGAATTGTAGACCGTAAATCATTGAAGACCTAATGCTTGTGGATCTTCAGTTTGAATGTAAGATACTAAATCACACAATGAAGCTCTTGACGCCTAATATAAAATGTAGGTAGCGTAATTCGTCGAATGATTTTTTTTTTCAAACGCAACCATTTATTGGTTACATCATATTTATGTTTCAGAATGAGTGACGATCGTCACTGTTGAACTTTATGAGATGTCAAAGATGTCTTATATTTTCAATCATTCAATGTAACAATAGGTGTGCAATTGTGCATTGTGCAAGCAAAGAAAAATTCTAAATTTCTTAGTCCTTCGACCCTAATAATATTTTCAAGTTGTTGGTCAGTAACAATATGTTTCTAGTAGTTTTTTTTTACCATTGCAATGTACGAGTAAAAACACAAGCTTGGCGGTATTCTTATGGCAGGTTTCTACCTGCAAGAAAACTTCTGCAAGAAGTGTCCGACAGTCTGTCAGCCACTTATTGCAGAAGTTTTCTTGGAGGTGGAAACCCGGCCTTAGCTATGTATGTATGTGTGAATGTTGCACGCTGAAAAGTGAAGAATGCTGAGTTCTGAGATATACTCGTACATTTCAAGTTGTCTCGAATGAAAAGGAAGCCGTTGAAGGATGAAGAGAAAGATGCATCAAGTAAGTAAGAGTATATAAAGCTTTGTGATGTGATGCGAATGAATTCCTTTGTCTCTCATAGTCTCTCCAATGGATTGTGAATCAGATTATACCTACTTGTAAAATCTTATCCAGTCTTTTACCAAAGTTTTACAGGATTTCTAACTTATTTAAGGAATGTTGCTTTTTAATTTATCAGTACATAAAGTAATGTTTACTGTCGTGTTTTTGGATTCAAAGAAAGACTGTTTATGAACATCGTTCATATATATATTATTAGGAATATCGTGAGTCTTTAAATTAGATAATACGCACTACACGGAAGCGTCTCGAATGGAGAAGCCTTGTGATCTCCGTGTGTTTTTTGGAGGATTCTTAAAGAACAGAGTAGTAGTCTGTGTTAATTTACTTAAGATCGAATTGAGGCCTGAAGAACAATATTTTTGAGAAAATCATGTAACAAATAGTTTATATAATGTAGTATCGGAAATATAAAGATTGTTGAGATATTTAAAATATTAACGAAAGAAGATAATAAACCTATCTTACATGTAAAACTTTTAAGATTGTAAAATATAAACATCTTCCTTGTACTACGAATTAGATTGTTCGTTTCTGATTTCCTTCTTGTTATATCAGAAGAAGTATAACTACATAGGTGTACTATCAAGAAGTTGGTATATCCTGCAAGTAAGCAGAACTACAATGGATTCAATTTAAATCTGATAAAGTAAAGTTGTTTATTTTGTATCTCCTAGATAACATACAATTGAGGTGTAAAGTTGTATTTGCCTATACAAATAATATATGAGGAAACCCTTTGCTCTGTCGAAATGTTTGTAAAATGACATATAGATAGGTAAGTATTTTGAAACTACTCTTCGCGTGACATGAAGGTAATATACCGTATTTGTAACAGATCACATAATATTATATATTTGTTGATCTCGACTATTCTTTATATCATATGCTTATACAGCGAAATGATATATAAACATCCATCGCTCCATTACCTTCAATGCTTCAATACTTTTCCATTTCATTTTTCAGGATAACTTTCGAATATGTTTTTGTGCTCCTGCTTGGTGTGAATCTTTCATGTGCGCTACTGCCGGATTCGATCTATTATCTTCTTTACGAAACTTTCAGGTTTTTGGGAAGTGTGCTTGAAATTTGGCTTGAAGTCCGGAGACGCTATAGTCAACATGTTCGATGTATTATTATGGGAGTTGTTTGGCTAACAGTGATAAGTTAAGATAAAAATATAGTGATAAGTTCGCCCCAGTGAACAGTTTAGTGTGCTTCATTAGATGCAAAATTTAATTTTAAGAACCTTGTTTATTTGAAGAAAACGTAAATGAATAGAGATGGTTGCCGATGTTATCATAAAAATATGTTATTTACCAGAGAAACGTGCCTATTCAGTATGCAGTGCCCTATAAAAATCCAAGAAAATGAAACAATACGATTAAAGCACATAATCATAATGTTGTACTTAGAATACTTTACAATATAAAAGTACATCTGTTTGAAAAAATCTAAGTGTAGTCCACTTATTCCACGGTAAATTAATTAAAAAGTTTTTGTGTAAGTACTAATAATAATAATAACAACAACAAAAAGTGTAAGTTTACGATTACATAAAGTAGTATACGAGTAGGTATTATGAAAATTAGGAACAGTGGAATATTTAAATACAAAAAAAGTAAATCATTTTGCTATTCGCTTTGGACAGCGTCTCTTCTCAACTCTCCTTACGGCCATATTGTATTACACCACTAAATCATGGGGAAATTTTGCAAGCGTAATATTCAAGTTAGATACTTACCACAATTTCTTACATTTTTATTTTTGTATAATGCTTCCTTCTCCCTATAAGCTTTTAATAATACGAAATTCCAATTATTATATTCAAGGAGATTACATTCCTACAGAGAAGCTTAACACCATGTTTCGTAATTTACACCACATGTACTGAGTACTCGTATCTTCCCGAAGAAAGTGCAAACTGGTATGATAAATATTAAAGTGCACCAGAAAAAAAAATCTTACCAAAACTTCAGATGAGAGAAATCTGACTTGTGGAATAATACGAGGTTGAAAATATGCAGGAATAAATTTAACGATATCTTCATTAATTTCTTTCAGATTTTCCCTCCATGTAAAGTTGCTTGGCGTATAATTTTGTCTGTGTAATTCTGACGATAAGGGATCGGAATAAGTACAAAAATCTGATCCATTATTGTCATGCGACCTTCATCAAACGGTTTGGAATCCAGATCCAAATACTAGTGAGGTATTTTTATTTTTTATAAACAATTTTACCTACTTATGTAATGATTGAGGAGAATGTTTTTTTAATTCACATTATGCGAAGGTTTCGTGACGTGTGAATATTTTATTAGTGAACAAATAATAAAGTCATGAAACACAGAGGATAACCAAATTATTACAGGCAAAGGAACACCTACGTATTTAGGATATTTATATAAAAATATAACATAAAAATATCTTAGTCTACTTACACCTAGGCTCATTTTGATTTAATATTTCACAGATTCAGTGTTGTTCGGTCTCTTATTATTTTTAGTTCATACCAATTATTTAATTAGCTTACAGTCACTATTAGTTTAAGGCATAACCCAGAAGCAATATTGCGTAATGTAATAATTTAATCACACAACCTCCCCATGTGATAATATGGCATCCTTTGAAATACTCGTAATGGATCCTAGTTTTATGCAACCTCAGTGTGCCCTCTGAGTAAGAATAGTTGGACATAAATAAAGTCGTAATAACGTAATTATTCAAATCACTCGTGCCTCTCATTTCACTCATAAATGTATGTACATCTTTTTCCTCTTCCCCCCATCATTCATTCTCTCTACAAGCCCAAAACTTCAATCCTTATAAATATACATATGTGGAGCGTTTCATCACGAGTAATGAATGACTAATTCTCATCCCCTATTTGTCCATTGTTTACCACATGGGTTTTGAACAATCCAAACATTTTGATTTTAGTACACACAGTCATGGAAGTGCGTAAATGTTGGCATAAAGTGTCGTGTAATTTAGTAATATCGTTATTTACGTTACGATTATTGTTCACAATATAAATGTCATAAAGTAGTGAATATTGAATATAATTATGAATTTATGTTCACAAATTTATTTAGGGAGGATATCTAGAGATATCGTAAAAACTACCATGAACTTCATAATAACAGGAATGTAATATGTTATTTCATTTCAGGATTATGGACTTCGGAGAGGTCATCAGAACTAAGAGATAATAATAAAATATATATAAACATTTTTTTTTCATATTAACAATATAATCGTTGACTGTTTGTGTACTCAAAGTATAAAAATAGGAATATACAGTTAGATTTACGGGTTTTTACTTTGTTGATTCGTTGAAACTTCATATTTAAATTCGAGATCACTTCACCTATGACATATAGTTTAGTAAGTTTTAAGTTAGAATAAGTATATAGCCAAAAATCCATTTGGATTAGGCACCACATGTATCATTTATACTGTGTTATAATAAAATAAAATAGATAAAATACCTAGGTATTAAAAAATGCATTAAGTGGTTACTATTTATACTTAGGTTCCAATCCAACAGGTTGAAAGTATTATGTTCTTAGTTCTATAATTTGCATATAGCGCTGTTCGATAAAACATCCGATATCATAAAAAGGGAAAAGAAAAGACATGTATAGTTTTACGAACACCATTAAAGGACATTAAGTAGGTCCATAAACGTATGAGACTTTTTACTAAGTAAAGAAAGACGTAATATAAGATATCTTGTTTTGAGTACCACTAATGAAGAGGGTGGGATAATGATATTATGGCAAAGTATAAGAAAAATGTAAGAAGTTTTGTTTTATTGAAGAAATACATACCAGAGGGTTACCGTTAAATGTGCGTACACATATTTTTTTTCGAATTTGGTTTCAGTCACTTTATTGTATTAGTCCACCGACTGTCAAATAATATAAACGGTCATATACTTTCACATCAAACAAGTCGTGAACTATAAAGCAGATCGTAAAAAAATGTAGAAAGTAGCAAGAGAAAAAAGATATGTACGTTTTTTGTAGGTAATACCCACTATCTAAAAAATAGGAACGAGGAAGAGTAGGTAAATAGAGTAACCATTGATGTAGGTATAAAATGGAATGGTGTACTCTACAAATGGTGTACCTAGTACCTACTCGTAAAGACGACTCGTTTTATGACTTGGTAAGACTTGAATAACGGTAATAGTCAGTATCTATCTAGCTCCTATATGTGGTGTTCATTTGCGCCAGATGTAGGGCATCCTTATCCTGATCAGTCTATAGTAACTGTCATACGATTTTGAAACGAAACCTATAATACACGTGGATGTATGACGGTGAGACGTGGACGTGGATGAAGAAGGACGAATCAGGGTTGAATGCAGTGTAGAAATGAGGTCGTTAAGAAGAATGTGTGGGAAAACGCTGAGAGATAAGATAAGGAATGAAGTTATTAGAGAAATGAGTGACTGTAAGACTGTGTTGTGACAAGAATGAAAGTAAATAATAAACTAATGTTGAGAGAATGAAAGATGACAGGATGACAAAAATGATATATTTGAGTGAGCGAAGAGAGGTGAGGAAGCGCGGCCGCCCGAGACTGACCTGGTCCGATCATGTCGACCAGATCTTCAAGGATGGACACGTTTTGAGTAAGAGGAATCAGAGAGCGTGTATGACAAATTGGATAAATGTGACGGAGGCTAGGAGTGTGTGCAAAGATAGGGCTGTCTGGCGCTCTGTCCTCTCTGCCTACCCTGCAAGGAACGTGGCGTGATGGTATAGATAGATAGGTAGATAGGCGAATATGTAAATAACCCAACATAGAGTAAACAATTGTCAATAAAACATGAGTGATGAAACATTGGATGGGTGCGGCCTAAAAAGTTATTTGGACGTGTACAGTAAGCAAACAGATCTAACCAAAAAGAAGATGACGAGAAAAAGTACCAATAATTAGGATTACGAATGTATGAAATGTGGAACTAGTATTGGTTCGATCGTAATGTGATAATTGTTTATTAAACCAACTCATATTAATTACGTACCAGCAAAAGTATATGGATAATAAATTTAAGTACCTATAAAATTATGAAGGTTGATTGATTTATTGGGAATGTCATTAAATGCATGTTGCCAATCACATAGTTAATATATGGCTACATATAATAATAATTAGGTACTATGTAGGTAAACCTGTAATACGCTGTAGTTATATGTAATATATAACCGAGTGTAAATGACATATTTTAAAAACATGTATTTATATTAAACTGAATTAACTTTAATTGCATTTTAATAACATTATCCTTAATTACGTTTAAAAATGGTTTAGTGGAGAAATTATGTTAAGTTTGTCACATTATTATCTATATGAAGTGGTGAAATATTATGTTTTCGTGTGTATACGAGTATAAGTCAAAATGGTGAACTAATAAAGTCGTTGTTAAGGTCCTATTATATGCTGTCATTGGGCTTCGGCGCCCTGAATTGTACTCAGCCAATACTAAGGGATTCGTCTTGAAACTGAAGACAGCGATAAATGAAAGTATGGGTTACAGATCGGCTGTTTTAGAATTACAGGATTTGGAATAAAAAAAATATTCCTAAAGCACCCCTAAAATTTACGGGATCTGAAGATTTTCAGTTGAGTTTTTCAGATATAAAAGTATAATTTTGACAAAATACTGGTAATTATAATCTTAACAAATCGGCTGTTTTAGTTTTTTGAATTTCTTCCCAGGTTTCTTTTAAAAAGGTATAATTCACTTTGTCGCTTACGTTATTCTTATTGAGCGCTAACATTCTCATA
The DNA here is from genome assembly GCA_963576895.1 of Ceraclea dissimilis. Classification (NCBI taxonomy): domain Eukaryota; kingdom Metazoa; phylum Arthropoda; class Insecta; order Trichoptera; family Leptoceridae; genus Ceraclea; species Ceraclea dissimilis. Next base: position 6,274,816 of record OY756363.1, on the reverse strand, counting down.
CAAAGAAATAAATGAAGCAAAAATAGAACGATTTATGCTCAATGCATACGTCCGCTTAAATAGTTCAACATAGTATTCAGTAAAGATGTAGTAGTCAAGTATCTAGGTATTATTGTTACCGCTTGAAGATAATGCTTTGGTTTCATATCTAAAACGTCAATAAAAGGGAACGTCTCTTGATTGACCGACTGACTTCGACTGGTTTATCAATTCTTGAATCAAATCGCATAACTTTGCGACGTTAAATTTAAATGATGAATCCATTTTACGATGAAGATATCACTACTAAAGAAGTACCATTGGATGTGAGATGTTACTGTCTTTAAATATAGGAATAAAAGGGTAATTCACTTTCTTTATCCGTTTTCCTACGAAAAATATAGAGTATAAAAGTATCACTTCTATACTCTTTTCTAGAAATCCGGTGTAATATTTACGTGTAATCGTATATTATCGGTTGGAGAACATAGGTTAACAGAATACTATTTTTGTAGAAGTTGCGTGATATTTTGCATCGTTATTTTAGTCTTGTATTACAGCAAAATGCATTTAATAAAATGCAGTGGTGCAATAATTGAGGTGATGAAATACTGTTTCTTTCTGTCTAACGATGTCGTCAGTGCGGCGGCACGACGGCGGTACATCATCATACAATTAATATCTAATTATTGTGAAGCATGAAGTCCCTTTAAATTTAGAAGTATAAGAAAAAATAAATGAACTTGTAAGAACAAATTATATTTGAATCTTTCGAGTCATAAAAATGTTGGGGAAACAAAAAGCTTTCGTTTCCCACATTGATTAGTTTTTGGGAATAGTGTCCCTTGGGAGTGTTTCCTTGTTTAATATGCAAAGTGAAAAGAAAATGGGAAATACACACTTACAATCAAATTCAATGGAAATTACATAACTACGTATTGCTTGTGTACAAAAACTTCATTCACAAGGCGGTAACATAAAATTCTATCCTTTTATTGTTTATTCATTTACGAAACCAGAACAAAAAATCTATTCTTAAATAAAACCATTTTTTTTGTCAATTTATCGAAAAAAATAATGCTAAAAATGTTGAAAATGTTGAAAAATGTTGTTAAAAATTATGTTGAGGAAAGCTTTCGTGCATGATTCACAAAATATTACAACTTTTTCCTCTTGACGGTCGTGACGAAACCTTTCCGAACTGAAAGCTCTCTGAATCTTAAATATAATAAATTATAATATAGTGGTGGTGGTATAATAAATTATCAAATATAGTGGTCTGTGTTAATGAACACAGTTTGGTATTAATAATATTATTATGTATTATGATAGGTATGTCAATAATCAAAATATTAGGTAATTTTTAGGATTCTTATTATTTATTAAATTATCGGAAGGGTAGAACACAACATACCTTTGCATTCTGCCCCTGATTAAAGCACCTTAGAGGACGGATGAATTCAAAATTGTATTTGTTTACTTTTGGCTACAAATCATATACTTCATTTTTATTTATTTTATTCTTAAAAAGAAAAACAGTGAGTGGCATTACAGCTATGGGCCTTTCCACCACTCACTGCGATTACAATGAAAAGTACATATTACACATCAAAAATCATTTGTCCATCTCGACAACCCATCATCATGAGTACAATCGAAGCAAACTCTCTATATTGAACATCAAATATGTCCGTGCATGATGCAACCCGATTGAGCAGTCTCGTAGCTCTGCCTACAAGAGAATCAACAAGAGTCTTAGTTCTACCTGATGTCGAGTAGAATAATGCTTTGTAAGCTTTGTATTCTAATGTAAAGAATTTATGGTACTTGTGAGATACCAAATCAACATGTTTGATATGTTTCGGGTATAACAGCTAGTGTGATGGATATGATATTATAATAAGTATTATTTGTTAGATACAAAATTTCAGGGTAGTGAACTTATTTGTCCCCAAAAATTATCCTACTTTCTTATTTTCTTTCAGTTTTCTTATGAATAAAGTTGTTGTGTTGTTTACATCTAACATAATAAAAGCTTATTTTCCTCACGTACGAATACTGATTCATTGAATATAATACTTGGGTGGACGTGACTTCAGTACTTTGCCTCAATACGATATTCTAATAGAATACATTCGTTCTATACAAATACAATTTTGGTTTGGTGCTAGTAGACCCCCCATGAAAGTGATTGATAAAATTCGAGGAAACTTAGTTTATTTTTCTTTAATTCTGCGCTATAACATGTCTCTATCTATGGTCTTCCAACAAAATATCTTCTCATGGTCTACTAGGTACTAACTGTTGAGTCATGTTGACTAAATATCATAATATTTATAGAACTTTTCAATATCTATCTACAAAGGTTTCGGAATGCCGGTGGTCTTTAAAATGCTGTTTGATTAATTGAAATATGCCTGTCTTAATCCAAAATATTTTTAACTTTTATCTATTAGACCGCTCGGTTAAGATTCAAGTAGGTATTTTACAAAATGAATTGGAAGAATTTCGGGTACTTTATAAAGAATAATCATAAGTACCTAAGCTTTTTTGTAAATGTATGAAAAAATAAAATAAAATAATTCTATATTTGTAATATTTTAATAAGTTCGCATCGGTACTAAGTCATCTACGTCCAGGAAACAGTTTTTTACGTCGTTTAGGATAGACCAGAATCTAGGCTCTCTACATAGGCTATTCAAAATTCAATAAGTACGTTTTTCGACTTAAGAGACGACTAAATTACAAAATAATATGTATGCAATAGTGGTTGCTCCAAACTTAAAATCCGGGCGCAAAAAAAAAAGTCGTTCCTAATAACGGAGGAAAAAATCCTAATATTGGGAAAAAAGGGGAGAAAAAACGGTACCTGCTGGTAACAAGTTAATAACTATTGTAGGTGTTATAATTAGAGAAAGATCGTTAATATTTCTATCTATTGAATCTGTGACGATATGTCTTGACATATGAAGGACACATTATGTAATAAAACATAATTGTATTATCTAGAACTTCTTGTAGGCTGTATACGTGTTATTAAGTTGTTAAGAAAATGACACTTCAGTGAGAGTATAAGTTATTTGCTGCTATCAGGAAGGATAACTGAGTTAGTTAGTCTTTGTATTTATGTATAATATGTCGTCGTATAATGTTAATTGAATATAACACTGAGACAACACTGAGATAAATTTCTTTTAGCACAGACAATATTATTATAACCTTCATATACGTCATGCGAAAAAAAACGGCCGTAATAATGTAGTTTAGAAAAAAATAATACACCTACTCGTATATTATTTTAAAAGCATTTGAATATCTACAGTAAGAAGTTACCTCAAAAAATATACAGTAGATAAATGATGAATTACCGTGAATATTTGTTTATTTATTTAATTCTTTATTACTTACCTATTTAAAAAACATGGATTGTGGGGTTTATTACACTCTATTGCACACTTCACAATGAGTTATAAGACTGTAGGTATAATAAATTGTCAACTCAAATTCGAATACAGTGCCTCCAGAATTTAATTGCCGCACAAAAACCATCAGCTGTCCTAACCAAATAATGCGTGGCTCAATAAATAGTCATCATGATTCAATAGAAAATATTTCGCATTATTTCTTTCTATTTTTACTTGTTTGTCCGTTACAGTTCTAGTGGGAACACACCAAGATCACCAAACCTCGCCGAGTGGATTGTGAAATGTGTATCATATCTTTTTCCATCGCGTCATTGGTAATGCTATTCGTGATAGGAAAGGCGGTATAAGACGGTCTTCCAGTAGCCTAAGGGATTAAGTTATTAGAAGCAATCGAATTAAAACAAGTAATAATATTGACCCATACTATTTTAAATTCAATTTATTATTGATATGATGTTCATGATTTGACGTACCTACGTATTTTCTTATTCCTTGTCGTGTCAAAGAAAAATAAGAACCTTTGAACTTCAATTGGAATGAATAATTTAATATTGAGGTATTTACGTTTCAATACTAATAGTTCGTATCGATTTCTACTTAAATAAAGTACTGGTGGTAGAAAAATCTAGTTTAAAATTAGATTCTATTTCTTTGGTTTGATAATTGTCAAGTTTCAGCTCTTGACATTAAAGAAAGGCGATGGTGATGACTGAAAATACGTAGGTTCATCAGGATGGGAAATAAAAAAAAACATCAATGGAAAGGGTAAACTCTCACATAGTCAATGTATAGCGACATTAAGTAAGCATGTTCTTCTATGAAACTTTTCTGTACTTGATGGTTATATTTAGATGGATTTTTTCTATTTTGAGTAGAGTTGTCAAAAAGGATATTGTTATATAGATACATTAGGAATGAAGTCATTAGATGAGGAGACACATTATTAATACTGTAATGTCATTTTCAGCTCGGGTGAAATATTATGTACTATTATTACTTAGACTAACATTACAAGCACTACAAGCCGACACCAAATTACGAACCAAATTTGTCTTCGCTTTCATTTAGGATTCGTGTAATAAATTAGGGCACGGTTATTTGAAGTACATGTGTCATATTTACTTTGGGGTTGTATGGAAGACTGTCAAATCTTAGATATACTAAAGACTTTATTGTCTGATTATATATACTCGTAGACTGTCAACGAAGAATTCAAGTAGGTAAGAAGATAGGTGTGAACAATGTGGGGTGTAATGGAACCAAATGAATTTATGATGAAGGTCGATATATTTGGCGCTGAGTTATTTTCAGGCTGTACTTTCTGAAATATTAATAATATGTGAATTTTAATTTCCGTAGCCTCCGTCACGGAGGCTAGAAGTGAATGTAAGGATAGGGCTGTCTGACGCTCTGTCCTCTCAGCCTACCATGCAAGGGACGCGGCGTAAGGGTATATAATTTCGCCTTTCAAAATTTTTTTTTTACCGGTGTGCCAAGCATAAAGAACGAGTGATCTTTGAAAATTGTACGAGTATTTTAATGGTGATGTACAGTACTGAAAAATCACAATATGGGCTCGTTTCTTGGTATAAAAATGACAAATAAATCACCTAGTCGGTTCATCAGAGAATCGTTCATCAGGAATATTGAATTTCAATGAAAATAAATAAATTCACAGACGTAGATTTTTCTCCGATTAATACTGCAAATTGAACGAACACAGTGTATGAAGAGAGTCATATATTCAAAATCAATATAAGCGATTTCTCTATCTAAACAAATTTACCTACTTAAAAAGCATTAGTTAAGGTATCCTGTTCAAATTAAAAAAAAAATCCATAATCATAAATTCAAGTATTATCGCATATACTCCTTTTTGTGAAGTTTTATCTCCGGCTTATTTCCGTTTAGTTCTTATTTTAGATGTTGGTATCTGAGGAACTGCTTGTGAAATGTAAGACTGAATAACGACATAAAGGAAAAAAAAACACAAAGACGTTTTTTGGTCTTGTGAGTTTTCAAGAGATGACGTTGATACTAGAAAAGTTTTAATCAGCATTAGATTCTAGGAAATATGAATTAACATTCTTAAGAGTATGCATACCGACATTTCAAAAATTAAAAAAAAAAACGGGAGACCTTATATCTCGACAACCATTACTAAATCTGCTTTGGAACAGAATAGGGTAGATGCATTGAACATTTATCGAAAGACGGAAACTCGTTTCCCGAAAGTCGCGGATTAAAAATTTCTTTTTGTACTGATAATATGCATTAAAATCTAGAGAATAACCGTAAAAGTTTTTTGATAGATGCAAAATTAACCTCAAAAAATGAAAAAAAAACGCTATTTTTCACGCGATTTTGAACCTTATTGCCGTGGAAAATGACTGTGACGTCATTATTGGTGCCAAGCCCTTAAATAGAATACACGCATAGAAAAAAATACCCATTCTATCAAGTCTTTACAGAAATTTTAACAATTCTCCGAACATTCATAATAATCTCGTTCATGTTTCACTTGTATTCATAATTTAATTGTTCAGTTGTGCCTGTGTTAATTGATTATTTATTCACATATTTCTGTATCTGCTTTTTGTTCATTGACCATAGTTCATGTTTTTTTTGTTTCCGTTCATGCTATTGTAATTTAGTGAATTTTAGAATCTTTACTGGTTTGTTTGTTGGTGATGTGTTTGTTATATTGTAAAATAAAAATCTGAAATACATTAGAACCTGCATGAGAGAAACAGTTTTATTTAGGTAGACATAGGTACAAGTTTTGATGTACTTTTAAAGTAGCGAATTAGAGAAATTTATAAATCTATATGTATTTTTTTTATTACAATTCAATAGACGAATACAGTGTGTGACAAAATCTGTATATTTTTATGTTAGTATATTTTGGGATACATTTCCTTTAGAATTCATCCCCCCAGAACTCTTATGTTACGAGATGATAATAAGCGTGCCGCTAATCAGAAAAATATGTCGAAATCATAAAATACTTAGATTTAGTAGGAGACGGCAATGAAAAAAAAATCCTTTGGCAGGCCGCAGGCATAGGTAGATTTCATGTGATTTATTTATTTTATTAATTTTAAGAGTACATCTGTACATACGAGTATAATAAAAACAATCACAATATCATCACCAAATAAACCAGCGAAGTGATGAAGCAGTATGGATGTAGTTTATTCTTTGATTTTCGAAAGTACCTAATCCAATAATCAAATTATTTTCATTCCACTCATGATATGAATTGGTACCGGTACCTAAGCACTAGAAATTTGAAAAAAAGATGTGAGTTCTACTCGTATTGTGAAGCACTTTTCTAAGACAACAAACACGCTAGTACCTATGCGGTAACTACTTAACTAGATCTTTCGATCGATCAGTGTCGTCGAAGGAATTGAGCTAGACAAAATCTGTAAATTGATCTGTATTCCTTATTTTATGCCCTTTCATACGATACCAGACCCAGACCCTCACAATCATTGTATCCCCTCAGAATGATTATTTTTGTATTTAAAGCCTTAAAAAGTGAACCTTCCTCTTAATGGATTTAACCCATTCTCATATCAGTTCATCTACCACTTACCAAAAATCTATCACCCAAGTTTCACGTTTCTGCGACGCATAGTTTGGCCGCAAACGTGCGCACAAGAAAAGGGACATATATATATATGGCTTATATATATAAACTTTTAAACCAAGGTCGGATTCGGGTCCTCCTGGTCCTAATTAGTGATCCTGAGTAGAAATTTTTCAATTCTGCGACATCACGGGAGAAACGAATAGGTAGAATTCCTTTTGGAAATCAACCTAAAAGAAATACACATTATTTGCGCATATTACCCGCGGCTTTAGAATGATTTCTGATGAGCCCGATGTAAAAATCTCTTTGTAACGAGTACTACCATGTACTACTTTTGGTTTGAAACACAAAACAATAAGTATATTTTATAGTACCTACATATTAATAATATACCAATGGTGGGGAAAACAAAAGACGCATACTTATTAAAAATTCTGAAAAGGAACGAATACTTTGTTTTAAAATTTTAAATAAAGAATGCCGAAAACTAAGAGAGTATAAATTCAGTACAACTAGACCATAATCGTAACATTGTAACTAATTTCGTCCACAACGAGGGATCGTGAAAATACAGAAAGGTACGAGAATACATTTCTCAGTAGATTTGTTTATGCGGTGTCTATTATTTTATTTATCACGTATAAAATCATTGAGTCGTGAACAATTTCACACTTATTATAGACTACCCACTGGTTTGTCGTCTTATGAGTTAAAAATAAAAAGAAATATTTTCCAACTGAGATGTTTAGTAAAAAAATAAAATAGTATCAAACGAAATGAACGAAATATAAGTATAATTTACAAACTGCTTCAATGATAGATTTTATGTATTGATTGAATGAAAGCCGCTTATATTACTTACGGGTAATGAAGTTATAGAATACAGGTAGTTTATAATGATTTTTATCGTGAAAATGTGATATAAATAAAGTTGCATGAACATTGAAGGACTCCCACGTGCTTAAGGCCCTCCGCATCCCCGGGTAGCACAGGCGCATATAGCGTCGTCTTTACCCGCATTTCTTGACAAAATCTTTTTAAGAGGTGGGCTCAGGGTTAGCCAGAAGAGAGCCCCCCGACAAACCCCACCCCTAACTTACATTCCTTCAGTGTCCTTGCCCAAGGATAGAAACATATTTACAATTATTTGCAGATACATACACGAGTACAAAAAGAAAAGAAAACAGTAGAAATAAAGCATATATACAATTTACATAAATAATACATAAAAAGTTGCATGAAAAACATCTAGCTGTAATGTATCGTACTGGTTTAGTATGGTTTTTCGGATCACATTGCTTAGTACCAATAACGTTAAATATACACCAGTAATTTATATTAGACAATTCAACCATTATACACTAGATATAGCTAGGTATATTATAATTTATAGTGCGAACGCTTCTATATCTAGTAAAATAATAACGCTATAATTAAATTTATGATGTTGTGAATGCTATTCAGAACAGCCCGATAATTTAACATTAAATAATAATGTATGTAGCGATGTCATTGTTAACAATAATTTATTTTTATCCCATTGGTCAGCCCTAAATTATCAATGATGAATAAATCGCATTAACATGTGACGTACTGTAGTACTGTAAGCTCCGCAAATTTCAATATTTTGGCAATTTTATGAGACTTAAAAAATAATATAAGATATTTCAGGCAAACATCCATCGTCAAAGAAATTATCAAAGTCCGCAGAGAGTTTCGAAGTAAATATCATTCTTACATACGGGTAGCGTACAGAGAAGATAGGTATAGACTAACTCTTTCTAATTCGCAGTGAATATGAACAATTAATTTGTAGATTAGGTTTAAATATGCCTAAATTAGATTACAGGTATTTTCACAAAGGTTTGAACAAATATTCGAGTGACTATGAAAATAAAAGGAATAATTTCAATAAACTAGAATAAATATTGTGAAAATATTATGACCAGAGTGTTTGAAGTAAATTGACGTTGCGCGTCGGTCAATTTTGTTGAAATAACAGAGGAAAATAAATACCTACTCTAAAAAAACAAACATTTATGCAGGACATGGGATAAATGCCTAAACTGAAGCGCGACATAAAAATACAATTAAATTCATCGATAACTATTTCAGGTGATGTGAGCTCGTAGAGAAATTTGCATCACTCATGGAGTTTCGAACTCAAAAACCTTTAAAAAACTTTGAGAAAAACATTTTAGCCAAAACTGATTAAAAATAATAATTATTTGCAGATAGTATATGCAATAATTTGCCTGAATTAGATGGATTATCATTTTTCACTCGACACTAGACGCGACATTTATCTCTATAGCGGGATTCGTTAAATTAAAATTTATGACCTTTGGTAATAAAATTAATTACTGTAATATTATTATTGGGTGGTTGAAAATGTGTTAAGTATGTAAAAATTACTGAATTCTGACATAATATGCTGAAGAAAATATTAGCACAAGTTAAACAATAATCACTCACAAAACACACTGGGTGAAATTTTTTTAACCTTTCATTTAAAAGAAACGTATACTCAAGAGAGCTCAATCAGAGATGTATATTTATTTCTATTAGAAGAACACGATATGTTATGTACAAATAATATGTCTTTATTTGGAAAAAAATCCCTAAATTACTTTTCACACAGAATAATCGTTTGCGAACGTGGAGCAAATCTCAAGCGTATTATTTTTTACGTACTCGTAAATCGTTTATTTGTCATCCTACCGATAAAATGACGCATCTTACAATATACTACGACTAAATCAAATGAATAAAGTGAATTTCAGGCGCGATTTTTTACCGTAAGTTATACCTTTGTCTTAGGTATAGAAGTCTCGCGAGTTTAAGACCCTTTTTTGTAGTGTTCGCAAAGGACGGATATACCTGGCTAACGCATCCGTGTGCATTCTTGTTCATTGTGCGCTCACTATTCCTACTATAACTTCGTGTACGGACTTACTCGTACGTCTCACACTACAAAAAAGGCTCTTGACCTCCCGCGACTATTGTTAGTGACACTGGATAATAATTAATTTAAAATATATGACGGTGTCGGCTGGCATGCTTTAATTTTTAATGCGAGAATTTTGTTTTGTATAAAGTTTTAGGATAGTGTCTAAGATGTTGTCCTAAATGAAATTTGCAATCATGAGATTTGTGAAAAGATTTCTAAAGAGTATAAAACTTTGGGTGTATTCAGGGTGAAACTGCTTCCTTTCTTATATTGAATATAACGAAACGATAAACGGTTATTTACAGATTCACCAGTTTGCAAATGATTACATAACATGCTTAATAAGTATTTTCTTCAATATTTACATACGATTACATAATATATCGACATACATTTAGAACCACGTACGAGGATTTGAGTTTAATGTATACACCTGCTTCGAGAAATTTTCTTACTTGTTCTAATGCCGTTAGGAATTGTAATATGGAATTTCTTTATAGAAAACATGTAACACAAAAAAATATAACCTCGCGCACTTTTGCAAATCATTAAATAGTCCCATAGGAAACTAACATATGTTTTACATTATAAATAACTTGTTTATATAAATTGGATTTAAATGTTATTTCGCGTAGAATCTGTAAATGTTTTTAGCGTTTATTCTTGAGTCTTGTTTGAAGTGAGAAATGACTTTAGCTATAGAGTAAAATGAAATTAGGTAGTACTTCCTTATTTCTTTGGAAAAACTATTTTAAATCCAATATGGCATAAGATAATATGTTGAATAAATTCTGAAATTTTTAGTAGAAAGTTTAAAATTTTTGATTGACAATAGATGCATGGTAAATGAAACTAATATTGCATGGGTTTCAATATAGATTAAATCCATACATATTAATGTAATAGGAAAAATTCGATATCCGGATAAATATCGATGAAACTTAAAATAGAATCGTTATTTTGGCAAGCGCGAAACCGCCGTCAATATAGAAACGAATCGGAAATTCTTGGATATAGTATACCAACTCTATTAGAAATAGAAGAGTTTAAGATATATCTATACCTACTTTCTAAATGTTTATGTTTGATATTCTCGCCAAGGACCGTTCCAAAATGGACTACTATAAAATATGACTATAATGCAAATACGCAAACACGACTATCCTAAAGTGCATTAAAAATAATTTAAATATACCTACTAGTCCCTAGGTAACTAAGTACCTATGTGCAAAATTATTTCATGTTGAAATTAATACATATATAAAATCCAGTAGATGTTTTTCAATTTTCGGAATAGAGCTAAACGATGGCTGAGTAATTTTATTACCCAGTCTATGGTGGACGCGGATGGTAAAATTTGTATTTAAAACAATTTGTAGTTTAAATATCATTTAGTAGCTCTAGTACAATATTTAGGTATGATATAAACCTATATGTCCTGAACGTAATAAATTCACATAGACACGTTCGTAATACGATTTTAATTTCCGTGAATTTTAATATCAATTTACGTATAGCCAGATTATAAATATTATTTAAACCAACGCAACTATTTAAATTTACTGTTGCGAATTTTACTACAATTCCGTCATATCGCATTACAATATTGTTCATCATGGATGGATGATGGTTTCAGGCTTGTAATTTTTCTTCTTAATCTTTAGTAGAAATGTTATACCCGCAGAAAGAGTGTCTTTTAAGATCTGCCTGCCTCACAGTTTTCAAAGCGATTCATAATATGGCCCCGTCATACATAGCTGAACTCTGCACACAAAAGGTCCCAAATCAAAGGCAAGCCACTCTCTGATCAGGCGGCGATACTGGTGTCAGGTTGACGAAGTCAAAGTAAGAGGCAGACCGAAGTACTCCTTCCGAGCCTTCAGCCGTCCTGGACCGTCTATGTGGAATGATCTCCCTGAACAAGTGCGTAAGACACAGTCTCTTGCTGGGTTCAAGAGTTTGTTAAAAACTCACTTGTTTGGTAGGTCATATAGTATGTAACTAGGTATATATATCTATGTATTAATATTAATATTTAGGAGGCGCCCTTGAAGTGGAGTAAATCCAAAAAACGACGCATTAAGGGTTGTCTATTATTAGATTATTATAAACAAATCAATAAAATTAATTAGTATCTACGTTTTTTTTAATCAAACAAGAAGGGTAGAAATTAACCAATGAATTTATATCCAATTGAACTCTAGATTACAATAATTGACTTTCATATTCCGTTACCTGTCTCACAATCGATCAACTGAACCCTTGTATAAAAAAATAAATAATTACAGAGCTATCAATCAAAATATGTTTATTTGTATTTCAAAAAATAATTAAAACACAGTGATATTTGTTTTTAAGTTACACTGGCGTATTGACACAAGTATTTAGTAATTAATACGCAAATGAGTAATTTCAAATTGTATTGGTTTAAAAACTGACTGGGAATTCTCAGATTATGCGTCATTATGCTTTAACATAAGATAAACATCCAATTCCTATTTGCGTGGTATGTAGAAAAACAGACGGAGTTGTCGAGCTACAACTGTCAACGGAATTATCCGTTTGTTTGTTTTTAGTTTAAAATAAAACTTATTAGCGGTACAAATCTCCGGATTCAAATCTAATTTAATTGATAAATAATGATTTCCAGTGTAAGTCAACAACTTGAAATAATACACTTTCATAATGCAATAACTGTGAGTGGTAGTCAAATATAATGTAAAGTCTATTGTTGTTTAAGTATGTTATATTGTTTTAAGTGAAACGTGTCAGACATATGAGTAATTAATGAAATTGTGAAACAAGTTATGAACCTTTAGATAAATTATCTGTGTAGTACATCTCGCTTTTAATTTGGAAACAGTAAACTCTATACACCTATAAGTATAAATGATACTTTTTATTTAGTTATTCAATAAACGGCTACAAAGCCTTTTAAGATACACAAAACAATATACATATTATACAACAAAAGTCTATACAATACTACTTTTCTTATAATATCATATCTTAGGATAGTTAAAATAATTGATTGTATATAAACGTATTAAGTACGGTATAATTCCTTTCTTCCGTTTATTCTATATTGGCCTACAATATACTACAAAGTATTTTTTTTAAATATATTTTATTTATATCGAAATAAACCCAAATACATCTTTGTACACTTCACAGAAAGCTGAAAAGCTTGTGTTGTGAAGTGGAGTAAGTCGGGGATTGAACCCGCGCCCACTGGATTAACAGTCGAGCGTGTTACTAAACAGACTACCGACCACCAATAAGTAAGTAATATAAGATTGCACGTCAAGGAAAGCAAATTTCATTTTCATAATTTGTAAATTTTATTTCACTCCAATATTGTATTCCCGTGGGATGTCACATGATGAGTACATTTCCCACGATGAAAATCTTAAACAAAGAATAGAAGATAACGACGTAATTGCGTCCCTAAGGAAACGTAATTTTTAAAAAAATCTTTCAGATCGCATTAGGATAGGCTTTGTATTTTTTTCTGGTGACTTTATGCTTCCCTAGTGATGTGTTGAGTTTTAGATAAAGATAATAATATTGTGTTATGATGAAATTATATTATGCCTAAAAATAGCTTTTATCTATGCAAATGAGGAAAGAAACTTTTAATAAACTCTTTAATGTGTGTTTTACTTCATACTCATCAACCTACATTAGAAGCTATAAACGTTTTATCTGACGGCAATAAGTGGGCAATTCATTTATGGAAAAAAATATCTGAAATATTGTTTTCATTTTTCATTACTATTAATATCATCATATTTAATACAACAAGATATTAAAGTGACCCGAATACATTGGCAACAGGGCACAGTCATTGGTTGTCCCTGGTAGGAGATCCAGAGGAAGACCCAAGGCGTGTGGTTGTGAGTCAGGATAGGAGAGACTGTGGGCATCCCCGGAAGATGCCCAGGATAGAGCCGAGTGGCGGCGAAAAAACAAGAATGGCTGACCCCACCATCATGTGGGAATAATAATTGCTCAGGGAGAGAGAGAGAGATTAAAGTGACAGTAGAAAGTATTAGATAAGTGATAAGTCAGTAAATAGTTAGATATCATCTATGTATATGTAGGCACCTCTACCTCTAGTCCAAGTCCAAATAATTTGAAAGTAGGTATACCTACATTTTCCGGGAAAGTAAAATGAATATGCGTAGACACGATAAAGTGTGATACAATTGTCAGTAACGTTGAAAGGAAATGTTATTATAGTCTTATTTCTACCTAATTCTGCTATAGTTTTAAAATATTCGGAACAAGGTTTCTTTATATGTATCATGTAGGTATGCATTTTATAAAAAAAAAATGTGAAAAACATCTCTGATCTTTTTCTCGAAAGACAGAAACTCGTTTTCCGAAACTCACGAAGTATTTGTTTTTGTATTGATAAAATAGATGAAAATCTAGTAAACGACCATAAAAGTTTTTTGAATGTAGCGAAATTAACCCCAAAAAGTAAAAAAAACACTATTTTTATCATTTTTTCATGTGATTGTATATGCGATTTTGAACCTCATTGCCGCAGGAAATGACCGTGACGTCATAGTTGCGTCCTAGCTTTAAGTTGGTACTCTACTACAATATGAGTGTCCAAATTGTATTTTTAGTTTATAGATTTTGATGATACATGGTGAAGGTAGATCATAGTCAGTAATTTATGCTGTATAATAAATTTACAAAGAATATACTTAACACTTATTATTCTTATGAAATTATAATTGAGATTTTTTTAACACCAGTTGAACATTTCTTCTATTGGAGTAATAATACCCGTCGCTAGAGCGATGATTTATGGTTTCTTTGTGCAAACAGGAAACGTTAAAAGAAATCTCGCAAATTCAATGGAAGTGTTAAATCATAAACAAAAAATATAAGCGCAACTGTGTTGACTAATAATAATGTTCTTTAAATAATACGGGTTCTCGTCTGGTAATAGAAATGGTTTCCCATAACGTTCCATGAAGTGAATTATTTAATAAAATGTACAAAGAAATAAGGACAATATATTTCCATTTCTTTATACATATTAGAATAAGTTGCAATAAATACATTAGATTTCAGTTTAAAACTTGAAGGTCTTCTTACATTGCGCCTTGGACAATTCGCTTATTATTACGCATCTATCCATACTAACTTTTTCAACTGATTTTAGTAATATTTTGAAGATGCGTTTTTAAATTAATAATTAAATACTATGCCTACTAGGTTTTATATTTTGGGATAACGTTATGTTAGAATATTGAACAAAATGCATGGTAGTCGGACAGAATCTTCAAAATATTATTCTAATCTAATTATCTCGAGTAATTTTTAAAAGTTCACGAAAATAATTTTTATCAATAAATAATATAAATATGGTACACAAAAAGTTACACAGTAAATTTTGCCTTGCTTGCGTCACTTATATGAGTTTCTTCTCCAGGTATAATCCCATTTTATTATAATCTGATTCAGAGTATCAATATCTTATTAAGTAATTTCGGATTCCTATTCGTAAATCAATGATGGGACGACCTACGTGTTTTACGACCGTACCATTTCATTTAGTCACAAAATGAATAAGATTTTTTTTATGTTTTTCATAAAGATGATGTTATCTTTTGGAATACGGACTGAAAGAAAAATGATGCAGCGTTGTTATGTTTTATTGACCCATCATTACGTCGTTTAGAGCGTTTGGTAATTGGATTGTATAAAAACCGTATCAGATATAGGAATGAAATGAAAGTTGGGTGATATATTTTCAATAAATATTTTCATACGCATTACGTTAATGCGTATGAAACGACTGCACATTTATTTATTTTCAGTATTGAACAAACAAAAAAAACTAATCTTCGGGTGCTACTTATCCAAGACCACGGCTAATGAGATACGCCAAATATATTTTTCAGTGTGCATATCAGTGCATATACATATGATAGATGTCAAAGATTTAGACTTCAAATCAATTAATGCAAGTAGCTCATTATCTGAATATGAATGGATATTTTTACGACCTGCTTTTAAGAATCAGTTTCAGAAGAAATGAAAGCATGTGATAAGTTTGTTACGTATGTTAAACTCAAATAATCTTTCAGCTCGTTCCACAGCTCGTTAACTAATGAGAGTCAGGACTAACTAATTTGAACAATTATTATTATTAGAGCACAGTGAATAGAGGTCATTTGGGTTCGTCCCTTAGAGGCATTCTAATTTGGTTGTTCACATGCACAAATAATTTTAATAATTAAGTAATTGAATTCAAAATAACACGAAATTTATAATATTCACGCATTGAAATGCAGACTTTAAAGTTAAAACGAATATTTTCAAAAACTTTTTACTGTAGAGTTTCATTAATAAAAAAAGCGTGTAAAAAACCGAACAATGACAACCGGTCTAGACACTATTGTGTTGTAAAATAGTCAGTACGTACTACGTATGTATATTTCATTTCAAAAAATATATACCTGCTCCTAATTATCAAAGTTATGAACAATTGGTACTTTAATTTTACCGCTTGGCCTTTTTGAATTAATCCAAATTTACATAAAAAATTATCAATGGAATTTTAATATTTAAATTGCTCATATCCAGATTTCAAGCCGTGCGTCAAAATAATATCATATGTTATTCAGAATTTCTCTCTACAAATTTCAATTTGATAAAGTCGCCGACGAGTGATTAACAGGATTGTGGCAGATTTTTCAGTAGATATAAGTTGTTGTAGTGAAAAAACGAACAAAAAATAGGATACATTTTCAGAACAAAATGACCTTATTAGGAGGGATGATATCGATATTAACCTCAGTGAATCAGAATGGTTACCTATTAAACAGTGTAACATATTTTATCAAAAGTGACTGGGCAGCAGACAATATGTATAGCGCTGATTATCTAAGTTTCTTAATATTGTTTCATTTTTGTAACGGATATTATACGTTTACAATTTCTATTAAAAATACGATTTATTCTGCGACCTCACTTGATATGATAATATTATTTAAAACGAATGAGATGTCCCATCAGTCTACTGTCCCACCGTTCCGTCGTTGAGTGATGATAAGTGGGACAGGGGGTGTAGACTCTAGTAGGCTCCTATTTAATATAATTCTACCCTTCATTTTCAATGACCTTAAGGGAGATGAAATTTATACAGAAATTAATAAGTGGTCGATGTGAAAATTCAATTTTTATTATTTAATACGATAATCCTAATAAATTTTCAATTTCAATCAATTATGTACAATTTATTGTATCAAGTTTCGGGTGGAATTTTAAAACAATGAATTGAATTTAATATTTAATAAATGATACAGTGATACATGTTATAAAATTATACTGGTAATATGTTTTGCAATTGTCAATTTCTCTATATTTCATGAAAAATAGAATAAAAACAAAGGGTTAAAAGGTGGACTAAAAACATAATCATTTTTTTTACTTTACCAACGGATTGATAAAGGTACCTACTGAAAAAAAGTATTTTGCTATTTTGCATTTGTTAATCGAATGTATATTTTATATAATTTTATATAAAGTTTCCATTAGCTCAGTCCTTTTGCAGCACGAAGTCGGCAAAATTAATAAAAGATGGGACTCTATGCAGTATGATACCTTAGGGTGGGGTGTTTCAGAATATCAGGCGTCCCCCCCGCCACACCTGACGCGTCACCCCCCTGGCCCCCCGAATAGGTCCCCCTACGTGGTTTTCCTCTATTTGTCAAAAAACTGTAACAGATAGAAGAAAAATGTCGAGGACAAAAATAGTCCTTAATAAATTCTCTACAAAATAGGTAAAGCACATTTTTTGATAGGACTAGTAATTTACCCGCAATAGCCGGTGAAAGTATCGTAATTTTTTAATGAGAACACAAAATATTTTATTATACTCAAATTGTTGAAAATTCATAAGAGCTACAAGAAAATGGTCAAAAAATGAATTAATTGCTATAGTTTTAGCTATAAAATGAGCTATTATTTATTTTTGTACGGCTTATAGTTTTTGAGTTATAACATAAAATTCCAATGACAGAAGTCTTAAAAATGGAACTTTTCATACAATTTGTAGTGGAATGCTCTGATATTAAAATTTAGGTTACGTCTGTATAATAGACACTACACAAGTCTGTGTAAGATACAAAAAAAATGTAATGGAGCATGACTGGATCTTTTGAATGTTTTAAGGTATAATTCTTTAGAAGTTCAATACACTTTTGCCAGCCATATTTCAAAGCCATATCCCAGTTTTACAGAAGGATTCGTCAAGATTATTAAAGAAGAAAATTTAGTAAGTAAGATACGAGGTTCGGCTGAACACTTCGTAGCCCTGAGAAAAAAATGTACAGGCCAGTTTCAGTTTATTATTGATATAGATAATTTAAACTTCATTAGGGATATTTACAAAATTTGAGATCGATAGGACGAAGCTGGCACTCTTGGCACCATTTTTATTTCAACGGGTTTGACATTTTTGTGAAAATGTGAAATTTTCAGCCGCGATCCGTGATGAAATATTATTTTATCTAAGGTCATAGACTGACACGAACCATAAAAGAGATATCGGGTTCATTACTGGAGTCTGTTCCATCATATGCAATGATTAGAAAGTAAGTGCCAGATTTTGAATGGGCACAGCAAGGTGTCAAACACAACCCTCGAAGTGGAAAGCAATAAAATGCAGTAGTTCTGGAGAACGTCGATAAAGACATGGATTAATTTTTCAAAGACCGCGGAATTATTAGTTAGGTGATAGCAGAGATTCCAGTGATCTGATTTTAATCAGTAGTGTTCATCTTAACTTCAGAACAGGACTTGTACAAACCCTCGAATCGCCGGGTGCCAATGCTTTTGACCCATATCCTAACCTTGAGGAATCCTTCTGGAAAACTGGGATAATGGCTTTGAAACATGACTGGCAAAAGTGCATTCAACTTCGAAAGGATAATATCTTAAGATACTAAAAAGACCCAATCATACTCCTATACATTTTTTTTCTTTCACATACTTGTGAAAAACAGGCGTAACCTAAATTTTAATATCACAGCATTTCAATACAAATTGTATGAAAAGTTCCTTTTTTAAGACTTCTGTCATTGGAATTGTATGTAATAACTCAAAAACTATGAGCCGTGCAAAAATAAATAATAGCTCATTTTATAGCTAAAACTATAGCAATTAATTCATTCTTTGACCATTTTCTTGTAGCTCTTATGAATTTTCAGCAATTTGAGTATAATATTTTTTTTTTGTTCTTATTAAAAAATTACGATACTTTCACCGGCTATTGCGGGTAAATTACTAGTCCTATCAAAAAATGTGCTTTACTATTTTGTAGAGAATTTATTAAGGACTATTTTTGTCCTCGACATTTTTCTTCTATCTGTTACAGTTTTTTGATAAATAGAGAAAAACCACGTAGGGGGACCTGTTCGGGGGGCCAGGGGGGTGACGCGTCAGGTGTGGCGGGGGGGACGCCTGATATTCTGAAACATCCCACCCTAAGGTATCATACTGCATAGAGTCCCATCTGTTATTAATTTTGCCGACTTCCCCATACATTGATTTCCTAAAGTAACTGAGCTACATAAACATTCTTAGCTGTTACTGTTCATAAATTCAAAAGTAGTTGAACTTACAATACCAGAGAAATATTAAATATATTCCAACACAATCTAACAACATTCTTTGGTTATGTCTGAAAATAGTTAGTGGTTTTATTCGTATTTTACGTCCACAAACATTGAACCATTTATGTTGAGAGAGAATATTCCCTCTCCGTTCCGTCATAGAATGGGTCCTTACATTCGCAGCTGGCGAATTGAAGTTAAATAACTCAGAAAATAGGTACATCAAATAATAGCTTAATGTTTACATTCAATTCAAATTCTTGTATTTAACACATAAAAGGACTGCAGCTCGCTTCCGTATTATTAATGTTCGTAGGAAGCAGCTAGTATATACGTAATGGAAAAAGTCTTCTGTAGGAAAACAAGAAAATCAAAATGATAAAAAACGGAAAGTGTCTATAACATGAAGTCCGTGTTTAATATGCGCTTCCTTGAATTCAGCGCAATATCCGCCTCTAAATTAATTTATTCCTTGGACCTTTGCTTTATAAAGGTTCCAGTACCTACCTGTTGCTTATGTAATTATTTTTAATACCTGCATCTATGTGCAGTGTGCTCTTCGGTGGCGATGGAGTTCAAACAGTTGTATAAATTGGAAGCACACTAAGATCTCAAAAGTTGTAAAATCTTCCTACAGATGTCCTAATGTACATTATCATATCAAAGTACGGCGACATAGCGCTGAATCTCATCCTTAACAGAGACAGAGTATGTGATGAACCTCTGTGATGATGAACTGATTGAAATATTAATTCTATAGTCTTTGGTGTTTTCTATTTTATAGATTTTACAGACTCGAAAACGATATTGGTAAAAAGGTTCGAAGACTGGTTTAACCCCAGCAAACAATTTAACACGATTTATTTGGTTGTACGCATCTTTCATTGCGATATTTTAATTTGCTCACTTGAAAAGTACATAAATAAATAAGGTTATTCTGTGGCGGTGACGCAATGATTTTGTAAAATAACTTAAATGAATTACGTTTTGTACAGGTAAGTTGTTGCTTGCATGGGATTAGCTGGCTTAAACCTTAAACATTTTTAGGTAGTTGTGATTTGTCTCTGTTCCGTATACCTACGAGTGTATAGCCGTCTGTGATACTATGACGTAATGAAATTTCCTGTGACAAACTTCTTCTCCTCTTCTTCTTCTTGTTCTTAATATAGGCCTTGTGGCCTGTTATGAAGATGGATTAGCCTCCTGCGATGTCGACTCCCAACTGTCAATCCATCTCTAAGGTGGTCTGCCCGGGAGTCGTCTGCCCTGGGGTTGGCCGTGCAATGCAATGTGAGCTACACCTGAACAAACTACACATGAAATGAAATGCAACAAACTACACATGAAAATATAAATTATCGCAATCAATCAACTAGTGACGCATATTATACATGACAAAGTATTCCTTGTCGGGTAAAAGTAATATGATGTGAAAAATTTCTGGGAAAATTGAAATTATTCTCATACGAGGGCTTAAAAAATAATTAAAATAAGGGATTATTTCAAAACCAAGCGGGAATTATCTTTGAAAAGTGCCTTTACTCTTACCAAAAAGTTTATTTTCTTGAATTACGTAGTATCAAATACCAAGACGAAAAAGGAAAATAAACTCTATCAATCATTGTTTGATGCAACGAGGTTTTTCAGACTAAGACAATTACTACTTATTTTCTTATTTGGAGAACTTATGACGTCATTATTATAGTAGAGAACTACCTAGCTACTTTCATATTTCACATCAGTAGAAATAGCTACGAGATAATCAATAATTCTTTCTACTGACGTGTTTCAAACAATTATTTTCGTAGGCTTGAATTGCCTATTAGCACAACCAAACAGTACTAAAAGAAGGGCTTTTTGGAAAAGTGTTTCAGTAGATTATTAGAATTATAGTCTAAACCCAACAAAGCGACGTCTTTCTATTTTTGTTGAGTGATTATAAATCTCTTTTCCTTCATCATTAGTGGTGATGTTGTTTCGAGTATTATCCAATAAGCCATTTGTACATCAAACGTACTATAATAAGCTACAGTTAACCAAGGCTTTGTACAATTTTACATTATAAAAGTAATGAGAATCCCTATTAAGAATATTAGTAATAGATGGGTATAAGATAATCCTTTTAAAACCTAAGACGGATCCGAATCCGTTAGTTTTGATGTATCCTTGTTTATATAACGAAGGCTGAGAAATCGACATATGTCAAGCGATAAACGATTTGGCTTAGGTACTTTATGCAGTTGGTCAAATTCTGAAATGACTGAGGTCGCTGTATCAGAAAATAAATTCTTCAATCGAGCTCTTCGAAAAATACAAATTGATAAGTTTTGTGAATTAAAAAAATATGAGATCGTAGGGAAATATTTGGGAGAAGTGTTATATTAGTACATTCCGTTAGTACACTCGTATTTCATGGGTATAATTGTAATT
Organism: Ceraclea dissimilis; assembly: GCA_963576895.1. Taxonomy (NCBI): domain Eukaryota; kingdom Metazoa; phylum Arthropoda; class Insecta; order Trichoptera; family Leptoceridae; genus Ceraclea; species Ceraclea dissimilis. Next base: position 6,252,793 of record OY756363.1, on the reverse strand, counting down.
GACATCAAAGTTGTAACTAACATACAAACATTGAAATTCAATTTAAAGTTTTTTTAATTGTGTTTTCTCTCGCTCACGTTTGTCAGTAAACTTAGTGTACGTACACATGACAGGCGTTCTACGCGCGTAGGACCTACTCGCGTTTACAAGTTTCCCATACAAACAAAACGCACGCTTTCCCTAGCAACAACTTTCCCGCCAACAAGTACATGGATTTTGTATGGAATTTTTACAACGCGCCTGTAACGCTACACTCACGTCCGATACTTGTAAACGCACGTTACCTCGCTTCTAGATGATCGGTTTTATCAAGTTACATGGTGTTTACTCTGGTGTAAAGGGCCCTGTTACGGCGCCCGATTACATGAGAGACATGTCCATGTAGACCAGATTCTCAAGGACGGACGTGTTCTGAATAAAAGGAATCGTAGGTTGTGTATGACAAATTATATGCGGAAGCATGAAGTGAGTGGAAAGTTAGGAGATATGTTCTCTCTGCCTACCCCGCAAGGGATGCGACGTGAGGGGATAGAATAGAATATAGCATGTGTGTATTCTGATGGCTGTACGGGTGAGGTAGCGCGCCCTGAGTTCATCGCGGAGTGCAGATTATAAGTTATGACTTGTAGGTTCCAAGGCGGATTTCCGTCTTGGAATAATAATAATAATAATTTTATTTTTATTTATTTTTATTTTATTTTAAAGAACACACGGCGCAATACATAAAGTTAACAGATGAAAATGAAAATATTAAATGAACACACGAAAAAAAAAGTATGGTAAAAAAACAAACATTCAACAACTCGTTCATACATATCACACACATACAGACATAATAGCAAAATAAAGATAGATATATGAAAGCATAGCATAGTAGTAGTAGTAACAAAAAATAAAAAATACATATGAGTATGCAAAGTATGACAAAGCAAAACATTCAACAGCACTCGTTTATACACATCTCAAACATACAGACACAATAGCAAAATAAAGATACATATATGAAAGCACATGCAGCAATAGAATAAAAATATACAATATATGAGTGTACAAAGCATGATAAAGCTCAACACATACAGAAATTATGAGAAAAATAATGAAAAACATAGCAGTATAGCAATAAAACAAATATATGTATAGATATATACAGCACAGCACCCACCCGACAATATATAAAAAAAAAAGCAAGTATAAAGAATCAGGTTGACTCTAGTACCGCTTTCTTAAACAGGGGCAGGCTGAGGTAAAATATATCAGCACTAGCACCATGCAAATAGCCCAGTCTGTGTAGCCTGGGGAGAGGGGAGTGAAAATGATACAAGTTCTGATATCTGATGCTCCTGGTGATTCCAAAGTCTACCACCCGTGATGGTGAATGAAGAGTTATAAAAACCAGAATGGTGTGGGAGGATTAACAAAAGATTAATTTCTCTCGACTTCGGAGGAAGCCAGAGGACAACTGGAACCTTTACTTCACATCGTGCTGTGGTGGGATATGTGAACGTTGCTCTGGGTATAAAGTGATCACTTATGCCAGCCAAAACCGACTCGTATCCGTCGGAACACCCATCCTGCTTCCTCTCCAAGGGAGTTCACATCATGCTACATTATGTGAATGAAGATGCCTCTCGTCTCTGTTGTATTTCCGTCTGTGCAATGCAGATAAATCCGGACGGGTTCTGAGTAAAAGGAATCATAGATTTGTATTATAAATTGCATACGGAAGCATTGCCTCGTATTGCCTCAGTTTAGGGTACAAAGTTGTGTATTGACTTTCTGTCAATCTGGATGCAATAATCGGATGCACCCAGTGAACCAACTTCTTGTGTTTATTTTGAATTCTTCGCCTGTATAACATCCATAATATGGCAGCCGTTTCTATATCCATGTTCACTAATGTGACTGCCTGTGACTGCCTAGGCATGTCAAGTTACACCACTCCCTAGTTAATTCATGTATCAGTACGATTTACTAGGTGTATTTGTTGAAATGTCAAAAAATACACAACACATAGCAACCAATAGAAACTATAGTAACGAACGCTCAACGCCCTGGAAACGCCGGAACCCGTTCACATGACAACGCGCGATAAACGCGCGATAAACGCTCGTTGTCATGTGAACAGAACTGTCAAAATCCATACAAAATCCACAGACTTGTAAACGCACGATTGCTCTACGCGCGTTCAACGTCTGTCATGTGAAAGGGCCCTTATAATTGTCAACCGAATAAATTTTATAGATTGTTATTCGCAATCATGTTGAAGCAGAGTAAATACTATAGATATAGTCAACGGACGTTCAAACGCCAAAAATAAAAGGGAAAATGAAAGAGGTGTTAACAGATTGCAGTAGGAATGTACCTCAATAACGGGTAGACAGTGGGTGAGAGATACGGGTGACGAAAAGAATAGAAACGTTTGGAAGAGAGTTATCCAGAAAGGATAGACGGGAGAAGAAGATCTTCTTAAAAGCAATGTTTACAATGAATGATTGTGATTGGATTATTACCATCAAACCGTCCATCAGTGGTTCGTATGTCAGAGAATATATAATGTGGAGATTTATAATAATAACTATCTAATAACGTCATTAATAAAAAAAATACGAATAAAAAACACAAGGTTTGAAAATCTACCATTGTGATATACTTACTGATTGTTGAATTTTGATTTATAATATCGATATCATCAGAGTGGTCATTCATTATAACGTGAGTGAAGTTATCTTGGCATCTTCTGACTGTTTGTTCGTTCCTTACTCCTTTGTTCAGTTTTCAGAACATTTCCATTTCCTTAGCCTAGAGACACTTCATTATACAATTGATTGGAAAATATTATTTCCATTTGTTTTAATGTTATTCAAAATAAAATAAATGCGAATATAAAAAGGGTTGCTTGAGATGTCTTTGTACGAATGTTTGTGAAATTTTATAAATATTCTCTGAAATGCTTAATTAATTATATTACAGGATTTTCCTCAAAAGAAAAGTACAAAAAAGAGAAATTCGTGGTTAAAATATTAACATTTTTTCATTTCACTCTTATAGTTAAATTTAAACATAAAGCTTGAAATAACTCAATTCGGCGCTTAAATTAAAACAAGCCTATACCTGTAATAACGAAAGCTAACTATATCGTTAGATAAGCTTTTTAAGCTCGGCATTACTTTATTACTGAAACGAGTCGTATAGCGTAAGAATAAATTTTTAATTTATTTATGAAATATAATTATAAGTAAGAAAATTCGGATACACCTAATTCAATGTTTGCCTAATAGATAAATAATGTTTTATAGTGAATAACCAGTTGTAACAAATACATGCAAAATATCTTTGCTATATTTATTTTATTTTATTGGCACTAAATGTGTGAAGGTATATATTAATTTATTAGTATTCAAAATACGCTCCGTATATATGGCTCACTATACTATATTAAATTTTAAAATTTGCTAATTATTTGTCAAAAGCTTTTCGGGTCATCGACCCATCCGTCAACAATTATTATCCCTGAGGAAGTGTAAATCCTTGCTATAGTTCTGCGTTGAAAGGAATCTTATTCAACTCTGGAGTCTCCTAAATTTAATCAAAGATACGATACACAGTTTGCTGTAAAGTGTTGAAGGACATTAAGGTTTTAACCATAACGTAGATTTCATAGCTTTCATGAGGCGGACTGCTGAAACCACAAACCACTTATCGTTGACATTGCCGTTCTCTATAAGAGCAAAACGAAGAAATGTTTTAAGAACCTTTTTTTAGGATAAATTTAGTCACATAGTAATAAAATACTAAGGTATATCTACATACTCTTATTTGTCTATGCATTTCCATTAAGGGGGCATATGCACTTAGCAAAAATCGTTCTATTTTTGCTTCAACTTTTTCAAATTTTGTATGAGAATGTTAGAGCGAAATAAGTATAACGTAAGCGACAAAGTGAATTATACCTTTTTAAAAGACAACTGGAGAGAAATTTAAAAATCTAAAACAGCCGCTTTGTTAAGATTGTAAATACCAGTATTTTGGCTAAATTATACTTATATATCTGAAAAACTGAACGGAAAATCTTCAGATACCGTAAATTTTAGGCGTACTTTAGGAATATTTTTTTATTCAAGGAATTTCCAAATCCTGTAATTCTAAAACAGCCTTCCATCTATCACTGTCTTCAGTTTCAAGACTATTCCTTCAGTATTGGCTGAGTACAATTCAGGGCGCCGAAGCCCAATGACAGCATATAGGACATTAACTATGTAACTTATTGGGCCCTTTAATGTTTCTCCTGGGAACACAGTACATGGTCACCTGATGTTACATGTAAAATTTATATATTTTATGCTATACGGAAGTACGCCGCAGATACGACGAAATTAATATCATATCTTGGTATACGTACCTAGTAATAATATAGCAAATATTTGTAATGGAATGTTGCTGTATATCAAAGGTGATATTGGTTTTGATTTTCAGCCAAGAGAGGAAATCAAATTGAATATCAATATAATCATGAAATATTCATAGCTACACAATCCATACATAAAAAATACTTTCTATAAAACAACCTATATGTTAAAAGGGTACTCATTATATATTTATTTTCGGAAAATGTATTTGTTTTCTAAACAATTTATTGGATTTTTTAAATCATGAGGTACTAGTAGGATAAGGGACTCCACTCTTTATTATACTCATGTCCTATATGAGATTTCCATATGATCTTCGTACCTACCTACTTAATATAAAATACAACAGACGTGTGTTGAATCATAGATTTCGGAAAATAATCTTTCTCTTTTATAAACGTCAAATAAACTTGAATATTGAATAATAGGAATGAACGACAAAACCGTTCCCTTATTGCAATAATTGTTGATAAATTTCTATCACGTCTTTCTATTTACCACTGAACACTAGCAGATGTTGTTACTCGTATTGTACGGAGATATATTGAAAATGCACGTGATAACATCACAGACGGAAGAAAGACTCTTACGTTGCCTTGCTAGCATTATTACTGTTTGTATACGAGATGTGGCCATTCTGGATAGATGACACTTATTTCTCTGTAGTTTTATGCATACAATCCAATTTACCTTTTTAATGCATGGCTACTGTCTTACTTTGAATCGCGTGTTTACAAATAATAAATACACAAGTGAAATGATAGTTTTAAGATTATTTTTGCAACATACATAATAACGTTGAATATTTAGACGAAAGGTTCTAGATAAAAGTTTGATGGGTCGCTTTTATGAAAATGTAAGAGTATTTAGTATCTAGATTTTAAAAAAGTTTCCTTTTAAACAGTGAGCCCATTGTTTTATTACATGAGGTATTCTGTGGAAAAACTCATTCAAAACAATACTACAAACTTTGTGAATGTTACAACTGAATACTAATATAGTATTAGGTACTACTATGTATGATACATTCATATAATAGACATACAAGCGTCTATATTATAAAATGAAATAGAATATGAAAACAATGTGGATTACGGCTATTACCAATAAAATTAACGCGTTAAATTGGAAAGAGCGAAGCAAGATGTACACAAAGATCTAGTATATAGACATGTAAAATAATATTTCAGACACCCAACAATAACCCTACCCCTTAACACAAGATTAAATTATAAAGGGACGGGGGGTCTATGAATATAATTGGTTGTAATTGATACATCATTTGTTTAATTATTTTAAAAACCTATATCTAAAAAATAAATAAAATATATAAGCTACCTTTACTATTAATTAAATCTAAACGAATCACTTTGAACAATTTGTTTCATGGTTATTGGTTTCCCGCATGAATTTAAATCAGGTAGAAATGATGCGGCCGCGGCCGGCAGGTAATAGGTACAGGTGAGTGGGGATTGGGAGATGCAGTGGTTGCTACAGTCTCCTAAACGAATGTAATACTATGAAAAATATATCTAAAAATTTTATCTAGTTATACTGATGACTACACTCATTACATCAGCATCTACACTGTACTACAAACATCATCTAGACCTATTTGATAATAAACGATGTACTAAAAATGAAGATGAAGTAAAATGAAGTTTTATATGCTACGAATACTATGTTCTGTCTATCTAGCGTGTTACACATCTTAAAGTTTGTAAACCATTAATAATATAGGCTGTATTTTCACACGGTGGCGTTTTATTGCATTTGTCTTTTAATGGTAAATACATATTTTGATGTTTTCCTTGAAATTCGCTTGGGAAGCACTCATAAAACCATTCACTTTGCATAAACGTTTCACCAACCCTTAATAGGTAGAATTAATAACGGTCTGTATACATTGTTATGGTCCTATAAAGGTATTTCACATTATTAAATCAACAACTGGCTATTTATTGTATAGGCATTACATGCTGCGATTACAAGTCTAACAATATAATAATTTGTGTATGTACCTAGTGGGCGAATATAATAAATTTCAGTTAAGTCAACACGTTAAAATTTGGGGAAAAATATAATAGAAACAAAAACGCTTTTTGCTATAGTCTGAGGCATTATGTGTTTTGAATTTTTTTTTATACCGACCATTCAAATGCCTTTCGTTACTGCAAAAAATGTAATTAAAATTTTAAGCCAATTGCCTGAATGTTTTGGAGTACTGAGTATAGCTACCTCTATAAAGGTCTAATGAAAATAATATTTTCCTGTTTTCTTTTATACTAGAGTTTCACATTTAAGACCAATATTAATAGTATTCAATACATACAAAACTATAATACTATACGTACCTAAGATCCAAATCGTCGAAATTTATTAATGAAAGCAAGTCTATTTCTACATAATTTCTATTAACAACTTTCCAATAACTTGTCAGTCATCCATAGGGAAAGGCTCATACCGTTATAAGTATTAAGTCACCTATATAAAGTTTTGTATGAAACTATTCATTAAGTTATGGGCCACTGTTTGCCCATACCTAAGTTCATCACCCCTTCTATATTTAATATATAATGTGGGCGCATACGTCTTGAATATTGAATTGTCTACACTTGCGAGTATCTTTTGATATAAGGGCCCTTTACCTGTTGACAATGACTGACGTATATGATACACTGTGCCTGAATTTAAATTAAGGTTTGCTCCCTACGCAAGTTTCATAGATGTTATTTCCCATATTATTGTCCAACTCTCAAGTTAGTTACAATCGCAGGGAGGGCTCGATGATGACCACGAGGGCTCCCCTGATGAATTCCACCCAATTAAATACAATGCTTAATAAATCCAGTAATAATTCAAAAGTAATATATTAATAGGCACCTGTTGTGAATAATAAAATACGAGTAGGTACCTGTACACAAATCTACATAGTGAATTAGTAGGTGTAAGTTAAAGGTGTATAAGTTAAAATACTTAATTCTACATACATATTTCAAATTTCAATTTCAAAATTCTTTTTATTTGTCTTCAATATTTTACACATGCAAATTCTCTACAATCAACATGTTTCCGTTTTTTTTATCCATGATTGTTTTTACCGATGATGAAAGCTATAATTCATTGATACGTTTAAAAATATTGTTAATTTTTAAGTTTACTGAATTGTCCAATAAGGGGAGAAGTATTTGCTACGGACCCCAGCAAGATTTAAAAGTTAATACATTTCAAGTTAACAATTATTTTAGATGTTACATACGTATATGACATAATAATCTTTCTAAGTCATAATCACACACACGTGCTTTGCATAAAAACTCTGTTAGCATAATTCCTATATAGCTAAAGATGATTGGTCCAGACCCAGACGATTCTTGAACGCGTCGTATTCAAACACCCCTTCCAATTATCTGTGTTCCAATATTGTGATAGGACTAATATAATAATATATTATAGATAACACAAAGTTTGTACACCAAGACCTATACCCAATATTGTGTACTACGGCACTATGATTTGCCTTGCTAACCTTAATCAATGTGATAAACACACGGGATATGTTATTTTGATTGTGTCGATCGCAGGAGCGAAGCTACCTAAGAACACGATTCCCATCGAGTTACCTTTCAATTTATGATGATAAATAATCTATAAAATAATAAATGATTTAACAACGCAATGAAAAAAGGTGCGTTCAAATTTTGTAGATACTCCTATCTCCCGTCCGTCGGTAAGCTAGTTAATATGTTAGTATTTCAAATTAGCGCGCGGAATCCACGGTGCCTACCCGCGAGCAATACAACCAAATACAACTTTGATAGTTATATCGTATGGGAAACCGTGGGCAAGCGTATTCTAAGCAGCGACCTTCCATCAAAATGACTAAAACAAATCTACCTATCTCACTTTTACGATGATACGCAATAATAGTGTCTAAGGAACCCACATATAGGTTCTATAATACTGTGTCTTCCCAACGTCTGCAAAGGGAAACAGTTACAACGTCTCGAGGAAGAGTAATTTAAGAGTATTTTAAAAAGGGATAACGCATTTTGCAGTTAACAAAAAATATATTCATTAATACAAAGCGATTTTTACTTATGGATAAATCTGCCGATATTATGAATCATGGTCACCAAATTACGAAATACTTCGAATTTTTTTCAATAGATGTCGATATACCTAAAAATATTAAATAATATTTTCGTTGTTTTACCTTAAAGGTGGGAATGTGCTTAATTATGTATTAATTCAATATTTTAGGTAATTAATATATTCTACAATTATAAATATTGATAATATAGTAGAATTATTATTTTTATTATGGCGTATTATTTTTATGGAGCATCTACATAATAATTTTGAAAGTTATGTCTTTCGCTACGGTTTCTATAGGTGGTATTGAGTCGCCCTGGTTGTGCGCACGAATTCAAACACGATTATTGTCACAAAAAAGTGAAATTGCTTGAAATCGAATAGAAAGCAAAAAAAGCAAAGAATTATACATTTCTTCTTCTTGAATAATTTGTATTGGCAGCGATTGTATAATTCGTATAATAATATTTCAACAAAATACTTTTAGAATTTCGTTAGCTGATTTCGTTAGTCGATGCCACAGGTCAGCAGCAAATATAGGATTTGATTATTATAATGGAGATGGAGTGGAGAGACTAGGTAGCTGGGGAAAAGGGTCCTATGAATATGATTTCCATCGAGTAATATCTTTGATTTAGGATAAGAAATAATAGGTCTAATCTGACATGATGCAAAAAATAATATTGGTACCGGCTTCCCTTCTACAGAAATCCACCCTTCGCCACTGGTCTATCGTGACCGTATTATATTATAATACTATCATCTTGACTTACATTCTAACAATGTTCACGTGAAAAGATTATTTCCACATATTAGTATCTACATATATGGGAGTTTCATCGTACCTTCTAATCCGTGAAAAGTTTATAATAAAATGTGCAGGTAGGTACCCTGGTATACTTATATTATAAGATGAACCGAGGCCGTCGCCATATTGTTCATGGAGGCCGGGCCCAACTGACATTTGCCGATGATTACGCCATCTAAATTTTATGGGAAAAAATATTCCGTAGTTCAAGTGTTTGTCACCGAGACAAGGTGTTTGTCACCGATACAAGGTGACGGCACCACTCGTGGCGGTGATGGAATTCGAGGATGTAGGCTTGTACTCTACTATCGCGGTGAACTTACAAGGCTATCCATGATTGACACTGTTTGAAACTTACAAGTAAGCACACGTTTTTCGATTTGATTCGATCAAATTTTTGGTTACAATCCATTAAAAGTCTTTGTGATGTGTCCAATAATTTACCCAATGTGTATCTAACTAGTTAGAGTAATGGAACATTGTTCGCTTTCGACATAAGTCTCCGTTATGCTAAATCAGAACCCGCTTGCCGAAAATCATTAAAGACATGCCTTTACAGGAGACTTAAACGAGAAGGTAAGAATATTCAGCACTCTTGGTGTAGTGATCCGGTACTAAATGGTGCAACATTTTTGCTAACTATTTTTAACATATTATAGCTAGTTAATTTGAGAACTACCGTATACTAGGTAACTATATATCATTAATCTATAATGACCGTTGAGTACAACAATCAGTTCAAACAACAACTTTCTATTGACATGTCTGATATATGACGTGATTGATTATCTACGTATATTATTGTTTACTGCTGACTTCATAAATATTCCAGTTCAACACATGTCGATAAGTATGAGATAATTATACAATACAAGTACGTATTATTACGAAACGTAACGTAAATCTATAGCTGATAGGAATCGATTATTTTTACGCCACAGTAGATAAGAAAAGCTAGGTGTCATTATTTTCTTTCCTCGTTTTCCTTCGAAGAACGCAAAAGGGTGAATAAGTATTGTAGTAGAAAATAAAGGAATACAAATACAGTACACAACTTGCATAGATTTACAGTACTAAAGGGTAATTTAATGGTAAAGTTGCGCGAATTAAGGAGAGTATTTAAAAATCTTATCACCCTGCGCTTTTAACTTTCTTCACACATAAACACTCGATCATTTTATTCTTTCTACTCGTGTAGTGCCTGATGCCTGATGTGGGTCTTATAAACACTTCACAAAGTAAAAATAAATTACCTACACACATTCCTCATCTAATAAAATGTAGTATAGTCTTTCAAGAAAAGTCTTCGACCGAAACATGGACATATTCTCTATCTATTCCACTAAGTTAATAATATAGGAAGAAAATATATGAATTAGTAAGCCCGAATCCTGAAAAAATATTTTTGTAAGGTTCCCAATAACACAAGGAATCTATGATACACGGATAGTTAAATAATAATACCTACATTCACAAGAGAACTAAGATATTTTTGCCCATCTTTAATAATTTTGAATAACACTTAATCGTAAATCAACATGTCTCTCATAAAATTGATTATAATTTCTTAGACCTTCTAAGATCTTTGAAGATCAATTTACCTTATGAAATAAGACCTAAAATTGATTGAAATATCCTAAACAAATTCCTACACGAAAAGGGTATGTACCCACTGTGGTGATTTAATATAACGAGAAATTATCTAATTACACTTATATCAACAATTTCATTATGTAAGTGGCAGAAACACACTAATTAAATATCTCTAATACGAATTTATCTTTGAAAGTTTTCATAGCTTCATAAATTTCAAAACATATGCGTAAATTTAATACCTAGCTATAGAATTCATGTATGCCCTATGGTAGTACATGATAATATTTTTGTGCAATACAAATAGGTACATAACAGCGGAAGACGAGATATGTATAGGAAAAATAGGGTTTTTTACTGTGATAAACGGAAATATGACTTAAAAATTTCGGATTGGATTACCCAGCAATTCTATTCAGCCTGGCCCAGGGTAGAAAATAGTTTCAATTCAGTTACCAACTCTGTAAGACGCAGATATATCAATGAGGAAGCTTTAAATCTACAAGAAATATTTAAGATTTTAATTTTAATGAGCACCTAATTAATTCCTCCGTTCTAATTGTCTGTTTCAGCCGTTTCTCTAAATTAAACTTTCCAAAAATTAATAGTAAAATAAATTAATTAATATGTTCATATTTCCAGTGTGTCACACTTCTCCAAAGCTTTCATAGTTTTAAGTTAATTGTTTTGTTACCTTTCAATTATACGAAGATAGAATTTGCGCTTAGTATGTAAGTGAAAGTTAGGTGAACAATTTTCCTGTAATTAGTGAGAGCTATAATTTGTTGATACGTCTTATCTAATTTGACATGACAATGAATAAGAAACATTAGCGTCTCACTTATCGTAAGCTATTCATTTAAAATTTAACCGTAAAATAGGTATGTGTTCCGTAATTTATTTACCTATTTTAGAATGGGTTATTTTAGAGGTATGAGCGATTATTGTAACAGGTTATTTTCAAATAAGTATCGATATAATATAATAATTCTACCTATAGGTATACTTGAAGACTCTATAAGACTTAGTAGTAGTTAGTAGTCCACAAAAAGTTACCCACGTAGTTTGTTTTTAAAGCTGTGAAAACGAAATAGAGGTTTTTTCAATTACGCTAGTGTAAGTAAAACTGAAAGTATCTTGGACTTGGGTGAACTTTTCAAGCTACGAATAACTTCTGATTTTCTAAGAATATTTTTAGTTTTTCGAATATGTGTGTTTCGAATATGTAGGTACAAGCGGTTCCTACATATACGAGTACATTATTAATCAGTAAAGTTTATTGAGCAGCTATAAAATTACAATATTCTTATTCGGGGAATATCACAGTTTAAAACAAGTATCTAACTCATTCTAACTTAACAATGATAAGCAAATATCTATAATGATATTCATGTAAGTAGCTAGTACTAATAAAAAAGTTAGTGCGATTTAGTTCGTCATGGAAATCAATCTACTTCTTAACAAACGTAATGGATTTGTTGTCGTAAAAGCGACAATAAAACTGAGAAAATTGTAAAATTATTTATTAGATACTTACATCTAGTATATTTAGATATTATATCGCTTGGGTGTATATATTGTCTTTTCATTCTAAGCTTTGTATTTTAAAGATAGGTATGTTTCGTATTTGTTAGCAATTCTGCAACAAATAGTTTAGATTTAGCTACTACTGTTTCTGTGCTGTTTGATACAACTCTCTTCGAAAAATTCGTTTATTTATATGCTTTCAATTTCAAAGTGAAAATGAGCAAAGTTAGTTGTGTTATGATTGAAACACAGTTCTATATAATCGACTATGCACTTATTTATTTATTTATTTACACATCAACGGCTAAAGCCTTTAACAATTTTTTGTTGGTACACAGTGTCAAATCTTAATATTCTCAAATACATATAGTAAAAATATGGAAAAACACTACAAATTTAATAATTATAAGTAAGTAATATAAAAGAATTAGATGATAAACAATGTTTGATTTGCTTTAGGCTCCGTGCTGATCCTAATCCTTTGATATCTGGATAGGAGAATTTTTCCCAGTATTAGCTTGATAACTTTACATATATGTCAATCATGATTGATATTATGTAGATTGTAGGCTCCTCTGGGTGACAATGCAGAGATACGTGTTAGCTAGTCTTGACTCCGCGTAAAAAGAATCAGGTCCAAATTTCACATTCTTGGGAATCTCTATCGGAAGGGCCGTCCTTTACAGATATTTATTACAGATTACTATATACAGTTATACTAGTTTGTAAATTTTAGAAGTAGAAAATGATAGCACGTATTACTTTGTAAACGAAATGCCGGATTATTGATAGTGAATTATATTGTGTGGAAAAGCACTAACCACGTACAGTTGTGTATTTCATTCTAAGACCATGGCACGTTAAAGGAACTTGTGTAGTAAAGTACACGTATCTAATACATAAAAATGTCCTATGTAACATTACCATGTTTCTTGGCCAGTAGGACAAATAACTACATCCTTAACAATGTAGTTACTTCAATGTGGCTTTCCAGATTTGGAATTTTAGAGGCACTCGGAGTTTAATACGTTACGTAAGCAGAGTTTATGAGTAGGAGCATATACTAGGTATTGTGTGTCGAGTTTCCGTGCGGATATATTAAATGATAGATATAGGAATCTCCATGTTGTGATTTTGACTGATTATTGGCTATAGCAAATACACGTTTCTTTCTTTTTTTACTTTGAATGAATGATGTTAGTAATTTATAAAACATGATTAATTTTGGTTTTATGTCTCTTATTGGTTATAAATTTAATTCTATACAATACACATATAGAGAACTTAGCATTATACATCGTTACATATAGTAAGTTACAATTAAGCCTAAGCCCGTACCAACGTAGTTTATTGTATTATGAATATTATTTTAATTTGAATTATAGCTCGAAATGATTGTAATGTAAATACTGGAATTCATGTTATATTCAATTATTATTACGACTTTATTAAGTGTAAAATATGGCACATGTAATGATCAGATTTAAATTAAGTATTTTGAAAACCTACACTGCAGATTATTTTAATGACTGATTTTTCAGTGAGGACAACAATTTTAGACGATTACATTTCCTTCACAGACAAAGGGTTCCAACGAAATTGTGTACAAATGAATTTTATAAAAATATTTGCTTTACAGTTTACAAAACTCTTTCGACACATATGAACAAGCATGTTAGCATTTTGCGCTTTGTTTCGCTTGTTAACAAATCAATAAAAATAAATTATTACTGATACGGACGTATTGTACTGCAAAGTGATAAATAATGTATTGAATTGTCGTACAAGCGAGCCGTTTTAATAATACTGGATAGAGGTTTGACAATTAATAATGATTTACGTAATATATTAGGAGTATGCATACCGACATTTCAAAAATTTCTAAAAACGGGAGACCTTCTATCTCGACAACCGTTACTAAATATGCTTTGGGACAAAATAGGGTAGATGAATTGAACCTTTATCTAGGGAATAACCGCAAAAGATTTTTTATATCTTGTATAGATTTCCCAAAAAAATCATTGAAAAACATCTCTGACCTTTTTTCCGAAAGACGGAAACTCGTTTTCCGAATGTCGCGGAGTAGAATTTTTTTTTGTACTGATAATATGCGTTTAAATCTAGGGAATAAGCTTAAAAGTTTTTTGATAGACGCAAAATTAACCCCAAAAAACGGAAAAAACGCTATTTTCACCATTTTATCATGCGATTGTCACACGATTTTGAACCTCAATATCGTGGGAAAAGACTGTGACGTCATTCTTGGTGCCAAGCCCTTAATACCAAAGTTTTGATAACTGAAGCTCGATAACTCACTCTCCTTACTCTAGTCTCTTAAATATATCTATTGATAATAAAACATTCCACCATAATATATTATCAGATAATTAGTTCTATCATTTTGTCCCATCGCATAGAATCCCTATGGGTTTAAGAGAATATTGATAACCTATAGATTTTTCGTTTAGTCCCAATGAATTAGAATTAGGTAGAAACTCAATCACCAAGAGAAAGCTTCCTTGTTATCGAAAATTGCTAGATATAAAAAATAACACATTTATTTTACTAAAAATATGTCATTAGAGTTTATATTTGAAGTTCATTGCATCACGCATTTATGAAACAGAAGGCACTCCGGTGGACATACGCGCAATGTGCATTTGATAGAGTACATCCGACCATTAGTCAAAAATACTCCAGATTGATGGAGACCCCTGGGCAGGAATGTCTAGGAAATAATGAACTAATATAATATTCACTTTTGTGTTTACTCGTATCATTGTTAGATGAAATCAAGAAAATCAGTGAAAAACAGTAGGTTATTGGTTTTAGATAACGAAAGGATATAGAAGAAGTATGTTTGATTCGACGTTATTAGTGCTAGGAAAGATAGCTGTAGGTACGAGATTCTTCCAGTATATTCGCACAATGCATGAGATACATGTAATATAAAGTTTTATGGAACTTTCCAATATTCAATAGTTCATAGTTAGTGTCGATGGAATATGTGAACGGAAGGTTTAATTGGTAAAGTTACTTAGTGATTAAAAACTGAATGATCTCATTTGAATATCCAATAGGTGGAATTTTTTCCGAAGGTGTCATTAAAAACTTTGGAATTATATATTTATGGTGTCTTTTTCCATACCTTTTATCAATAAAGTTCTTGTACCATAAAAAACTCATACTGGAAAACGATAGCCTATTCACATTTACACCCAGAAGAATAATATTTTGTAAATTATCAAGCTCATCAATAAGGTGCTTTTGGATATATTGTAGGACGCAAATTACTTTTTTTCTTGAAGACAGAATGTTAATCACAAAACTATAAATCTGGACGTCAACTTGAAAAGAGGTGATAATAATTCTGCAAAAATCGCGGAAAATTCAACGAAAACGGCAATAAACAAATTTTACCGCATTTTTTTGCCGACGCAACGACAGTTTCGAAATAATTTGCCAATGTGCATAATATAATACATAAGTTTTGGAAAGATTGGTTCTCCGGGATCTTGAAAAGACAAGCGGATACCATCAGGTTTTTAGAATACTCGTTTATATAAAACAAACACGGAGACAATTTTTCTCTTTGAGCGCCACTTGAGTAATGCGAAGAATATTTGAGTAATTATTACGTGAACTTACTTAATTTGCAACGAGGTGATTTTATTATTAGATATGAACCATGTCTGTGTATCGCACAAAAAATAGACGATTGAGATGCCGTCTTATTCGTTTCGCCAATCTTATCTTCAGACATTATCGGTTTATCTAATCGGTTGTTCGGTTTTTAGCTGATAAGCCAAATATATTTTATAAAGATGGACGAACAAATGAAAGAAGAGATTTAATTTCCGGAATGATTATTTTTTGAAACTAAAATATTTCTCTATTTCCGAAATTTCAAAGGTATGTGTTTATCGAGTCAATCACTATATATGAATATAGGTTTATTTCAATTCAAAAAATATTTTTCATCAAAAATGTTACAATAATATAATATCACCACAATACTACGGTTTTTTGTAGATGAATATTGACATTTCTAGGAAAAGAAATTGTGTACTATTTGTACAAACTTTTTTCCTAGACGCCTTTAAATGATATTCTCCAACTATTTTGGCGTTTTTAATGATTAGACAAAATAATTCCACGCCAATATTCTGGTTAGGTATATTAAATTGATTAGGTATATTAATAAGATGACAAACTCATTAAATTTGGATGACATAATAGGTATAGAGAAAATTAAGATGTTGCATAAGATTAAAAATAGCCAAATCAAGACACAAATATCCTTGCTGCACAATAGTGGCGTGCACTCCAGATACACGAGACAAAGAAATCACATCAGGAAAGGAAGTCCTAGGACAAATAGGATCAGGTATGGATTTCTTTACACTGCCTCTTTGGTGTATAATTCCTTGCCGGATGAGCTGAAGAGGATAACACAACCAAAGCCTTTCGCCAGGAGTCTAAGGAAGCTAATCCTGAATAAAAGACAATAAATAGTGATCAAGTTATTGTATATGTGTTTATGTTATTGATGGACTTATTTTACAATTGATATTTAATGTGTTTTATGATTGACCCCCTTATACCAGTAAACTTATACTGTCTGGGGGCTTTAAATTTAATTTGAAGTAATATAATATAAATAATGTTCTAATGATACACATACTTTGTAAGCCATATTCTTTGAAATAAATTGAAATTGAAATTGAAATTGAAATTGGTGGCTACATACATTTTTAAGGAAATCCCTTAGAGTTTTAGATATTTATTTTATTTTGGTGAACTAAAAATTACACCGAGTAACATTTCAGCTTTTGCGTTGTCCGGTGTACGTCAGAAAGATGGCAAAATCTATTTTTTCAGTCTTCGATAGACTCGAAGTGATCAACATATGATTCGAGCTTATCGAGCTGGAGATTCGGTTGCCTCTTTAATCCTATACGAAGTAAAACAGAAAACTACGACCACTTTCCTAAATTTACAAATTATATAATTTTCATACGCCGCCATATGCTACGACATACGAGTAGTTCGGAGAGTCGGAATCAGACGGGAGGGAAATCACTATTTGGACATCAGAGTGTGGCGACATATGTGGATGAAGAGGCTCATATTATCCACTGGAGACGTGATATAACTATTATTATGCCAGAAAATGGATACACATAGTTACGAAATATTTCTCTTACGTAACTATAATTAGTTACTTAATTATTATACTAAGATATGTATCTTACATGTTGTTAGGTAATTCATGTGAAAAGCTGTATCTGGTAATGTTAAGTCGATTTCTCCTCGATTTGATAATCACACAACAAATCTTTTAAGGTGGAAAATTCAATATAGGTATCAGCAGTATAGGCAATTAGAACTTATGAAAAAAGAATGAGAAGTCAAAATCGATTGATGCAGCATTTATAATGAAAAAAACTTCAATTCTGTACTTTTCAATGTAATGTATATTGATTTCATCATTTTTACCACTTCATGTGACTTAATTACCATGTGACATATTCCTATCTAGTTTCTATCTATACGAAAAAGTTAAGTAGGCATGATTGACGTGAGTTAGTGTACTTTATAATCTAGGTTTTTGATGACTATAATAATTATGCACTCCTTTATAATTTAGTAAGTGATTTTTCAGTGTATTTCCTTCGTAAGATGTTTTGGTCCTTGTTATCTAAATACATGGATCAACAGTTTCCTATTATTACCCTAAAATTAAAAAAAAAGTAATTAATTTGGACTCACCTTTTGGTGATCAAGTGATGTGATTGAAGTTGTGCGAAGCGCGGGAAACTTTTAAAAAAGTTTACTAAAACTTCAACGTAAATGTGATAAGTATTGCCTTCGCGACACAACTGAATTCTAAACTCATGAACCAATACAGATTGGACAATGAACCGAAGAGTCTGAAGGATGGATACTGACGTCCTCTTCTTCACCAAGTGATGCTGCGGTTCGTCCTTCACTGGTCGATGTTGAAGTTATCACTGACGATCCATTCTGTTTGCTGCCCCTATATAAATGTACTAACCCCCATGTGGGTGGTTGAAGGCGGTGCTTGTTGCGCGTTGTCGACAAGAGGAGAATGGAGGGAAGTGCGAGGGTCGTTTTCCCTCCAATGAGGGACAATAGTGAAAAGTGCAATTAACAAAGTGATTGTTGAAAGGTCCAAAAACCAACTTACCGCTGTGGTCCCCATTACATATTATATAGTAAATAATTGTTTCTAACAAAAATGTGCGAGTGAATACTTAATACTAAAACTAACTAACTACGCCCTTTATGTCTCCATTCGGGAGCACAGGGAGGCTACCAGGCGTCTCCATTCAGAGCGATTTTGTGCGAGTGATATTACCTCTCTCCACGTCATTCCTAACGCTCTGATCTCGTTGTCATAGGAACGGTGCACTGTGAAAGAGGGTCTTCCGGGGCGTTAATAATATACGTAATAATAACCATACGTTAATTGCGATAATATTAGTTATTATATAGTTATACCTACACGGATATTGAGTTTTGTTTTCTAGATGGCCACAAAAAAATACCCCGAAAATCCACTCTCACTTTATTTACGCGTGGCTAGTTTTCGAGAATTGTCAGTCATATTTTCATGGGTTTAAAAAATGAATCGGAATCTTTTTCAATTCATCATATTCGAGTCTTATTTTCTCATTGTTTTCTGAAATAATCTACCGCCACTCGATCCATTTCATCGTCCTGGGCTTGGGATACATTAGATTAGCTTTTTAACAAGTCAATGAGATACCTACTCATTACAATTCTAGTCTGGTTCTAATTTTATCTGTTATAAAATTAAAAAAAATATATCTAAAAAAATGATATTGAAAATATCATTTTTACAATACCATATAGAATACAAAATATAATAAGCGCTGATTAATATTGAAAATAAAATCAGTAAATATCTTACAAGAAATCTTATTCGGTAGGGAATTGTCATTATGTTCAAGTTAAATCCTAACGCCTCCCCAAATTGAGGAAAAGGTCAAAGCAATAATATTACGTCTTAGGAAAATGAGCGTTATTTTTTCAATGTATATGTTAATTATTTTTATATTAGGCAATGTACATATTTTTCACAATGTTGTATTATAATAAAGCTTTGAAGTTATTTTCAAACATGCAGGTACATTAATTGCCAATATCTGTTTTACTTTAGGTGGATACATTAGAAAACTCAGAGTAAAATGAGAAAACTTTTACATTTTGTTTAGTGACAAACCATTAAACTTTTAAATTAATAAATATCTCTTGTAAGCGGTGCATAAAATTATTAAATCTTGTGCACATGGAAATCGATGATGTCAAATATTGCAAAAATCATTATTGTTTATTGTTGTGAATCGTCCCTAGGCCATTTGCAGGAACTTGGATTCGTCAAAGTTACATGTTGACAGTAATATAGGTAAGCAAATAGAGATAACACAATAAATATACAGGAAAATTCAATGCCAAATAGAGTGTAAAAGGCTCTATTGGTACTTCGTCATGGTCGTAAAACTAGGTAGGAGCTTCCAGAATCAGAATCCTGAATGTTAAATATAACTTTCCGGACGTGTGTGATAGACGTAAATTATTTTATTTAACATTGAGACGTAAGGTTTCTCCTAATGATTAGTAGGTCTTAAGTGCGTTGTAAACACGTATTATGGGAAACAAAAATAAAAAAAAGGTATGACTTCCTTTTAAGAGAAATAAATAAAGATACGAAAAAATTTAAATGACTCTTAAATGTTTGTGTATAGAATTTTCTTTATATAAAACATCATATCAGTAGTAAATTAATTAACATAATACTTAACGATAATTTAATGGATTAAAATTAATTTCATCTTGCTTAAATAAACATATTGATATGTAGCCTAATAAACATATTGTCTGTTTAATCAGGTTGTTTAAGATATCTAATAATTATTCAAATGAAGACTTAATTTTATATCCTTCACCATTTGCGTTATTACTCTGTTTACTTAATTACAAAACCATTGGTTATTGAATTTGATTTTGTAAACTTTTGTATTGTTTTCTTTGGAATTATTATCATATTTTCATAGCCCCAAGTGGTGTGAGGTTGCGCTGGGCCATTGCCAATATATTTAATTTATTCGTCATTAAACAACACTTAAATAAATCTAATTTACATATCGTTAGGGAAAGTATTTTGTAATTATATTGTTCTTCTTATTTATTATAAATTTTATTCATTAAGACTGTATAGATTCTTGTCCCATTCCATTTATTTATCCTTTATGCAAACATTACAATACAATACAATAGAATCAGATAATACATAATAAATATACCTACTTCCAAATATTGCTGAATCGCGCGCTTTCAGCCATCTCTTATATAGCTAACTCGAATTTAAAATCATAAATAGATCTCTCAATGTAAAAGCTCATCTTCAGTGGTGCTGCTATAAGTTAAGTTTTAAATAAAAACTTAATTCCATGAAAATTACAAATGTAGAAGCCTGATTCATAGCATATTGGATCTATGGTCAATGGTGATTAATAATAAATTCGTTAAAAATCTGTGTTTTTTATATATATTTTGCAATTTGTTTATTTAAATTTAAATGTGCTTCCATAATACGAAAAAATAATGTTAAAAGCATAAATATTAAACACTTTATCAATGTAGTCCAAGAAATTATAATATTAACCATAGAATATATCAGAAGAATACACTGCAATATGCAGGGTATGCTTTTCGCCCAGTAGAAGTACAAAATAGTAGTAATGAAAGATGAATGTCAGAAATAAGAGAACAGCTGACAAAATGGTATTCTACACTGTTGTATATAATACGGAATGTATAAAAAGTCCAACGCTTTACAAGAATAAAATTAGTAAATCAAAATAATTCAAGTGGTATAAAAACATTATGAGTTACGCATCGACGATGAAAACTCTCAAAACATTATTTTCTACGAATTAGTAGAGACGGTCTTTAGATTATTTCTAATCGGGAAATATCTATTTTATTATTTGAAACTTTTAGATTTATTCACTGCGTATTTCAATAGGTAATTATTAAGTATATTAATTATTCTTATAAACAAAACTTTTTTGCTAATTTGTATTGTTATCGTCTTTGTTTCATTTCCAGACTTTTCGAAATGTTTTCTTTGAATTATTCATGAAATTATTATTTTGTTTGTCGGCATAATTACAACTCGCAGGGATTCCGGTGCCCGACAGTCCCTCTATCGCCGAACACCAATCCTACTACATTAATATCAGAATTAAAACGATAAGAATGGCTTGAAAATATGTCTTTGCACCACACAAATGTTAAGCATTGAGGCCTTATGATTTCCTTGTGTTCTCTAAGAATTGTCGAATGACGAAGTGCCTGGGTATAATTTGCTTCGTTTATTGATTATATGTACCTAATCATTCTATGATTTGTCTACATTGAATATTTGCATTGCAAAAATAATTCATTTTATTCTATGCAAATAAGGAATACATGGCTTAGTGACGTTTTGCAGTTTGTTCAGAAATACTATCATAATCATAAATATTGTCCTTTTCAGGTAAACTAGTGGTAGTTGAGCTTATAAAAGTGTTGTCTTTCCAGCCGTCCAGGACTCATGTAAGACTGATACGAGTATTTATTAACCACTTTTACATTGCTGTCCAAGTACGTAAGTATTAACTTTCACAAGTATATATCTACTTTTCATTAACTGACCCTTTATATCAAAGTTACGTCTAATGAGGTATGAAATAATTTAGAATAAATCTACCCAATTATTCATTTGGAGGTGTTTATCTATCTATTAGTTAAAGTTACTTTACAAGTTAAATGTTTATACTCCCTTCACCCTTTCTTAATTGTGAGGGGACAGTACATTTTAAGGGTCCATTATTTAAATTGATTATTAACTGAATAGCTTGTGCATGTACCTAGATTATTTCTGTGTACTTCACGTAAGTGCATTACGCTTCGGAAAAAAACCGTGAATACAATATTCAGTCATTAAGGACATGTCACCAGGAATGACGTCACAGACCTCTCCCACGGCATTAAGGTTCAAAATCGCGTGACAATCGCATGATTAAATGGTAAAAATAGCGTTTTTTTTTTCATTTTTTGGGGTTAATTTTGCGTCTTTCGGGAAACGAGTTTCCGTCTTTCGGAAAAATAATCGGAAGTGTTTTTCATATTTTTTTTGAGAAATCTATACAAGATATAAAAAATCTTTTACGGTTATTCCCTAGATAAATGTTCAGTGCATCTACCCAATTTTGTTCCAAAGCATACTTAGTAACGGTTGTCTCCCGTTTTTAGAAATTTTTGAAATGTCGGTATCCATACTTTTAAGTCATTGATTTATAAAATTGAAGTCCTAATTTGGATGCTCTTATTTAGGTACTCCCTGAAGGTAACTCCAGGTGTAGACTACAATAATTCTCGTTTCGACTGTAAGATATTAAGGTAGACATATACATTTTACAGTGTACACGTCACAGAAACCTTAATTATAATAGTAATTAGTGTCTCCGTGTACAAAGAAAAAGTAAATCGGATATTCATGTTATATTAGTTCATGTGTGAAATGAAAATGTCTTAATACCGTTAAACGAATTTATCTCTTATAATTAACCAAAAATACTCAAAGATATCTGGTAGGTTGATGCTTTTGGTTTTACCACCGCCCGTATCCAATTTTGTGAAGGTATATACAAAGATACATTTAGTTATAAGAAAGATGTACCTATGGACTATAATTATAATACTAATTATGCAATAATTATTAAACTTGTGAGATTATGTTTCTCTTTAATCATAAAACTTTAAAAGACATTAATTATCTTTGTATGATGACATATTAAGACTGCTTACTCTAAACGATATGGGAGAGAGCAGAGGATGCAATAGTTTCAAAACAGGTGTCTGTTCAAAACACTTCTGTTGACTATGAGAAAACTGATGGATAGGTGAGTGACTAGGTTTTTCAAATTAATAATTTTACCATCCAATGATATTTTATTTAAGTTTTCCAATGTGCTGTACATTAACTTATACAGATAAACAATAAAACAATAAAAAAATCTTTATTTTGATTTTTTATTCTAGTACCCGTAGTATACTATTCGAAATTCGAACATTCGAAAATAATATCAGAAAAGGTTAATAACCAGAGGCGCTGTCTTATAGAATGCACTACTTCACTGGACAGTGGACGCCATCTTTTGATAGTGAGATGGAACCATGGATGTACATTATACAAATCTCCTGTTTGTCTAGCCTCGCTGTGTTCTCATATGGAGCGTTAAAAGGCGAAGCAGTAATGCTTAGTGTATAAATGCCGCGAAGAAGATTTTTCGGGGTTTTCTTTTGAATGACTCATTTTTACTAAGTAGGTATATGAGAGTTTTGTTAAACAAGTTTCAAAATCTCATTAAAGCTTTCAATATTCTGAGTAACGACTTTTAATTTTTCAAAACTCGTTTCAGTCCCACTAATGGGATGAAAATACCAAAGAAATATAATACAGAGGTCATAAGAAAGCATTGTATTCATAGATACTGACAATCTTTTCAATTTGATTGTATACAGTATTTCTTATTAACTGTTTTTGGTATCCACAATCTGACATTTAAAGTCTAACCTATTATTACCTACCAGTGACGAAGGGTGAATTTCTGCAGAAGGAAGGCCGGGCCTAATATTTGTTATTGGATTACGTCAAATTAGACTCAATTATACCTATCATTTTATCCAAAATGTAACTCGATGGGAATCGTGTTCTTAGGTAGCTTCGCGCCTTTTACCTACCTACCTATAAAAAAATGTTATTTCTAGAGGATAGTGATTCTTTCTGGACGAGAAGGGAACGAGGAGAGTCGTGTTTTCGAAACGTTTATTTACAGCCAGGTCCCTACACCTATTAAAAAATAATATTGGCTTATTATAATTAAAGCGTATTGACATTAATTTATTGAACGATATGATCATTGCATAGTGAATATAATGTTTCGATTTGTAA
Source organism: Ceraclea dissimilis (assembly GCA_963576895.1). NCBI lineage: Eukaryota > Metazoa > Arthropoda > Insecta > Trichoptera > Leptoceridae > Ceraclea > Ceraclea dissimilis. The sequence goes on along the minus strand of OY756363.1, from coordinate 6,228,315 downwards.
CGAGGTACGTACTTTATATGTAATAAATTCTCCTGATAGGACGTAGGCTGATGTGGAGATATGCATTCGATATTAGCATATATCCGTTTCAGTGTATTGTATTCAAGCGAAAACATGATACATTTAGGTATATCTCCAGAGCACTGGATATCAATAATTTGTCTATATTGGGTAATACATTATACATACAGTTAATTGAGAGCCCTCCTAAAAGGATTCCTGACCACAAAATTAAATAATCGAGTTTATATTCAGAATAGCGGCTTACAATAAAAGTTTAAAAGAAGCCGAGGGATAAAAGATCAGTGGGCCCGCAAAAATAAGTGGCAGAGACAAGTGTCAAAGTTGCGAAGAGAGAGTGAGAGAGTATTGGAATAACCAAATATCTTAGTTACTCCAAGTAACAAGAGCCTGTGGTGAAGATGTTCTGATATTTTGAGCCCTCAAGGATAAGTGGAGGAAGACTGAAGATGTATGTATTTATTTAAATTGCGTATAAACAATTTATTTAGATCACATAACAAAAAAAACATTGCATATAATATGTCTACTATATATTAATCTAATTAATTTGTTGAAGTAACTATCGTATCGTCTCATATTATTTTCGTCAGTGTAATCAAAGTGATTAATGTATGTGAATCATAAAATCATATTTGTAGAGAAGGTTAAGAAAGCTACTTGCGTTAACACTTTTTCAAAATAATTTGTTTCTATTACTCGTATATTGCTACACACTTTCCTCGTTTGAGAAGTAAAATTATAACAAATTGCCTGCGTAATGATGTTGATTCCAAAACTACCTACTAAAGAAAACCAGCATTTGTCGTAATCAGAAAGATGATCAAGGAAAATATTGTTTTGAACACATTATCGTGAGGAACGGTTTACCAATAGAGGTGTTAATATTGGTTACCTCTATAATAAATGTATTACATTGTACAGTTGAGGTATTAGACTAATACCAATTGATTGTCCATTCAATTTGCCTCGCATATATGTAGGTGTTAATACTGTGCTTATGATAAAACTCTATAGATGTCTCCATACGAGTATATCTACGTAGTTAGGGTTACCAGATGAAAAAATCAAAAGTCCGGAGAAAAGGCCTGATTTTCATGGAAAAGTCCTGAGATTTTATACAGTTTGAGAATTTTCTCTCAAACGTATTATTATCGCTTTTATACACTGCAGATCTAGCGAGTTTTATATCATGGGGGCTCAATGGTCGAAAGAAAGAAACAAACTAAAGGTGTCTTCAGTTCGAGCTATACTTTTAGTTCAAATCAGTAATTAAAGAAAAAACCTTAAGTACTTAAAAAGGTATCTTCACATATCAAGTAGGATTAAACTGATAAGTACCTACTTGGATGACTTGGATTATTACCAAAGGAAGATATTTAAAATGTAAGCTGTGTTTTATTGAAAATCCTGAAATCTCTGGACAAATCCTGAGATATGGTAACCCTATACGTAGTGGATGCGTTGTGTTGTCATTTGGATTTGCTGACTATTAATATTCCCCATCAATACTCGAAGGCATTTGAATGAACTGTTGGGATGAATTAATTATAATATTAGCTAAAGGAATTAACTACTTTGCAGGTGGCTGGACTATCAAATACCAGAGGTGGGCACCGTTAATCAAAATGTTAACTTCGTTAATCGATAAAGCGTTACATTTTGAGGAATGTAACGGAAGTTAACGTTAATCCGTTAAAGCGTTAATGTAAAAAAATCGCGGTTAAATGGGATGAAATAGAACTACATTAGTACGATTACTATCACATTGACACTATCGCGATGTATCCCAACAAAGTGAAATTTCTTTTCCAACTCCCAACCCACATACGATACCACACATAACCCCATATAACCCTTGGATTATCTAATGCCAGCGCCTCCAGTGGATGATGTCTATGCAAACAATAAAATATTAACGGACTTAATTAACGGAAGTAAAATGTAACGGAAGTTAAATAATCTGTTAACAATTATTGGAGGTGAGAAAAGCGCTAAATCGTTAACCAAAATGTTAACTTCGTTAATTAACAATTAACTCATTAACGCTTTTCTGCCCAGCTCTGTCAAATACCTACTGAGAAATATCGCATACATTGAAGAAGAGGTCCTCAAACTTTTTACAATCTTAGACCAAGTGGGAGTTTTTTTCTGTTTTGGTTAGAGCCCTCCGTTTTTCTGATTGTTTTCGCATCATAGTTAAGAAGATAGTTTTAAAGTTTTAGTAAAATTTAACTATTATTTTTTTTTAATGCAAAAGTTTCATTGTTCAATTCTTTAATAATAATTTCTACCTAGTCCAGGCTTGTTCAGACTCATATTAAACTCATATACAAGCGTTGCTATTTCACTATGCGTGCATCATATGTACATATTATGTTGATACGTACTACATATTACCAAATGTGCAAGGTTATAAGTAACAAGTGTAACGTCCACAAAAAGAAATAATCTACAAATCTTCATTACATGTTTCATAAACATTTATTAAAGTTTCACTTCTTAGATCATCTGCAGTATATTATAATAAGAGAGCTTTATACCGTGGAAACCCATTTACATCTCATGCACCTCCAATTTTTATTTTCGCTGACATGGATCCGTTGCATTCGAACTCAATCCCTAGGAGATCGATGTAGAGGACTTTGGGAATCACTTTTTAAAGTATCGTAGATACTTACAAAGTAGTTGAAATATTAATCAGGCTATATATTCCCAATAGATATGTATGTACTTAAACTTACCTCCGCTTATTAGTTAAACACAAACAAGTAGTTGTATCTCAACAAAGGATGTACCTTCCATCAGGCTTATGACTGATCGTCGGCTGGCTTAATGTCATCACTTTATACTCAAGTAACATTCAGCAATTCCAGTCCATCCATCTTACAATATTATTCATAAATCTTAAGTTTTTTTTATGAAGTGCACAATAAGGTATTTAGGTTTGTTTCGGTAAACCTAGATTCATTAAAAAAAATAAGCTTACATATTTTCATGGACTGAATTCCAGAGGAATGAAATGGTCTGTCAGCTGACCGCTAATATTTAATCCTTACGATTTATTACGCTCCAAATACCTAAATACTCGTACGTACGTAAAATCTTTCCAAGTGAACGGTAATATAATTCTTTTATTGCAGTATTAAAATTTCCTAATAAATTATTTATTGTTCCAGTGATTCAGGGTGTATAGATTTTGCAATGCGAAAATGACACTAGAATTAAAAGAAAAACCTACAATTAATCTGCTATATAAAGTCCCAATAAATAAGAAAATATTAAGCGAGCCAAAGCCGACTCGTAAGCGTTGGAACATCCATCCTTCTCTCTCCCCAAGGGAGCTCACATAATAACCTTATGTGAATGTTGATATCTCCCGCCTTCGTTGAGGAAAATCTCAATCTGTTTACTTAAGAGTCACAACAATACTTGTGAAATCCTTACACTCTGTATTATTTTGTTCATAGATTATTCTGTAAGAAGCTTTAAGAGTAATATCGTTATATTGTTTTCGAGAGAGCGTGATGTAAGGCAGCTGATAACAGAATATGCTGATTAAACTTATCCAGTTTCATTGTCTATTGTTTGAAAAATGAAATCAAGATAGTGGAATTCTTGTACTCACTTCTATACGAATAACGTGTTCTCAACACTCCACAATTCTTTCTTGCTTATATTTTGTTCAAATCAACGCATTATCAGGTATTGGATCATACGATAATGTTCACATAAATCAAACCTCATTCAAAATAAATAACCATTGGGCCCCTCTAAATGCATGAATTTATTTGTTCAAGGACTCTTGAGTTGCTGCTTTATAGTTTTACACATTCGGTACAGAGGTGTCTCGGACGTGTAGAAGTTCTAAGATGACTTATGCCCAGTCCGACCAACTTCAACCTAAGGAATTTCCATACAAAAAAACAGATAATTTCAGTGATGTTAACGTAGGGAGCAAAAATTCCATACAAAATACAACATGCAGCTACTTAAGTGAGGGAGATTCTGGGCGGAGATATTTGGGCACCTAACTAAGGGGAGCTGCATGTTGTATTTTGTATGTATTTTTTGTCCCTACGTTAACATAATTATAAAATCACTAAAATTATCTGTATTTTTGTATGGAAATTCCTTAGGGGTCTGCTTCCTAGGTTGAAGTTGGTGGGATTGGGCATATGAGTTCTGATAAAATGAAAATCTACTGCAATAATTTGAGAATAAAAACAAATTAAAAGAATGTTCTATCCATACTTTTTCAATAGAATACTTACTCACATTCTTCAGTCGTAACATTGACATTACTGACAAACAAAATGTTGAATCATCAGAACCCGTTTCCGATAGAATTTAGTATTTGAAATCGTTGAATTTCAATACAACGAAGCTGGAGCTAACCATGTTTAAACTATTATCTTAAGTGGCTATAAAATAACGTTCTTTTCTCAGCTGTTATACAATTAACTTACCCAAACACATTCCCACGGATAGTTATTGAGCTATGATCAAAAGATTCACATTAGGTACTATTACCATAGGATAATTATTTCTTTCCTAAACGTTTAATGAATTCTCGGTCATTTAGATCTATGGTCTTGGATCAGCAGGAGAAAGCTATACATATTTCTGTTTTAGAAAAATTAAAGGAAAATCCAGAATTGAAAGAGCTAGTTCATATGCACTAACAAGAATGGAGAAGCTACATTTCAACATTGTGGGGACTTAAATATGTCAATACGACACCAAGAAAAAGCATCTAATAATGGAAGATTATTTATCTGTATTTAATTATACTAAATTTTGGATGCAAAATCTATTAATGCTATTGGTGCATAAGTTTATGTACTCATCGTCTACCGTGTAAGTACAGAAACTTCCTTAGATTAACTTTACAAGAAAGACCAAGAAATTTCTTTAACATTATCCTGACAACCTTACAGGTACATATTAATTTTAACTTTTCTCTCATATCTATAACATATATTGTGTAATCTATTACGGAGAATAATTAAATTCATCGTAACTTGTAAGTTATCTGGCTATGATAAAGTTCTGAGTTGGTTTCTTTAGAATTTTTATATTATATATTCAGATAAGTTGTCAAAGGCTTTCCACATGGAGACAGATTTAGTCAACTGGTAAAAATAATTAATTATTCTATAACTAACAATTAGTTACATGTCATCTTTGTATGAGAAACTAGAAAAACTTATCTATTTAGTTATTCTACCTATTCATAGAGAATAATAAGTACATTATTTGTTAGAAAATATGAAAATACAAGTTTCTTCAACAGTTTCAAAGGTAATAGATAGACAAACTTTGTGTAATTCTAGATATAACATATCATCATTTTCTATGAAAGTATTTCGATAACATCAAGAAAGTCGATACTTCAATTTCCGTTCAAATTTCATTTCCAACATCACAGTTGAACAATATAATTTTACGTAGTTTATCATAGTTTACATATTGTAAAGGTAATACGAATATTATTTTAGTATCAGATTCAGATATCACAACTTGAAAGCAATACAAGATTAAAAAATATAAATAGCGATGTAATACACTACGATTACAACTTGAAATTCATACACCTGTGAGAATTAATTTCCGCGAAGTTCAGAGAGCCGAGTATTTTTTGGGTAGTGTCTCAACTTTTGGAGCTAAACAGACTACAACAGAGTTTAACTTCACCTCCATTTCTTAATCATAATGTTCACTCTTAAGTTTTAGCTTATGAGAGGAAGATAAAAGCATCGTGTTTAGTAGAGAAACATTGTCTCCAAAGCTCTTGTTTAGCCGTAAATTCAGGCTTGTTCAGAGAATATTATTTTCATGAATGCAAGCATTATTTTAAAAGAATATTCGACTCAGCATATCGGGGCATGGATTTTCAGAATAACGTTTTCATCCAATCGTACAAAAATGTAAAACTTGTAAAATCTTATGTTACAAAAAACCAGAGCCAGACTTTTTAGATTATCAAGGTAGGGGTAGGTTCATAAGAAACTAAATTAAAAAATGAAGTATGGCAACATAATTCCTAAATAATAAACACAATGAAAAATAAGTCGTAAGTCAATCTATTTCTAAATTAAATCATAATAATATAGTAGGCATATTTTGTAAACGTCCAAATTACTTTATCAATAATAATTTTTACAATTGTCTTTTGATAAGTCTTGTGTGGTTGATTGTTTTATGTGATTATTAAATTTATCAGTCGATAGTTTTTACCACGTATCGGCTTATCTCGTTAATCACATTTTGTTATTAATCTCAGACGGATCACATTGTACTGTGAGTAACATTGAGTCAGTCGTAGTTTGTATCGTGTTGCTAAAAGGTTTAAACAACATAATTATTTTTCTTAGCAGTAAGTTTATAGATTATTTTTTGCACTTCAGTTTGGTGTACGAGTAACCTCTATTTGGGTCAATGTTAAACTAGTGGCATAGAAAAGAACGTGATATTTTGCCTTACCCTGAACCAATTTTCTACTCGTTATTTTAAGGTACCTAATGTTCAGGTACCAACGATGTTGTAATAATTTTTACTTGACTTGCGAGTGAATAGGGTTTTAATTGAAGAATGTATCACAGATGACGGTCTATATATTTTTATTTGTAACCTCTGTAACTGAAAAGCCTACAGTTAAAATAAAGTGCGAAGTGGGTTTGGGCAGTTGATGATTTTTTTTCCAATTCAGTGGCTGACAGCTCTGTAAGATAAATTTAGTGTGTGTTGTGAAAATATTTGGTTTTCGGTAGCCGCCGTCTTGGTCGCGATCGACTATCAAGGGGGTGATCGGAGGTTCAGTCCCAGATGCCGACTTATTCTATATCCCGACACAAGCTTTTGTCGACTTTTAAAATATGTACCTCGATTTTTTTCATTAACTCCAATTTTCAAATTTAGTTTCGTTTTTAACAAAAGGAACATGTTATTTGCGAAAGTAACCTGAAAGTCTAAAAATGTCATAATTCTTCAACGGTTCACTGTCTACAGTACTTTACAAAAAAATATTTTTGGGTTGTAGATTATGATAGTTTATATACAAACAAACATGTTTATCATGATATCGCGTGCATGCGTAGACACTTTTTCATATTTCCAATTATATTCAAAGAAGGGTGATTCACTTTTGAAAGAATTGAACATTGCTCCAAATTTATCGAATGGTTCGATTTGGGGTTTACCGTAGTATATAAAATTTGTTGTACATTATTCATTATTACATGAATCAGAACATCTACGTCTCTAAATAGAATACGCGGTATTAGGAATAAGCTTTTCATGGAATCCATTTAATTTCTCATTCATACTTCGCCGCTTGTTCTGATCGATTATTATGATTCGGTACAGAGTACCTACAAGAATATTCGTGGAAAAGAGTTTCAGTTTTGTCCTTTTGCAAACCTTCTAGCACAAATAATAATTGGTAATGGACGTAGATGTTTTTATAATAAGAATTAGTTTTATTGTAGGTACCCAACGAAATTAAAATAAAGGATGAGCACTACCGATGCAACCCTATTTAGCAAACAATTACATATGGTCAAAGTAAAGATACGACGTAGTGGTCTGTCTGCAGAGCTGGGCAGAAAAGCGTTAATCCGTTAATCGTTAATTAACGAAGTTAATATTTTGGTTAAGGATTTGACGCTTTTCTCACCTCCAAAAATAGTTAACGGATTATTTTACTTTCGTTACATTTTACTTCCGTTAATTAAGTCCGTTAATATTTGATTGTTTAATAAATATGTAAATAGGTGTTTGTAAAATTTCTGTAAGACATTTTACTTCTTATCTTATTCAAGAATGAGACTCGCCACCCATTCTCTATGTTTTGTTTGTTGTAGGCACATTGTATATATTTATAAGTAGTTATATTTCATGCCATTTAACCGCGATTTTTTACATTAACGATTTAACGGATTAACGTTAACTTCCGTTACTTTTTTCAAAATGTAACGCTTTAACGATTAACGAAGTTAACTTTTTAGTTAACGGATTATCGATTAACGAAGTTAACTTTTTGTTTAACGGTGCCCACCTCTGTCTGTCTGTTATGTTGTATGAATTGAATTGCATTTTAATTAGTGAACTATTGATTTAATTATCATCAGAATCCTTGAATTGATTTAATCCTATCAGCAGTCTGAGATCTTAATTATTATTGTCATTGTCAATTTAATTTATAGTCTGTACGTGTGCAAGTGTGAAGTGGAATTGTGAATTAACATTATCAATGACATCATTCACAATTTGGTCTCAGTCAGTTCACAGTTGTTGTTTGATATTCGGTGCGAGGTGTCCAGACATAATAATATATATATATATATATATTCGTATGGTGTCAGGCGCTATAAGATCACATTTAGATCCCGAAGCCACATTCTGGCCTCGGTCGTCAAGTTGTTCAGATCCTCCATCATTCCCCCAAATTTGTGGGTTGGGCATTCACGCACAATGTGGTGTAGAGTCTGCACCGCATCACCGCAATCACAAGCAGGGTCACTAATGTAGCCCCACCTGTGACGCTCGTAAATAACAACTTCTTATTAGGAACCATATAAATTTCATTGACCAAAGTGTTGTGACGGTGAATAAGAGGTATATTTTAATTGAACGGTCATTCAACCAAAATTGAGATAATTGAAAGTCTTAAATTGGTTGATCCATATATTATTCCATTACTTTACTAATGAAATATCCTAGTAATTGGCTTGCTAATAAAATGCATTATATATTAAAATACTCAGAAATTTAGCCAAGAATCCAACAGGCAAAATATTATGTCAAATAATATAAATAGGTTATAAAATGTAAAAATATAAATAATAAAAAAGTAGTATGCCTCGTAGCTGCCTAAAAATTGTTGCCTTACTGTAAGACACTTATACCAAAGATTTTTGAAAAGGTCCGCCTTGTTTTGAGAAAATATTGTTAAGTTTTGAGCACGAGAAAAAGTGTTCATGCCATCTCTAAATGGGTGAATTTGAATCGGGAATATTTTTCTAAAAACGGTTTACAAGTAAAATAATTAGTAAGAGAATCGTCAACATATTTCGTTTTCTAATAAGAATAAGCGAACTATTTTTTGATATTGAACACCCCTGTCATTCAGTGTTAATTGTAGTATTATTTAGCAGACAATAGGTAACTATAATATAAAGGTAGAACTATTCGTTGAATATAGAGACACTGAATGTCTCAGTGTGTAAATGGGTCGATTGAAGGAATATACTCGAAGTGAAGTCGCAGTACACAATGGAAAAGATAGTGAATTCACTTGGGTGATTATAAGAAATAATGTGTATGACGTCACTAAGTTTATTTCAGAGGTTGATTGATAATTGATTATAGTTTTATTGCACCTACACACTCTCAAAATAAACATTGTGCTTTTATAGATGACGATTTAATAATTTCAAATATATTTTATTTATTTCGAGTGGGCATTCCCACACACTTCATAGTTTTTTAAGTCCTTGTGTGGCGAACATTGTGGTAGTATTAATAAACATCGTTGTCCCCGGGATTCAAATTGACAGCCTTCTGTTTGCACTCACTCTTCAAAGAAGTAAATTCTAAACATTATTGTATAGCGCAGATATTCAGTTAATAATCTCTCTATTTGTTTCAGCATTCAGGAGGCCCCGAAGTGATTGAGAGCGTGGCTGGGGGTGATGGTACAAAAGACTTTGATGACGCTGCACACATTCTTGGAACTGAAAAAGAACTGAAACCATTCCTCGTAGGAAAAATTAAAGAAGTGAGTATGGTTTGTTGATTATTTGATTAGCAGTCATTTATTGATTTTGAAGATTCATTGAAAACATCGTTTCTAGAGTTTGACAAACCAGGAAACTTATTATGTTTAGACTATTTGGATGATTTGTCGCAACAAAAGAATTCTCCGTAGGAATAATTTAATTCAATTGCAATAGTCATAGTTGTAGTGAAGCTTTCAAATATCAATAACGGTTAATTGTTATTAGAAATTGAACTTGAGAGTTGATATACCCTAGTTAAATTGAAATAGCTTCCACGAATGTAAACCATTGATTCTGGAATAGGTATATTGACCAACCATCTTATCGATTTCTAGTTTCCATAGTATTGAATGAATAGAAACCTATTATTTAGTTGGATTTTAAAACGAACCCAATATTTACATTTCCGAAATTATTACATAGATTGATAGCTTTTCCTCCTACTTTGCCTTGATAGGATCTCCTGAATGAATATAACGAATTATTTCGTAGATTTAAACAGAGAAGTTTTATGATTATTTCAGTAACATAGTTTAATCATTTTTAGGACACGTCTTCTCCTGAAAAGAACACGAATCTGACGCCTGAAAAAACTTCCGTCGAAAATAACACGATAACGTAAGGTTTACATATAGGCATAGTATTTTTTCAGAACCTTCTTTTTGTTAGTAGAAAATAATATAGGTTACTTAAGTTCAGTGTTTTTGTATAGCATGCATCAGATATAGGATAAAGGTATTACGAGTCTCTATATAGTCAAATAGGGTAAAACGATCGCTTTCATAAACCAAAATCATCAGACTTTTAAGCACGACAATGTATCTAGGCACTGATATGGAGAGACAGGTTTGATCCAAAAGATGAGATATATTATAGAAACATGTACTGCACGTTAATAAGTCGTGGTGTTAATGTTCCATTCTCCATTCATATAGTATTAAGTTTAGTACTTTTACTTTTAGTATAGTGAAATCATGATGAATCAAAAACCTAAGGAAACGAAGGCGTACAAAATACCTCAAGTATGTAGTAACCTTTGAATTATATAGTGAACTTAATGCCGAAATGAAATCGAATGTGTAGGCAGTAAACTTACCAAATATGTATCTAATCGTAACTAATGATCTTAATTCAGTTATAACAGATATGAAAATAATGATTGTCAATGTAATATACATGTAGGTGGTAAGTATGAAAGCCACCATAGGTTGATGTTAATATCCTTTACATTACCTATAGGTAAGTAAGGTTGACGTAATCGGCTTATCAAAATACAATACATGTAGGTATCTTCTAATCTATGTTACTACATAGAAGGTCTATTAGTATTGATTCGACTGTCTATTTCATGTTTCACTGGTATCAAAAGAATTATAATTTCTATTGACAAAACGCGTAGTTCTTGTGTACCTGCAATATTGAAATACGAAAAATTAACACGTCAATAAATCTTAAAAGTCAATATCCCTGTTGCATTAGTAATCTTATTCTCCTTGGTTTCCCTCTTTGGTTTAAATTGTAGGGAAAATTTTCTATTAAATTTTCACCACCATCGAATCATGCGTCATGAATTGGATTTTACTAAATCAAATCATTTTTATATTTTTTCTGCACAGTGTTAATACTTATTACAAATTATTTTAATCAGAGTAAGTTTAGTTGGAAGTGAGAGTAATGATTTTATATACAACCATTAAAAGTTACCATATATATAATTTTAGATCAGATCCAGAATATTTTGATATCATATTATTTGATATTATACAATAAATCGTATTAATACTTGAATATAAAAAAAATGGTCATAGTTATTTGACGACATTAACTAGTAAATTACCTTATCTATTTAGGAATCATTATATTATTATTTGACTATATTATTATGTGTTCCCTATTTAAGGCGTTATTTTACTCAAATTTTACAGAATAATGTCTGAAGTTAAAGAGTACGCATTGGCTGAAGTTGCCAGAAACAATGGCAGTGGTGGACAACCTGTATGGATTGTTATCAGAGATCAAGTCTATGACGTCACAAAGTTCGTTGATGAGGTAAATTGCGACGAATTTTGCTCTCGTGTATAATACTCGTAATAAATAATATTATTTTCGCATAATTCTAAAATGGAAATTTTCGCTTCCCCAACTTTACATGATCTTTGTTTTAGCATCCAGGTGGTGCTGAGGTAATCGGAGATGTCGCAGGGAAAGATGCAACTAAGGATTTTGAAGATATCGGACATTCGCGAGATGCGATTAAAATGTTAAAGCAATTTCTTATAGGACAAATTGTTGAAGTGAGTATAAAAATTCCATTCAGCTATTATTACAAAGTAAATAAATAAATAAAATAAAAATCTTTATTGAAAAGAAAACATATCTTCCAAATGGCGGGTTTATTGCCGTGGGCAATGTCTGCCAAACAACCACCAGTGACATTCATTTGATATACAGAATACATACAAGTGTATGAAAAATAAGAAAAATATAAATAAAAATGAAATTATAATAATATATAGAATACTAGATATTATTATTGAAAACAACAATTGATTCAGGAAAATATTGATACCTTTTGTGCTTAATCATTGGAATACTAAGCACAAATTTAGGCTTAGGCATTGAAAAAAAAATCAAATTAATTAATAAGAAAACGTTATGAGTTATCTCTTTAAGACTCGGGTGTCATCAGCCAAGGTATGTATTTTGGGGATTAATATTTATTAAGTAAACTAAAAACATGGGTATTTTCGATTAAATAAAATTACAATAACTCAGACTAAGAACAATTTTGTAATCGGATGAAAAAAGTCAACATAATATTAGTCGTGACGTTGAGCCTGTTAGAAATTTTATATACCTATATTTATATTTTCATTTTAATTTAATCTAATAATTAAAAAATTATCTTAATTAATTCAGTTTAACCTAAATGAGTCATTATCGCCTACATCATTAATTGGCTTATCATTATAGTGCGAATTATCAGATAACATAACACAACATGATTATAAATACACCATCATGATGACTGTGATAATAAAAAAATGTGTCACTATCAAATAACTCAGATAATTCTAATCTTCGTCGAGGATTTTTTTATTCATTCATTAGGTATGTTTAGTGCTTACTGTTTGCTAAAAATATAGCAAAGTTACACAATAAATTTGACATTACACTATTTGCTAACCATGTATTTTGATTTATTATGTTAAAAATGTATACCTATAGATACTTAGTCATGTAAACGTATTCATCAGTTCATGAAAATTTACTTTTAAAAAAGCTCTTCTCTCCTTCTTTGTCACTAGCCTTACAGATTTTTTTATATGGATATTCACAATTTTTTGTCTTGAGTGTTGAGTTTCCTCAAAATTCTGATTTCAATTTTAGTCCACAAATCAAAAATATCTTGTGAAGATTTTAGCAATATGAAATATAGCGTAGGATATAGTGCACAAGTTATACACAGAGACGAACTATTTTAAAATTTAAAATATTTTTTGTTGTTTTCAGGCTGAAAGAAAATATAAAAAAACGAAATCAGCCACAACGACACAATCAGGACAAGAGGAATCTGAGAAGAAGAGATCGTTTGTATCCATCATAACATGTGGTTTATGCGGATAAATAAATGGAAATTGTGATTCATTAATTCGTGAATTCATATGAACAATTGTGATAATACTTGGTATTACTCGTAAATTAGTTAATTTTTATCTTACTTTAATTCAATAATTTAAAGAGATTCTGAAAAAAAAACAATAAGGAGTGTTTTAGTATTTTTACGATCACGAAAATAGTATTTTTATTTTCACTTAATTATTGATTTACTTTAATTATGAATACATTTTATTTTGTATAGAATTCTACATTATTTAGGTATTGAAACACAAAAAACGTACATGGTTCTTACATTTTAGAATAACGTGATGCTGCTCGCCTATCGTTTTATGAAGACAATCATTCTTTTCAAATGTTGTGTTAGGTAATATACTCGTATACTAAGTTCAATATTTTTATGTATGTTATTACAAACGTAATTTTTCAGCAGTAAAATAATATTTCAATGTGAATGCATGATGTTTTATTTTATATTTTGAATCACCAAGCTCATAAGGGACACCTGAAAACAATAAAAGTATAAAAGAGTCAATATATATATTTTATTTGGTACGGTGTTCATCCGGAATGTCCCTATTTAGGTTGTGAAAGAATATACATATCGTGAATCAACTGATAAGATTATCCACATCTGCACACATGTCCCGGGTAACATCTAATCGGAAAAGGCCATGATGCAATAAAAACTCATATATGAGAAAGTAAATGATTTTATCAATCTTTTCGAAATGATTTAATTTATTGGTGACTGATAGAAAATATATAAAATACACATTCTTCGTATATTATATTTTCACATTGTTGTGTAGGCTTCAGATGGTCGAGTGGTCATACTCTCAGCTTATAGTATCTACCTACAGGATTAGGGATCTGTCTTCATTGACGACACTCTCATTTCATACTGAAGCGTGGTGTAGAAAAGGAAATATTTATATTTATATTAGTTTATAAACTCATATGTATTTCTAGGTACTTACAAGATTTTTCAGTTTCGCTCTTGAAATGATAATATGATAGTCTAATGCCCAACTCCACCAACTTCCACCTAGGAAGGAAAGCCCTTAGTAATTTCCATACAAAAACAGAGATAATATTCTATTTATTGAATAAAGAACATCAGCCACCAGCACCACCACGGCCTAATTCCATATGAAATGCAACATGCGACTCTCCTACGTTAGGTGCCCAAATATCTCAGCCCAGAATCTCCCCAACTAGGTGAGCTGCATGTTGCATTTCATATGGAATCCCTCTTAAAAACTTGTGTAAAAAGGGGATCTGTGACAGTTGCAGTCTGAATAGAATATGGAAATAGTAGGTATGCCGTTATTCCAGCAAGTCTTCGCAGTTCCACTGAAGTGTTTACATTGACGAACGTTAATCAACTTGACCAACAAACAAGAATGAGGTGATGGTGGTGAACTGGTCACTGGTGAGGTGTTGGGTGGAGGCTGTAGGATGTGATGGATTATTGGAGTCGTAGGTGTGAGGGAGATAACGAGATTAACACTACTCTCTATAACATTGTCACTAAAATTTCGATGTTTCATTAAATTTCAAATGATTTTACTTACTTACTGCTAGCCACTTGCGTTCCTCTGCTGGACATAGGCCTCTTCTAAACTCTTCCACTGTCTTCTATCTTGGGCTATCTGCTGCCATCTACGACCCGTAAGCTGGACCATGTAATCTGTCCACCTTTTCTGGGGTCTTCCTACGCCCCTTTTGTTCTCTCAGGATCTCCACTTTAGGATTTTAGGTGCCCATCTGACACCGTCCTGTTTCGCCACGTGTCCCGCCCACTGCCATTTTTGCTTTGATGTTCTTTCTGCGATGTCGGCAACTTTTGTTCAACCTCTGATCTCCTCATTTCTAATTTTATCTCGAAGACTGACAGCCAACATTTGTCTTTCCATTGTTCGGTGAACACATTTTAGTTTCTGTACGATTCTGACAGTGAGGGACATAGTCTCTAGACCGTCAAATGATTTTACTTTACACTAATAGTTTTTTGTTCACGAATATGAAGAAAGTCAATGAATTATTTGACTTTGGAATAGAGTAAGCAAAAATATTCTGCTTCACCTGACCATCTCAGTCAGTCAAGCGCTCTCGTATATTGTTATAGATGTCAACGTGATAGGGACAAAAAAACGATAGGCTATATATTGAATATTGTATCTTTTTACTGCACAGTCTATTTTTATACCATTACATAAATGTGGAATAAGTAGATCGATTTCTCTGAAGAAGAAAAATTAATAACTATTTAAGACTGATATACCTATCTTTAGGAATGTAACGTCGATAAGTGTATCGAGTACATCCCTAAAGTTTATCAGCTTTATAATATTTATGTTTAGTATGGTTGTGAGTCTTTGTTTGGGATAGAATAAGTTGAAGGTGTGTGCGTAATATTGTACTTACATACTTACAACATACAATGACGAACAATACTGGGAATTATTACCTACTTCTATCATTTTCTCTTGTCACCGAGTGTCTAACTATTCAATTCTAAATAGCTGTTTCGTACATTTGTATGTACTGCTTTTGTGATACAATTATTACCACGAAATTGGTTTTATTATTGCCATAACATTGAATGTTGTACAAGTACTAAAAACGTATATTAAAAAAGCAAACAGTATTGTCATTTGTAAGCATTTAACCAAAACGTAGTAATATAAGAGTGCTTGATAACAAAAGCTATCAATGTTTTTTTTTAATAAAGTCTATTCGTTATTTGTACTGAAACAGATAATGCTGTTTCATTTGCGGTTAAATTTGTTGTTAATTAACTATAACCAAAAGGGGGCATTTCGGTGGATGTTGTCTTTTCAGCCTACTATAAGATATTGGCGTTTTAAACATTTCCATTCTCTTCTGTCTTTCTCGCTTTTCTCCCCTGGTGTTTCCTCGCAGTTGAAATTACGTCACCCGCCCATTCTGATCTCCTGACATATTTTCTGTTTGCCATTCAATTAGGTCTCCTGATGTATCCTGCCCATTACCATTATAATAAAACTGTACCGTCCACGATGTCGACGACTCCGCTTCAACACCTATCATTCAATTCTTATTCATTATTTTATGAAGTACCTTTATTTATTTTTTTCTTAAGCAACAAGTTATCTAATTAATTTGGAACCACCGGCACTGTTTTCTGTTTTATCTGCGAGGAAGTCCGATAAAGATCGTAATAACATTTTGTTTTTTTTTAATTCATGAAAAATAGCGTAAAAATTCCAACGATATTGTGTTTCTATTTATACGAGCAAGTACGTACAATATTAAGTTTAGTAGTAGGTTTCGTTTTCATAATATTATAAAACGTTGCATGAAGTACTAATATAAAACAGTAGAGATAAATAGGTTTATTTAACTGCAAGAGTGGAAATATTATTGCATAGAACAATACTGAAATAAAAATAAAATACTCGTAGCTCTATTACAATTTTACAAATGTACCTATGGTAGAAAAGGTAGAATTATTAAATATTAATTTATTACAGATACTCTATGTTTAACGTAGGTAAATAAATATACATAAATCGAATATATTGAGTCCGATTAATTTATTTATGAGTTCATTTTGAGTTACTTTTTCTTCTTCTCTCGTATGTGAACGACCATTGTAC
This sequence comes from Ceraclea dissimilis, assembly GCA_963576895.1. Lineage (NCBI taxonomy): Eukaryota > Metazoa > Arthropoda > Insecta > Trichoptera > Leptoceridae > Ceraclea > Ceraclea dissimilis. The sequence continues at coordinate 6,211,250 of OY756363.1, read as the reverse complement.
AGTGTATCTGAGAGTCAAATCTCCGCGTCAATATTTCTCAAATATTCTATTGCCCTTGACGTCACCTCATGGATTTCCCCAAAATCCCCTTTGAACTTTTTGTTAGGACAGTGCCCCACGATGTGATCAATCGACTCGATCTCGCCACACTCGCAGTAAGGATGTTCCCTCTTTCCCCACCTGTGGAGGAGGTGTCCACATCTTCCATGTTCGGTTCGAATTCGATTTAGGGTTGTCCATAATCTGCGAGGCTGACCGAAGCCGGGCTGTCTCACCGTGGGGTCTCGCACGAGTTGTCTGTGGTCGGGGTTCTGGGAATTCCACTCGTCTTTCCATGCTTGTTTGGTGTTATACCCCTCCTCCAAAAGACGCCCACCCATTTGCCACGAAGGTTTCCTTGATCTCAATCGTAGGGCGGCATTCGGTTGTATGTCTTTGTGGAGGGGCAACTCCGGGTTGGCATGACATTTAGACCATTCCCTCATGGTTGCCTCATTTCTCCAAAGTTTGGGTGGTGCAATATTGCCGAGAACGGGGAGCCACTCCACAAGCGTGGACTTAATTGTCCCACTCACCAGACGCATAGTTCTACTAAAAGATAATGCATCATTTGAAATAAAATTTTGAACTATTGAAAATATTGCACACCCTAACTCTTGCGCCTAGCTATCCCAAATTCTGGAAAAGTCCATGATGGTATATATAGCTATATTTTATGAAAAAACACAATAATATTATATATGTATAACCAAAGAATAATAGTAACATTATCTATGTTTTTTATCGGATAGTTTCAGAATGAATAAGTGCTGGCAATACGTCATTGTATTTTGAAAGAGATGTTTTATTTTCAATATAAACTGTCCAGGTGATATGTCTCTTGATATTATTTTATCTCTTGAATGTTTGATGTCTAGGTATGGGAAATTCGACTGCATACAATCAATATGCTGGGAAACGTTGACAGGGATGTGACGCTGAACCATCGATAAAACTAACTATGAATTATAAATGTCTATCTATCTATCTATCTATACCCTCACGCCACATCCCTTGCAGGGTAGGCAGAGAGGACAGAGCGCCAGACAGCCCTATCCTTACACACACTCCTAGCTTCCGTCACATTCATGCAATTAGTCATACACGCTCTCCGATTCCTTTTACTCAAAACGCGTCCATCCTTGAGGATCTGGTCGACATGATCGGACCAGGTCAGTCTCGGACGGCCGCGCTTTCTCACCCCTCTTCGCTCATTCAGATATATCTTTTTTGTCATCCTGTCATCATTCATTCTCTCAACATGCCCAAACCATCTTAGTTTGTTTGCTTTCATTCTTGTCACTACACCAGTCTTGCAGTCACTCATTTCCCTAATAACCTCATTCCTTATCTTATCTCTCAGCGTTTTCCCGCACATTCTTCTTAATGACCTCATTTCTACTGCATTCAACCCTGATTCATCCTTCTTCATCCACGTCCACGTCTCACTAGCATACATCAGGGTCGGCACCAAGACAGCATTGTGCACTAGCACTTTTGCTTTCATAGACACATTGCTACTACTAACAATCGGACCGAGCGCACCATTCGTCCTAGTACCGGCCAGCTTCCTTCTTTCAATGTCTCCATCACAGCGTCCATCTCTAGTAAACAAACTTCCCAGATATACATACTCATCCACTTGCTCCAGACAGTCATTACCAACCTTTATCACACAATTTGTCCTTATTTCCTCTCTTTCGAACACTAATACTTTCGTTTTATTTACATTCATTTTCATACCATTCATATCGCAGCTTTCGTACACACAGGATACTATCCGTTGTAACTCACATTCATCATCAGCCATCAACACTAAATCATCTGCAAACATTAACGCACATACTTTCACTCCATTTAGGTCCACACCAACATTCAGCTCATTCAGAGGACGCATGCAGTAGTCGAAGAACAGGTTGAACAACCAAGGCGACATGACGCAACCCTGTTTAACCCCTTTTGTGAGAGTGAACCACTGCGACAACGCAGCATTCACCCTGACACAAGCAGAGCTCTCCGTATATAGAGACGCGATTGCGCCAATCAGTCGGTCGCTCACCCCATATTCCGACAGTACACGCCACAGTCTTTCTCGGTCCACACGATCGTATGCCTTCTCCAGATCCACGAACGCGCAGAAGAGCCTCTGGTGTTTAGCCATAAGCTTCTCCACGACCATCCGTAGGGAGAAGATCTGATCGGTGCACCCCCTGCCACTCATGAAAGCACCCTGCACATCCCATACTTTACTTTCAGTCACTTTTCTTACTCTTTCAATCAATACCTTTCCATACAGTTTGCCCACAGAGCTCAGCAAACTGATAGCCCGATAACTGCCGCATTCCAACCTTGAGCCTTTCCCCTTGTACAAAGGGCAGATGACTGCCCTCCTCCAATCCTCAGGAGTGCAGCCACTCTCCCAGCACAAGTTGAAGAGCCTCAGGCACCACTCGAGAATCTTCGGGCCACCTTGCTTGATTAACTCTATGGCCACACAGTCATGTCCCGCAGCTTTACCATTCTTTGCTTTTTTCAATGCAAGCACAACTTCATTCATACGTATTTCCTCGTCCTCAGCAATATTTACATTCATACTATCTGCTACATTCGTCTGGTTTGTACTAGTACCACTTTCATACAATTCTTCGAAGTATTCTTTCCATCTTTCAACAACTTCTTCTCCATTCATCACTAAATCACCATTCTTATCTTTGATGCAATTCATACTGTTTTTCTCACTTCCAGATCTCTTTCTTTTTACTTCCTTCCAGAATATTTTCAAATTCTCCTCGGCGTTCCTCGATAATTTCATACATTCCTCTTCCTCAAGTTTTCTCTTTTTCTGGCAAACCATTTCTTTCACTTCTTTCCTACACGCTTTATATATATTCTTCTTTCTTTCTTTCTCACCTCCATCATCTAGTTTCGCACCAAGCACATCATTCCACGCTTTCTTTTTCCTCACTACAGCATCCTTCACCTCATCATCCCACCACGCATCACCTTTTTTCCTTCCTACCAACGCTTCTCCACATACTTCTCTTGCACTCTTTACTAGCACCTCCTTCATAACATTCCATAGTTCACTCGTTGAGCGTTCCTCATCATCATGTACTTCTAGCCTTTCGTTAGTCAGTCTTTCATATTCATCCCTAACATTCGTCTCTTTCAGTTTTTCGACCCTGATTCTCCGGACAGGCTCCAACTTCCGAGCCCTCGAGCGCCAACCGGAGAAAAGATCAATCCTTGTTATCACAAGGAAGTGATCCGTCCACAGTCCGGCGCCCCGAAATGCCCGGGTGTCCTTTGTCGCCTTCCGGAGCTCAGAGTCCACACATACAAAGTCAATCATCGACCTTTCAATACGATCAACTCTCTCTCTTTGCCAAGTGTACTGGTGGATCTCCTTGTGTGCGAAGAATGTGTTCGCCACAAAGAGATCCAACTCCAAACATACTTCTAACACTCTTTTCCCGTTATCATTCACCCTATCATCGCCATGCAATCCCAACACTCTCTCAAAATTCTTCCTTCTGACACCGACCCAACCATTCAGATCACCTGCCAATATTACTTTTTCATTCGCTCTTCTTTTATCCGCTGTCTCCCGCACTAAGTTCCAAAACTCATCCTTCTCATCATCCAAGGCATCATTCCCTGGACCGTAACCTATAATAAGGAACAGCCTGGTCATGCCTACCTTGAAACGAATCCAGATGAGTCTCGGTCCTACCAGTCCATACCCATTACGCTTCACCATACATTCAGTCATTCTTTTTGATAATATAGCACCCACTCCCTGACGTCCATGTTCATTTTCAGGCACTCCAGACCACATCTCTGCCATTCCATTCACCACATCACAATCTCTATCCTTTCTTTTCGTCTCACATAAACACAATATATCTAAGTTCCTCTCATGCAAAACATCACGCAATTCATTCATCTTACCTTCCATATCTCCTCTTATATTCCACACACCAATCCGGCATTCTGCCCTCCTCTTTGCGCCCTCCCTGGTACTTGACGCGGCGTGATGGGTGGCGAGCCTCATCGACTCCATGCGTCAAGACAACCACCTAATTTCTTACATCTTAGGACCTATAGGTCCCGTGTCTTGGTTTCCCTCCACCATGTTAGTAGAAATATATATATATACAAAATAATATAATAAGAATAGAAATATAAATAGAAACTACCACCACCAGAAGTATCCCACTACCAGCCGTTGAAAGTCCTCAAGGTCAGCGTTTCCGTCAGGCCGGCACTGAGTGGGTTTTGAGTAAAAGCACTCGAAGACACACAAACACGATTTTGACTGGAAAATCACTGAAGGAACGACACAGAAGGTGGAATACACGAAATAGTATTAACGACAATATCGAGAAGAAACACGTGCGGTCACGACGGATGGTAGAGGGCTACTGATTTTGCGTTCAGTGGACGCCTGGGGGCCACGCGTATGGAATAGTATGATAAAATGGCGTCTGAAAAACAGAGGACAAGATGGCGTACGAAGGCAAAAACCAGTAATACTAGGGGAAAAAGCTTATTAATTCCGGCACTGAGTGGGTTTTGAGTAAAAGCACTCGAAGACACACAAACACGATTTTGACTGGAAAATCACTGAAGGAACGACACAGAAGGTGGAATACACGAAATAGTATTAACGACAATATCGAGAAGAAACACGTGCGGTCACGACGGATGGTAGAGGGCTACTGATTTTGCGTTCAGTGGACGCCTGGGGGCCACGCGTATGGAATAGTATGATAAAATGGCGTCTGAAAAACAGAGGACAAGATGGCGTACGAAGGCAAAAACCAGTAATACTAGGGGAAAAAGCTTATTAATTCCGGCACTGAGTGGGTTTTGAGTAAAAGCACTCGAAGACACACAAACACGATTTTGACTGGAAAATCACTGAAGGAACGACACAGAAGGTGGAATACACGAAATAGTATTAACGACAATATCGAGAAGAAACACGTGCGGTCACGACGGATGGTAGAGGGCTACTGATTTTGCGTTCAGTGGACGCCTGGGGGCCACGCGTATGGAATAGTATGATAAGATGGCGTCTGAAAAACAGAGGACAAGATGGCGTACGAAGGCAAAAACCAGTAATACTAGTGGAAAAAGCTTATTATTGACGTACCATAACGTTATAATTTTATCTATCTTCGATGAACTTATTGCAATTTTTATTACCTCAGTGTAAAAAGCATCGTCTTATCATCATAAATTTTCATAAAATAATAAATGATTTCATTGCATTAATTTTGAAATTTTTAGAATATCACGAATATTTGAAACAAAACGCTAGGTCCAATTCTGTAGGAATTAGGTAAATGCTTTCTAATCAAACTACTTACATAAAAATGGATGTATTTTATTTACCAAAGTTACAGGATTGGACCTATTATTCAGTATAGGTACTAAGTTCTCTCTCTCTCTCCCTGGGCAATTATTATTCGGTGGGTTCTGCCATTCTTGTCTTTCGCCGCCACTCGGCTCTATCCTGTGCGTCCTCTGGGGATGCTCCACAGTCTCTCATGTCTTACCTCACAACCTCGCGCCACCTCCGCTTGGGTCTTCCTCGGGATTTCCTACCAGAGACAACCAATGACTGTGCCCTGTTACCTATGGTACTAAGGTACTATAGGTACTAATATTCTCTACTTTTTGGAAATGGCTACATAGTTGACGAAAGTACACAATTTAAATAATCTAAACCAAAGCAGAGAGAATGAATCGAAAGTTCATCGTAAAATATTGTATGTAGTTCTATTTTTATACTCGACATTTCTATGATCTCTGGTAATTTTCGAAATATTTTGTTATTGTAAATACTTGAATGATGCCGATGTAATGACAAATATTGACAATATATTTTGAATATTGAAATGCGAAAGTGGGATGTTATTTACCATACCTGCCTACTCTGTGTACAATGTACATAGTAGTTATGTGTGGTATAAAAATAACATACATCACTCCAAATGATCCCATTTGCCCGGGGTAGGTATTTCTTTTTTTCCGAAATCGTTTCATATTTGAATACTTGGCGGAATTGATGAAATTTAACATTAGAAAAAATGTTTTGGTAATAATTCTGCGTTTTTATTTATAACTTGTTTAGGTTTATTCTAAAGATCAATAACATATTGAGAAATGAAGAGGATATTATTTAGTTAGGTAGACGAATGGCTGAGAGTTGTAACGAGGAAAGTGTAGAGATTATTTTTGCACCTCTTCAAATAGTACTTATATTTAAAGTGATCACGTGTTACCTACTGAAAATATTGGTGAAAGTTGAAATGTCTGAAAAAGAGTAATTGCAGTCATTTTAGAAATACATCCACAACATTTTTTTACTCCCTGACGAGTAATTTAAAGTTCAATTATAATCTGGCCTTGTCTATCTACGCTCGTGTTGTAAGAAATTACTGGATTGACAATTTTAATTAAGGTTTTTTTACAAAACTCGTCAGGGAAACAATTACTCTATGACACTTAATTTAAAAATAATAATATATTTCCTAAACTCACGTGAGGAGACCTCAATGAATCGGTAGAATATAATATGCTTGTACGTATAAGATTGAAAAAAAGTTTATATCTTTCGAATATGTTTTTCAAAGGCAGCATAGACAACAATAGTAGAATGCACATAATCTACGTGAAAATTTTTTAAGATTATCCCAATAGTTTTTTAGAACTAGATTTACTCGTATCTACGAGTAAGGAAACCTGAGGAAAAATATAATCATGGGAAGTGTTCCAGGCAAAAGAAGCAGAGGTAGATCTCCTGCAAGGTGGTGCGACCAGATTAAGGAAATGACTGGGAGAGACTTGTGCTCGGCGGTGCGGATTGCGGAGAACGGGGAGGACTGGAGGCGTCTTGTTTTGTCCGTGGGTAGCTCCACAAATCACGACCCTCAGCAACGAGGAAACGATGAAAGAAGAAGAAGAATTACAGAGATTATGAACAAAATTAACTCAGTTGCGTCTCAAGTGGTACGAAGAAGACAGTGATATTCTTACTGTATTGAATTTAGTTTGCAGTTCTGTAAATCCTATTGTGATTTTCCAAAATTATTGAAGTGGTGTAATTATTTGAGATGTCCTCTGTCGTGTAGATGACGCAACAATATTGCCTCAATATGAATCAGGAGCAACATCGAGTCAACGAGTGAACACAGTTACAAGTGGCAGCTGGCAGTAATTGGTTACGACACATATTAACAAATATGAACATCATGCTTAAAGACTTGACGTGTATGTAAACATTATTAGTATTCTCGTGAACAGTTAGGGCCATCAAAAAAATAGTATTTTTCATTGATGAAAATTATTCACGAGTATTATTATACTACCGACCAGTTTCTCTCCACTTTTGTCCACTTTAAAATTACCCTCTGTTCAGTCCCCATCTGTCTCTAATAAAGAGTTCTGCAGTCTTCATCCATCTTTTTCATGGTCTTCCACTTTCCTTATTACTTTCAACATAGGACACATTTTTGTCTCGCTAAATGACTCTTCTGAAGTGCAATGAATTAAATATGATATTGACGACAACCCTTTGCATATAATAAAGCAAGGGTAGTACGTAGTAGGTACTCAATCTAATTGAGGATGTTACGAGAATAGACGTGAAGTTAATTATAAATTTGTCGGGAAAAGCGTTTCGTATCAGTTCATTATTTTTTATGGTAAACAATGCGTATGAAACACTCATAAATAGATAAACATTGTTGATTACGCGTCAGGATCAAGATAATTAAGTCCTTTACAAAAATCAGTTCAAAACGTAATTTGGATATTGGAGATTTTTACAATAATCTAATTAGTAGGTTTACATCTACAGATGGATTTTAGAACGGATCATTTGAATGATTACATTACAAATTTCACTACAGTCTACGTAATGACTATTAATTGCAAAAAAAATAAAAGTATAGTAAATTGTTTATTGTTCATTATCGTCCCTAGGCCCTAATTTCGGGCACTTGGACTCGTCAAATTTATATAGTTGTAACAATCAAAAATAATTTTGAACAATTAACAGTGACAATGCGCCAGAGAAGTAGAATCAATGCAAACAGTGTGTAAAGGGCTCAGTTTACATTTCGTCATAAAGATAATAATACCAATAACATCCTTACGTAGTGATCCATGCTAAACTAGACTTATTGTCCTGGACAGCATTTCGTCAATTGTATATAATTCTTTAGCCACAAGATACTTTTTCACCTCTCTTCTGAACGCTCCGTTATTTAAATCATGTTATCTTTATGTTTGACTCCGACGTTTCGGAAAATTAATAAGTGATACGAGTATCTACACGTGACAAACATATAACAAAAAAAATGTTAGTTTAAAAAACAATATTTACTAAGTAATCACGCGCTAAGGCTTTTAGATCATGCTGAATATTTTTGTTGTTACATTTTCTACGGCAATTAGGTACTTACTGTTGTATAAGAGACGTACATAGGATGTAGATATATAATATTTTTTGGAGTATTTTCCAGCTAGGCAGCGTTGCATCCTTCCTTACCCCGTACGTACTACCTTTATGTCTTCATATTATTATTAAGATAATACCTACTAGGTATATAATATTAGAGCTTAGAGCTTATCGCTTTCGCACCGAACAGTGAGCGCGATTATACAACTTTACGAACAACTTAACGATTACCAAACAAAAACACTGAACAATATAAATAAAATAAAGTAATATTATAATAACCTGGGAATTGGTTAACCGTGACTTTGGTACAGCCTATAAAAAATGAAATAAAACAAGGAATTCCTTTGTGATTGGATATTTGTCGATAAAATTCATAGTTTTTAGTTGTTGTTTACCAATAAATATAAAATAATACAATGTATATAAAATATAATACTATTGCCCTATTGCCCTTGGCTTGCCTACATCATCATTAATTTTCCCAAAATCCCCTTGGAACTTCTTGTCAGAACAGTGCCCCACAATGTGATCAATCGACTCGATCTCGCCACACTCGCAGTAAGGATGTTCCCGCTTTCCCCACCTGTGGAGGAGGTGTTCACATCAACATCAGGGCAATAGAGTATTTTGAGAAATATTGACGCGTACTTTGACAGTCAGATACACTGTACAATGGTCGCTCACATAGAGAGAAGAAGAAGAATACACACTATATTATAATTACGTAACAAAAGTTAATTGTTTTATTGTTCTCTATCGTCCGTAGGCCCATTCGGGCACCTAATTTTTACAATATTATATCAAATTGCATAATATTGCCTGAAAAAAAAAATTCGATCTATGTATGGTGAGAAGGAATGTTTAAAAACGTAAACTTTATTGTTTTACCCGCATGGCTTTAAACAAACAAAAACTCTGCACTTAAAATACTCGTAGTATATCTACTGGCAAAATGTAGTATAATAAAATTCGCCGAAAGTTTATAAAACATGATAAACACAAAATGAAAATAAATGTCGTGAAAAGTGTCTGATGTTATTCGGACCTGATCATTTATTTATATAATGTAACGGTTGAGACGTATCTATCCATCATATAACATAACATAGTATAATAGAACTATCCATCATACATTTATATTGTGTCGCAATATTAATTCCTGAAATCGGTAAGAAGATTTTGAATATTGTGTAGGTCTTCTGAATTTTCAATAATGCTTAAATAATATTAACAACGATGATACAATCAATGTAAATTGGGTTTATTCGTGATATACGTATTTTGCAAACATTTCGTTTTCGGAATATGCGGTATTAAAAAGTAGTACATCGTTTTCAATTTCCTCCTGAAGATGGCAGGAGTATCGCTGCCGAAAGCTAGACAAGATATATAAAGTCCATTGAACCTCACATAAATACTGCACTCTACAAAAAAATCTTTTCCATCTAGAGTCTGAGATAAAGATTTTGAATCCTTGGAACCACTGAGGATTTTTTAATGAAAACGATCATTGCACAAGATATGATTTGAAAACCAAAGCTTCGCGTCGACTTATTCGTCGAATTTTTAATGGGACTGTGAAATTATAAGAAGGAATTTTAAATGGTATTCGTATTTAATCTTCAATAATAGACCGAACAAAAACAGGACGAAGAAGCGTTGGTAGACCCCAGGCAAGGTGGTCGGACGACATAAGGAAGGTTGCCGGGGACGGATGGATGCGTTGGGCACAAGATAGGGAGCAGTGGAAGTATAAGGGGGAGGCCTATGCCGAAGAAGAAGAAAAATAATACTTATGAATTAAATATTTTCTGCACTTCACGGAACAAGCTTTTGTAAGCAATCACCGACCGACACAGGTCCGTTAAAAATTAAAGTTTTTTAATGTCAAAAAACTTGTCTGAAGAATCACTTACATTAAATATGCTACAATAGTTAGAACCAAAAGCTTCATGTTGCATTTATTATAGCTACACTTCAAGGTCGTGATGTAAAATTTCACGAGTGATAATATCTAGTATTGAATTTATCGTACATTAGTGTATGTGTTTATGGTACACCAGATATTTAATACTATTTACAAAGGGGAATCTTTAGAGTCTGTGCTAAACAATATTAATATTGAGAAGCAAGACAGAATCACGAGTAGAGAGATTATTGCGGTTTTTTGTTTGAATTCAAATGAGATGAGATGTTCAACATAATGGAGGGATTTGCGACGAGAGGCCTCACCATTTCATGTCTCCGAATAATTTTATTATTTTAATTTCCTTCAAATAGTAGAACGAAGGTTCCAGCAGGTTTATTATTAGCACATTACGTCTTTGATATTGTTATAATATAATTCAACATTCTCCCTATTATTGTAATGTCTTTTTAATACCATGAAATTTAGACATAAGTATTTAGATTCAACAACAAATTAATCACCTTTTGTGGTAATACAAATAATATACCTAAGTACATTTTTGCATCGGTTTGTAGTTGTCCTGGAAAGAGAAACGATTTTATTTACAGATATTTTTTTTCTGTGTGTATCTGCGGACTAGAAGTATTCAGGTACGTACACCAATTTGAAAATTCTCTTAATTTTGCCTACATTTACAATCCCCGTAAGTTGTTTAACTGTACAAAGAGTTGTGTAGATATATTTCATAGATGAAGAAATTCAAATCCCATAAACCTCATCATTAAAATATTCATTGAAAGTGTTATTATGTAGGTGGTCGTATGTGTGGTAATAATTATTATTTTGAAACGTATATGTTCATTACATTATACTGAACATAATACTCATTAAATCCGAATGTCAATGTCAGTAACTGGTTTTATTTTAAGATACCTATTCCAGACTATGAAATGCAATGGCCAGAAAATTGCTTTAGCTTGTACGACATTATCTCCCGCTGTTACAAATAAGACAACCTAACTACCTATTTTGTACATGACGTCTCGAGAAAATTTCAAGTCGAAATCATATTTTAATTATATGAATGAATGAATATGTTTACTTACGTGCATGCTTACCTTTGAGGAAACTACAAACGAGATCGACTTGCTGGAGAATACATACTCGTATTGTGCACATCATATTAATGCCTTCGTACCTACCAAATGCGAAATGCCTTATGTGATAATAATAAGCATCTAAACTTAAACTTGCAGATTGCACGATGCATTGTGCAATATAATTGGTATTTACTACTATCCAAAGTTCTTCTAGCAAACGTCGGTCCATGTGGGTGGATTCTTTGTTATTAAGAAGAAACTCTAAAGTAGGAATATTAAGGACTTGGTACCAGGAATGACGTCACAGTCTTTTCCCACGGCATTAAGGTTCAAAATTGCGTGACAATCGCATGATAAAATGGTAAAAATAGCGTTTTTTCCATTTTTTGGGATTAATTTTGCGTCTATTAAAAAACTTTTACGGCTATTCCCTAGTTTTTAATGCATATTATCAGAACAATAAAATAATTTTACTCCGCGACTTTCGGGAAACGAGTTTCCGTCTTTCGGATAAAAGATCAAAAGTGTTTTTCAATTATTTTTGTTGAGAAATCTATACAAGATATAAAAAATATTTTACGGTTATTTCCTAGATAAATGTTCAGTGAATCTACTCTATTTTGTTCCGAAGCATATTTAGTAACGGTTGTCGAGATATAAGGTCTCCCGTTTTTTGAAATTTTTGAAATGTCGGCATGCATACTCCTAAGAAGAAACTCTTAAGTAGGGATATTAAGCGTGAAAGTATTATTTTATTTTATTTTTTTATTTTTTTATTTTATTTTATTTTATAACACAACAGCTTATAACATTTATAATATATACAGAGATAATAAAATACTTAAAGCCTATTATAGTGTTACCTTATTAATAATATATATAATTAGTTAAGTAAAGTGATTCATATAAATGTAATTATCGATTAATAATCAATAGTGAGCATTGGGAAGGGGATGAGGATAGGAGAGAGGAAGGGTTACATTCTTATAAAAAAATAATATAATATGTGTTCTTATAATATAATATAATATAATATAGTATACCAAACGTATTTATAAAAAAATATTTAAAACTAATAATTTGCAATCTACTTTCAATAATATAATATATTAGGTATTCTATGTGCAGGTAGTTCAATGTTATTTATTTTCATTTTTATTTTTATAGGGGTGATGTGTGTAAGATTTTATTGACCGAGTTGATGAATGTGTTTCTACTAGTATTGAAGATATCTAAATTATTGAAGGAAGTGTTATATGTTTCGTAAATTCTATTAAGTACTGTGTTTCGAATGTAGTTTGTGTTATGTGTTTTTATGTGAAACAGAGCTTGTGTGCGCGTATTTCTTTGAGGGATTCTAAGTTTTATTGTAGAGTTCATGTATTGCGAGTCTATGTTGTTGTGAGTTATGTCATGAAGAAGTCGCATGTCAGCGGAGGTTCGCCTTTTTTCTAAGTTGGGTATCCCGTGAAAGTTTGCAGATTCAGAATGGCTTTGAAATCGTACGTGGGCTTTGTAGTTCAGATATTTCAGTAGTTTGTTTTGTATTTTTTCTAGTCTTGCTTTGTATGTAATCTGATGAGGAGACCATAGTGTAGAGGCGAATTCTAATATGCTTCTGACATATGCGAAATAAACAGTTTTTACTGTGGAAACTTTCTTGAATGGTTGGCAATTTCTTATTGTGAAACCGAGCATTCTATTGGCCTTATCAATTATATGGTTCATATTGTGGTCTAGCTGCATCTTGCTGTCTAAGATGACACCGAGATCGCGGACTTTGTTGGTGTGTTCAATGTTTATGTTATCTATAGTGTAGTTATATTGTACGGGTCGGTGATTTCTTGTGAATGTAATTTTTGAACATTTGGCTATGTTCAAGAGTAGTTTATTGTTGGTGCAATATGTACTTAGTCTATCAAGGTCAGACTGTAGTTTCTGGCAATCAGATGAACTTTTAATGGGTAAAAGTATTTTCATGTCATCGGCATATGCTAAGAATTGGGAGTGTTCGAAACATGTGCCGATGTCATATATATAAATGTTGAATAGAAGAGGACCTAGGTGTGATCCTTGCGGGACTCCTGAAGATGCGACAGTGGATGCTGATCTATAACCGCTTGTTACGACCGACTGACAGCGATTATGTATATACGATGTAAACCAACGGTACAGGTCACCATGTATGCCGACATGTTGTAATTTTAAAAGTAAGATCCGATGGTTTACCTTATCAAAAGCTTTTGAATAATCGGTATAGATAGTATCCACTTGAGTTCTTCTTTCCATTTCCTTGTAAACGAGATCGGTGAATTCTGTGAGATTGGATATTACCGATCTTTTTCTTAGAAATCCGTGTTGGGCTGAGGGGATGGATTTGCAACAGTCGAATAAATCTGGTCGTAAATGATTAATTCGAACATCTTGCTGAAGACTGGGAGAATGGATATTGGGCGGTAGTTTTGTGCATTGCTCTTTGGGCCATTTTTGTGGATAGGAATGATGTTGGCTATTTTCCATACCTGCGGAAAGACGCCACCGGAGACAGAACGTGTGAAGATTTTGCATAACGGGTAAGATATAGTTTTACAACAATTGACGGCAAATATGGGTGGAATTAAGTCACTTCCAGGTCCTTTGTTAATATTTAGTTGTTTTAGGTATTTTTCGACTAGGTTTTTATCTATTTCTACAGTGGATATGTGATCAGTGTATAATGGGGAATTCTCTGACAGATTGTGATGGGGCTCTGATGTAGTATCTGTAACAAAAACGGACTTAAAATATTCCGAAAACATTTCGGCAATGCTTTGACCGTTCGTCGCGATTTCCCCGTTTAGGTGAATTTCGTTTGGTACGGAGTTCCCTTTCCTTCTGTTCTTGAGGTATCCCCAGATTCTTTTGGGATCGTTACTTATGTTAATCTCGGAACTTTCTATAAATTCATTGTAGCATTCTGTGTAAGCTTTCTTTTGCCGCGCACGTAGTAGGGAGAAGGTATGGTAATTAGCATCGTTTCGGTGTTTTTTCCACAGTTTGTGGAACCTGTTTTTTTCTTTTATTATGTTGATTAATGAAGGAGAAAACCATTTCGGGTATTTATGATGATTGTTAGTGAGTAGTTTGTTCGGTACGTATTTTTCTATCGAGTCATTGATGGTTTTGTAAAAGTTATTCACTGCAGTGTCTAGATTGTCCGAATTAAGAGTCTCGTCCCAGTCGATTGTCGATAATGAGTTATTTATTGCAGTGTAGTCTGCTTTCGTAAAAAAGTACACGCGTCGCGGTGCTTCACGTAGCATTTTGACTGAAACTGTGTCTAGAGATATTTCTAATGCTGGATGGTAGCTGTCTTCACCCACCAGGGGTTGTGAGGAATGAGATATGGAGACGTCGGTATTTGAAAGAACCAAATCAAGTATGCGATTGTAATCATTAAGTATGTGGTTGTATTGGTTTAGGTTTGTGAGGGCAATGTTATCATATAGGTTTAATGTGTAAGTATCCATTATGTCGGGTGTGAGAAAGCAGTTCGGGAGTGATGGATTCCACGAGATGTGTGGGAGATTGAAGTCCCCGAGAACAATGAAAATATCGTCGGGGCGAGAGTTGATAATGTTAAAGAGTTTATCAGTAAAATTCGTAAAGAGTGAACTGTGGTTTTGGTTAGACGAAATGTAGGCGCATGCGATATGAATATTTTTATTTGCCGTGGTGGATGAAGGTGGAATGGTGATCCAACGCATTCTGAATCGGATTCCCAGTTAGGGTTGTGATATGCGCTTATCTTTGAGTTTATTGCAATCATGGCTCCACCGCCACGTATACTTCCCGTCAATGGTTGTACCCTGTCGTGTCGAAATACATTGTAGCGATTATCTACTAACTCGGAGTCTAGTATGCCATCAATCAACCAGGTCTCGCTTATTGCAATTATATCGAAACTATTTATTTGAACATTTTGAGAAAAATCAACCGTTTTTGTACGAAGTCCACGAGCATTTTGATAGTATAATGAAATATTGAAAATAATGAAAAAAATATATACCGCACAATGCAGCACGCGTTAAGCAGTAGTATGCAGATACGTATGTGCATACAAATATTATATACAGATAGATACAGAGTTGAACAAGAAATCGTTGTATAGAATTTTAAGAAATGAGTACCTTAGTTTAAGTAAACGAAGCTAAAAGCTCTTAAGTGATTACATATGTAATGGTTAAGTAAAAGGAAAATACAATAAGATTTTATTACGGAAATCAATGGAAACTAAATAACGCTATATGATAATAACGTGTATGCTGTAACTACACCATGTGAAGAAAATGAAAGAATATTATAACGTATTAAGGTAAGGGTAAAGTGAAAGAAATCATTAAGCAAGTAATCCTGAATAATCTTAGCAAATATTAGACTCAGTGTGACAACAGATTATTACTTAACTTATGTTCGTTGTGGGCACTGGACACACTGAACTGCCAATGTTTTTCTTTTTATTAATATTATAATATTATTATAGGTCTCGACTCCCGATATTAAACAGAATGAGATACATTAGATTGAATAGTACATACTTATTGCGATAATGAACTATATTAAACATGAACTTACTAAGCAATGGAGCTGCGATCTTTTTGTTCTGTGAACTTCTTCATTAAGAAGTAATATGAGTATATCCCCTACAGTTGTTTCCTCACGTGTTTTTGACTGATCCTGTGTGTCCAGTGACATGAATAGTTAGTTGATGAATGTTGTTGCAATACTGCACTTTGTACACAAACTGTTTCGGTGCCTACTGCCTCGGAACAGACCTCGGGCTAGTGAGGCAGTAAAATTTTCCCCCGGATAGTTGAGGTAACTTTGTGCCACACTTAATGATTTGTTTATGTACTTATATATTTTTGTATTGATTGTTTTTTTATATGTGTATATATTCTGAAAAAAAAAATTCATTCATTCACTTAACCTAGTAATATAGTAAAGGACATCGACTTCAGAAGGAACACTGTACAGTGTACATAGTAGGTACTAGGTATTCGTGTAGAAAAATTATTATATTCAATTAAATTCTGTTGTATTCTATGCTATTCCACTATTTCACACTATGTCCTTTGTGGGGTAGGCAAAGGTTTATATACCTACCGATACACAGATTACATTTCTTGCTTCGACACATAGAAAGTATTAAATGCGTCGCATAAAACCTTTCGCAAAGGCGAGGCTTGTAAACCTCCCTGTCTTACCAGAAGGAACGCTGAATGCGCGAAGTTTGATAGACCTGTTTTGACTAACTCTTTCCTAACTTACACAATACGATTGAGATACTTGCATAAACATTGCAAGGTGTTATTCAGATAAACAAAATCTACAAAATAAAATAAGTGGTTGGTAAAAGAGCTCTCTAGAGTAATTTTCGTGAAATATCTTGTCCCGTCAAAGAAAGAGTTTTTTTAGCGAAAATTCCGTCACACATGGGAAGTTACTACGTAGTATTATATCGAAGTAAGATGTTTTTGGGAAAATTCGCTAGATGGCAAAGCAGGTGAAATTCTCTTACTGAGCACTTTATACGCAGCATTAGAGTGTAAAATGTTGTATCAGAGTTTTTACCGTATTGCGATGGAGGGTACCAGCTGTCTCAATATTTTCTAAAATCCGTTTTTCGTAGTAGGTACTATTTAAGTACGTATTTTATTATAAACCCCACTATTTCAAGTGCCTGGATAAGGGCTACGGATGATTAAAAAACAATACAACTCTTTTCTATGTAGCTATGGCCGTACAACTAAATTAGAAACATTCAGAATGGGGGAATTTCACTTCGTATACAAGATGCTATTTTTGTCTATTGTACGTGCTTACTTAGCTACTGTTTTCATTTGAGAACACGCACAGACATACGCAAACCTAAATGCTTTCCTACACACATCATACGAGTACATAAAGATAAAAACTGGTATCCTTTAAGAGCTAAGCAGAACACATTACCAGCGCCACCGGGATTCAAACCTAGTACTTTTGGAAGATCCGCACTCCAATTTCCTGCCTCCATTGATCAAACATATGGGTATATGCAAATATACCTACCTATTTAAGGGCTTGGACGTCACAGTCATTTCCCATGCACGGCATTAGGATTCAAAATCGCGTGAACAATCGCATGATAAAATGGTAAAAATAGCGTTTGCTCCATTTTTTGGGGTTAATTTTGCGTCTATCAAAAAACTTTTACGGTTATTCCCTAGATTTTAATGCATATTATCAGTACAAAAAAAAATTACTCCGTGACTTTCGGGAAACGAGTTTCCGTCTTTCGAAAAAAAGATCAGAGGTGTTTTTCAAAAAATGTTTCAGAAATCTATACAAGATATAAAAAATCTTTTACGGTTATTCCCTAGATAAATGTTCTCCCGTTTTTAGAATTTTTAAAATCTCGGTATGCATACCTACTTTACTACCTAAGTGTATATTATCACATTTATCATGTTCCTAAGGGGAACAGTTGAGAGGGACTTGAGTGGGTGTAGGACCGTGTCTGTTATTATGATTCAATTTTGTTGTGACGTAGGATGTTTACTCAGATTTCAATATCGTTTAATATTCAAATTGTTTTGCATGGCTTCCTTCCTGAGACGTCGAATATTCATTTATAATAATTGTTGAGAATTGATTAATAATATGAAAGTTTTATCTAGAGATTACTTTTTGTACAAAAATAGATCTTTGAAAACTCGTTAAAGTGCGAAGGAGTCTCATTATTTTTAGGTGCCTACTGCCTACTTCTATACGAGAAACTTCCGTATGACAAAATGTAAATACCTCTCCAAGCAAATCGAGTGACTGTTGAAAAAAAATCCTTCGTAAAACCAGATTAAGAAAATATCTCGTACATACTTACAGCAACTACCACAGAATTCAAGGAAGCACCAGGGTGAGGGATTTCACCCTATTCTAAGTAGTATTTACATTTCCGTGAAAGTTACTTAAGATATTCTATAGGCTTATGATTGAACAGCAGATCAGCTATAACTCAATGGAACTTATCGGTGATGAAATCTATCGCTCACGTTTATAATTGAAGAGGGTCGGATAATAATAAATTCATATTCTGTCAAGTATTTCAGAGAACAATCAAGAAGGAGAGATGCCTGTTAAAACTAGTAGTAAGATAATTATCAGAAGGACTGATTTGATAATCATTTACGTTAATTGAATGAATGAATTGAGCACTACAGTAAAATACACTACAACAATGCCCGTTTTTATCCATCTATTGTAGTTATAAGGATCAGAGTTTCATTAATTTTATTCTACATAATCTGGATTTAGAGCTCGCAGATCCTGCGTGTATTTTTCTATATCCTATTTGCGATAGCCAAGATTTATCTCTACCTTTACTGAAAATATGTGGTCTGAGAGTTCTGCTATGTACACCTGATTTCTGGACGTAGGCGATTTAGTACATGTCTAACCTTACTAAAAAATATTATGGTAATTTTACCGAATACTGCGAATATACTCATACGTAAATGCAGTAGGTAAGTAGAAAATATTCGTATGAACCCATTTAGTATTAAAGTTCATCTTTATTGAGAATATCTTATACAGTTACGTACACGAGCCAAGACAAACGTCCCATCCACACACCTTTTTACTCATTATCACAAAACTTGTGGACGCTCGGGAAGCGTGTGGCGCCAGCATTACAGTTTCGTACCTACTGTTAGAGAAACATATCACGCCAATTTAAGAATTTACTTTGAAATATTGCTTTCTGACTTGCGTAACTTGACTGTGTGGAACAAAGAAATAGCATGGGTATACCTATACATGGTTCGCGCAGTTAGTTGAAGCGTGGACTAAATATCAGGGGTACCGGATTTGCATCTTTGTGCTGACGATGTATTATGAACTTCACAACGCAAACTGTCAGTTTACTGAAGTGTGCAGGAAAGCATTTGAGTTTGTATACATGAATTTTGAAAAGTAAAATTGATGAATTGGTACAGAGTTTTCTAAGATTCGTCATCAACATTCTACGTCATTCTATACCCACTACCTGGTTCTATGCTTACGTGAAGTTGGAAACGTAATAAGTTGAAGATAGGTTATTATATGTATAACGCACCAATACAGTCTAGTCACTAGTGAATGTATAGAGCTAATAATAATATAGTGAGATAATAACATGTAGATTATCTCCCAGGGGAGGACACTGGACGGAGGACAGAGGGTGGCTGTATAGGAAGGCAATGAGACATTTTATATAATGATATATTAGAACCTCAACACAACACCATGTCACATCCCTGTCATGTTCCCCGACATCTACATAATAATAATATAAACAACCACATTTCACAAGTAGCCATCTAACAAGTTCAAATCACTATAATAGTCACCCCACTTACAAAATAATTCCTTACGTACGTCAAATTAGGGAAGGGTGAACATTTCCTAAGCTGTAATTTAACATTATTATAAATACCTATGTTTGATCTAGAATTAAAAAGGTTGTGTTTCAGACTGGCCTTATACAACTGTTGTATGTAATTATATCGTATGGCATGGGAGAAACCTGAGTCAGAGATCATGAGAGCTCAGGTATTGAAGTGCCTCAGGATACAAGTTGCGAATGTTTTCCATTGTGATGTTGAATCTAAGAAAATTAAGATAGTTATTAATAAACCTGTAGATCCAACTTTCCTTGCGTTGTAGCGTTCTTTGATGATTTTAACATCAGTTGCATTAATTTCAACACTAGAAGAATTTCTTGAATGTTTATAACATCCATTTTTAGGCGGATGTCTCATTAAAGTCTTGTCGTATGTCTTTCTGTACAAATTCCTTGAAATATCAACATATCTAACCTAATACCTGCTTATGTTATTACATAATGTTCTGATGAAATAGCAAAGCATAGAATCTTAAGTATTTTGTCATTCTATCTACAGCGTCCTATATAAGCTATACTATATCCAACATATTATAATAATACCTATCACCTTGGTACTTAGTTCCGTAGTATGAAGACGCTTTGAAACTAAATCCGACGTACCTTCCTACTAATTTCTCTTGTATATTCCACAGCTACAATAATATCATTATATGACGTGGAAGAATTTATCCCGAGTCGTGCTTTCATCCTGTGTGCTAAAGATTAGCTACTATTATTATACGTACATTATACAAAACTAATTATTTCTTCATCTTACGTAACACAAACTAATTAAATACTGAGATGCATTAAAGAAAAACGTATACTCGTAAACATTGGATTATGTATTTATATAAAAAAAATCATCATCATCATCATCATTCAGCCCGCGGTTGCCCACTGCAGGACATAGGCCTCCCCTCTCCTCCTCCACTTCTCCCGCTCCTGTGCGAGTCTCATCTACTGGGGTCCGGCGAACCTCTTAATATCGTCCATCCATCTGGTAGGTGGTAATTATTATAAAAAATATATGTTTAAATTCTCAACACCTATTTTTTGCATCTTGAACAATTTAATAAAATAAATCAAAGTGTATATTTAAAAGTTATGTGACCTTTAACATCATCTCTTCTTCTTCTCTTCTGCAGCCACTCAGGTCCATTGTTGGACAAAGGCCTCCCCTTTGGTCCTCCACAGCTCCCTGTCTTGGGCACACTGCATCCATCCACCACGGGCACATTTCATAACATCATATTAATCAGTAATTATATTACTCAGCAGAAACTATTTTGCGACCCGATGTGACCTAGCAATTGTTTTGAAATATAATCTTTGATGTTTTTTTATTGATTTTTTACAATAATTTACTTTATTAATTGATTGGATATTTATTTTGTAGAACTCCATTATGAATTTAATGTTAACACTATAATACGTGTCTGAGATCTACTTACATATTTGTGTTTTGGTTTTACATGTTTTGGCTTGTAAGACCATTCTCAAAAACTATCACCACAACTATACTGCCACAACACTCTTTTCCACCCTAAATCATCACTTTATTCGCATTCTCTATCACTCCTTTAATTTACACTCTTAAATAAAAACACCATGTCATCGCAGGAAAATTGTTATTGTCACTAGTTAGCTGTGTACATATACTTTTGAACCATATACCCCTTTTTACCCATATACTTTTGAAAATTTCCAACAGAGAAATTTCCAATTATTAATTTACTTCTATATTGTGGGTTATCTATATATCTCTTGTATGCATAGTTATATAGGTATTTTTTCCGTAACATTGATAAAAAAATATGCAGTAGGTACGATGGTAGTAAGAAGCAAGGAGAAAAACGAAAGATGAAAAAAAAAATAGAAATAAAAGAATAATAATTTCCTATGCTAGTTTGAAGCCGTTTCATTGAAGATATCTCATGACATCCTTCGAAAGGAAATGAATTTTCCAGTCGAGAAACTGACAAACCACTAGGCATGGGAAATTATGAATGTCGATTTTCTACCGGAAGTCATCGATTCTAATATTACACTTTTGGAATAATAAAGCATCTCTTGAGTGACTAGAATATAAACTTACAATTTTATTTTACCTTTTACTGTTTTATAACATTACTATTTACTGGCAACTTTCCCTATATATGAAGCAATACACACATATACTGTTAAGGGCTTGGCACCAAGAATGACGTCACATTCATTTCCCACGGCATTAAGGTTCAAAATCGCGTGAACAATCGCATGATAAAATAGTTAAAATAGCGTTTTTTCCATTTTTTGGAGTTAATTTTGCGTCTATCAAAAAACTTTTACGGTTATTCCCTAGATTTTAATGCATATTATCAGTACAAAAAAAAATTACTCCGCAACTTTCGGGAAACGAGTATCCGTCTTTCGGAAAAAAGGATCAGAGGTGTAGAAATCTATACAGGATAAAAAAATCTTCTACGGTTATTCCCTAGATAAATGTTCCATGCATCTACCCTATTTTGTTCCAAAGCATATTTAGTAACGGTTGTCGAAATATAAGGTTACCCGTTTTTAGAAATTTTTGAAATGTCGGTATGCATACTCTTAAATAATTTATCCAAATATGAAGAATAATACGAGCGAAGTTGTTTTCTTGACACATCGCATAGAACCTAATGAAATTCCATTTACTACTAAAAGTGGCGACATATTGCCACTACCTTTATCATAAGGTCGAACAAAATTTTGATGTTGGATAATGACTGATGGCGAATGTTCTGATATACTCGTATGTAAATTAAACTGTACGTGTATATAATTTAGGTATATAAAATAATGAATGTGATAATTGTGTAGGTCTACTTATATGCTTGTAACTAAAATGAAAAAGTATTCGTTTAAACTAATTACTTTAAAAACCTTTTGTTAAGGCAGGTTATTATTTAAATTGAAGTGAAGGTAAGTAAGTACCTACCTTTATTTTAATTAGTGGGAAAATCTAATAGTCACTTATCAAAGAGTGACGTGATCGTGATGAAAGGTCCAGACTTACTGTGTTTCAAAAGAAGATCGACATAGACATACACGATGTATTAATATTTTTTTATGAATGAAATAAACTAGTTATTGTGATACGATTATATTATCTAAATACCTTTGCAATGATTAACGTAAGAAATAAATCTATCGATAATCACGTTTTTAATAATAATAAAAAAAAGTTCTTTTTTCCTTGCCTCTTCCCAGTTCACCTGAGGTCGGCCTTTCTGGTAAGCAGTCTCCAAGTCTTTCTGTTTTGTGTCATCTCACTGGTCAGCTGCTTCTCCCTTAGGTCTTTCTCAATACTGCTCCACCAGGTGGCTTGTGTTAAATGTTAAATCAAAGTATCATGGATTAATTTAGTTTTATTGGCAAGCATCGAGTTTATCGAGTGGGACGATAAAAGCATGCGAAAACATTTTTTTAACTCGACTACAAAATTGTCTCATTACTTAAGGCTAAAATTCTCAGTATCTCATAATAATTAACAGTGCCTTTATAATATTTGGCGGGAGGTAGCTAGTAGTACATATTTATAAGCTTGTTATGTGTTAATATTTCATTACTAACCCAACGTAATATGTATGCAGGGATGTTTTTAATTTAATTAGTAGCTGAACATTTCAGTACAGATGTAATCACGATAACAATAATATTATGTTACAAGTAATCACTGGTTCTAGTAGGAGAGAACTCCCATATACCTTCGCATTATTATTAGAGAGGTGCTTTTAATTACGTTACGGCTGCCCACAATAAATTCTTTAGCCCCCTGGGTAAAATTATGTTAGTTTGTGAAACTTCAACTGACATACAACTATTACAAACATTAACCCATCAGTGCATAAGGTTTATTCCTGAATATTTCTTCA
This sequence comes from Ceraclea dissimilis, assembly GCA_963576895.1. Classification (NCBI taxonomy): domain Eukaryota; kingdom Metazoa; phylum Arthropoda; class Insecta; order Trichoptera; family Leptoceridae; genus Ceraclea; species Ceraclea dissimilis. The sequence goes on along the minus strand of OY756363.1, from coordinate 6,187,387 downwards.
TAATCTCTTCAAGTTTTGCTAAATTAGACTCAAATAGGCCAAAGAAAGAAAAAAAATTAAAATCGCACCGGTAGTTTTTTTTATATGGAGTGTCTTATATATAGGACACTATGCAAAACTACATGTTGATAATGTTAGTATGGCGCAGTATGGCAGTCGTATGGGGAGTTACAGACATGCGTTTTATTTTATTTTTTTTCGAGTTATAAGTAATATTTCTGTCTTTTTATGGAAAATATTGAGAATATTTGTAAAAAATAGTAATAATAATAATAATTATCACATAAATTGTTGGAGGAAATGTATGAGAACTTAATGAATTTTTAATCATTTGGTCTTCGTATAACGTACAATTCAAATTCTTCCAATCATCCAACTGCACATTTTTTAAAAGTATATAAGTTGCAGTAATGATTCTACCACTACTCTGTCCTGTAATGGTCATCAAAGAAACACAGGGAGGCCACAAGGCTTCTAAAATCGGAGCTATTTTGAATAGTCGGTATTACCTCTTCTCACGACATCCTTGATGCTCTAATATCGTTATTTGAGGGCCGGTGTACAGTGAAAGAGCATTTCCCGGCTACTGAAAACCCTAATGGTTAAAAAATAGCGTTTATTGAATATCCTGTAAAATTCAGGTGCTCGTAAAATCAGAATTTCATATCTTCTCCAACAATGAGGTTCGCACCTATACTGAATACAATACAAATGTTTGCACTGAGAGAATGTTGTGTGTTTTTATATGCACACAGCATTCACTGGTTACTTCAATATTGAGTTTACCATGATGCTACTATAGTGTAGTAGTGATAATATAGAACTCTTTTTTCCTTTTATGAACTGTCTTTACTAAAGATTTCGTGATCGGTAAATATTTATTTCTAAAATTCGAGATGATTTGGTCAACACTGAAATTAAATATATATTTCTATTTGTATTATCTATGATAATAATGTTATATTCGTGATATAAAATAAGCTAAAATCGCAGAGCAGAAGGAATAGCGACAAATAAAAATAATAAAATATTATACATAGGTAACTGAAGAAATCGATATGATCTATATCTATACAAATTTAGCTTTTTTTCAATAAAAAGGGTATATTTAGCTAAAAAATAAAACAAAATGTATAAAATATTCAACATTATGTGATATTTTGTCGAATTTCAACGTTATTAATAAAAAAAATGTAAAAAAAAACATTTCCCCATAGAAATCTACTGTACGCATAGTACCGTTGTATGAAAACCTAAAGATGTAGTTCTGCATAGTGTCTTATATATAAGACGGTAAAATGTATCGTCATTTTGAAAACACTTGTAATCTATTGATGGAAATTTATTTATTATCATATCAAAGCATGATGTTTAAGCTTTCGATCAATATAATTTTGATTCCAATATCTCGTAAAATAAAAAAGTTATTACATAATTTGTGACCCCAGGTACCGATTGACGGCGCTACTATTTGCTCTTTTAACTTTATCTCTTCACTGACTGTACATCGCTCAGTATTTACATTTTTTTCTTATGGTGGTGTGTTGCCACATTCTTTACAATTGTAAATAAGAAAAAAATATTAAAATACGTCTATTGGTACTCGAGAAAATGGCTAAAAACCAGCGTCCTATTTATAGGACACTATGCACTAATGGGTTAATAAGATTGTTTATTATTTCCTATTTTTGTATCGGAGGCACTACTATGATTTAATTATAATTGGAACGGGAAAAAGAACATTTGGAATGACGCACATAATGATTGTCTCTATGGAATTCTTGGTTGAAAGCAGTTTTCGTTGTTTTTTAATATTTTTTTGATATTATCGAGAATCCTGGAAAAGCTTTTATGTTTTACATCTTTCCCAGAAATGTGGTTCGTGCGCGCATTAAAAAACCCGTGTATTTATTTATACTTGCGTATCCACAGCCGATATTTACCGGAAATTGGTGACTCCATTACCTCCTTATTGGGATGTGGCGTGGGAGTGTATAGTAGTAGATTGTTTATTTTCATCAAGAATCATTGAGAAACTTTATTCTCTAGGAATCCCTTATATCGTTGATTATTTAGCATGTACAAATGATTACACTGTACTTCTATGGTGATAATTTACAAGTTTCTACAGATACCATTAATGATTAAATTATGTACCTTCTACAAATAAAAGACATAATTACATAAATACAATTCATAAAAAAATCGAGCAAAAGTTGATACTTTATTTTATTAAGCTCTAATCAACTATATATTACTTACCTGACTTAATCCTCTAGGTCCTAGGACATCACGTATCATACAATTTATGAAGTTGCTATATTGGTGATTATTTTCTATAGAACGTAGATAATTTTACTTAGATAGAGAATTGCATCGAGCGAAGAACTAATTTATGCGCATAACTACTAACAGGTGTTGTATATTTGAAAATCTCTGTTAGTTAAGAGTAGATACTCTGTGTAATGGCAAAATTACTATCACCTTGTGAACATCTCTAATCTTCTTGTATAAATAGTAAAGGTGTATGTTTAATACTTCATAGTCTCCAAGAGAAGCTGATTACAGGGGACCAGTTTATGGACTTTAATGTGTTGGTGTCGTCTACTGCTACAAGGTACAGGAACTTATCCACTTTCCTACAACAATAAACAATATGGTTCTTGTGTAATTAGTGACACGTTAATGTATAGATCTACCTACACATGTACCTGTTTAATATGCACATACTCGTATGAATGCATAAAACACATGATAAATAATCTTCAGAGCACACACACAGAGTTCATTTTTCTCAGAACTATTTATAAACCTTGATGTTTTTGAACGTCGGTACATGATGGAAGAACATTTTTGTGATTAAATGAAAAACTAAATATTTAGTCCTTTCATTTTCCCTTATTTATAAACTGTCATAGTTTTAAAAATGTGAAAATTTGACTGAGTATCTGTGTTCTAAAAATATGATACAAATGGGAATTCATTTTATTTTTCCATGTTCATCAAGAATTATCGCATCTTGAGCAAATGAAAAACCGTCGACAGTACGAGTAAATATAACAAAAACAAGGAAACGAACAAGGATTGTGTTCGCCTAGAGATAATATTTATCAAGCCATTGTGTTTTCGCTGTACTTCTCCGCAATAGATACATCTTAAATATATTAATATTGCGTTGAATAGATATTTTACAAGGTATTCGAAGGATTAAGTCCTATCTCAATTTAAATTAGTATGATACATACCTGTCGTACACTGAATTCAAATTAACGTAATCTTCTCTTCTTCGGAACTGAAATGTTATCTACTTAAGAAAGACTTTACCAGTGCTTACAGCCTACACACATTCCACAGTAGGTACCCTCTTAATCGCAAGAGCCTTTGAATCTCATCGATGACTAAGCTGTCAATCCTTTAGTACGTATATTATCTAAAACTATTTTAGTTAAGCAAATACTTAGAGGTTAATCTGGAGGAAATTGAATAAAAGGTTGTTAATTAGAATAACGAAACTATTTCATATTAGGTAAATACTCATCTTTCGGCTTGACCGTAATACTCGTAATTGATAATTTGCAATAAGTCCTCCTTTTAGCATACGACTATAGCCTTGTTTTATAACTCTACATTATTTTGGCCAATAAAGACAAGGACACTGAAGGAATGTAAGTTAGGGGTGGGGTTTGTCGGGGGGCTCCCTTCTGGCTAACCCTGAGCCCACCTCTTAAAAAGATTTTGCCAAGAAGTGCGGGTAAAGAGGACGCTATATGCGCCTGTGCTACCCGGGGATGCGGAGGGCCTTAAGCCCGTGGGAGTCCTTCAATGTAATAAAGATTTATTTATTTACCACTATACCATTTTCCGTAATGTGATGCAGCATGCCCAGGATAGGGATCAAAACGGCTGCCCAGGATTGGATTCAAAACGGCTGAGAAAGAAGAAGAAGAAAGAAGTAGGTAAATTTTCAATACGTTAGAGTACATTTTTACACATTCTACGTTCCAAATGTGTGTACTTTAAATAGGGCAGTGAAATAAAGGTATATTTCTGCTGTATTTGTGATCTTACCTTTATCTGTCAGTGTGTAGATATGCCTTAAAAACAAATACAAACAAAACCGTGATGGTGAACCTTATTACTGATGGCGATGTTTAAAGTTTATCGTCATCAATGCCCATAGGTAGGTTCCGATTTCTTTATAAGTATGTTCACATTTATGATCCACTTGTTTTTTACGGAACTTAAGATGATCGTAATAAGAAGTACGAGTACATCCTAGAAACATAAAACTGAAATTGTTAATCAGTAAGTAAGTATAGCTAACGTTTGAGGAAGCGTTATGGATGAAGAAATTTGTATTTTGTGTAATTGGATCCGAGATGAATCACGAGAGCAGGTAAATAAAATTAAAGATAAATAAAATAGTTTTGCGTCACGCGATTCAAAGGTTTAATTAAATGAAATATCAAGTTAGAAGTAATTGGAAATAAAGACTGAAAATAGAACGGAAACTACATTGTACAATATAAATTATATGAGGGTATTAATTATTTACAATTTTCCAGTAATGTAAATGATATTCATAAACAAGTAGCTAGACCTTAAGTATAGATAATTTAGTAATACATACGAATATATTTATCATTTAAAGGTAAGATAATTTGCATACTAGTTTGAAAACAGGAAATCTAAAGAAATGTATTGTTCACTATGCATTATGCAACCTGTACCTATGGTAAATATGTATATGGAAATTTGCTTAAATTAGTAGTGATCTCTTGAAGTTATTGTATCATATCTTTATGAAAATAATATTTTATTATTATGTTTTGTACATCATTTAAAAGAGCACAAATCAGAGAAGTTTATTCCAAATTTCTGAATCTTAAGGCAACTTTCTTCGTAAGGAAAATCTCGTCGAAAATCGTGACTCGTTTTTGAAATAACTATTTATCGAAACTTTAATCCGATATTTTTTATCATTATTGTTTAGATTGAAACTAATGAGTTTAATAGACCAAACAGATATTTAAGAAACAAATAATAATTACAGAGCTGAGTAGGTACCAATACTTATGAAACTATTGGGGTAAATCTTGAGTAATTCTGGGTTTTTCGATAATAAGTTAAAATTTCGAATAACTCGAGAACCGTGCGACTTTGGACAAAGCTAAGTTTAGCTCAAACTATCTCAAACGACCTCTACTATCACCCCTGAATATATTTACATCCATCTATCAAATACCCTGTATGTACAGCAGGCGCGAAGCTACCTAAGAACACGATTCCCATCGAGTTACCTTTTGGATTAAATGATAGGTATAATAGTGTCTAATTTAACGTAATCCAATAGGAAATTTTAGCCCCGGATTCCCTTCTGCTGAAATTCACTCTTCGACACTGATGTACAGGTATGTATTTTCTACAAATGAATGGGAAATGACACTAAAGAATGATGTGTCTATATTTTGTCACAAAATAATGTTGAACGATAAAAAATATACAAAATTCACATATGAGTGATAACATCTCCATTCAATCTATAATAGGTATAGCAGATATATTAATATGCTAATACATACATACATACAATATAATCCTATTGTACCAAATCCTTGGAGGTGATATGGCAATTTATAATCCCTATCATCTGATACATACAATGCAGAATTCTCATGGCATTTCAATCTTTTGTATTCGAGTAAAATAATATTTTCAATGACGACGTTAAAAAACAGTACATTGTTAGAGTGGTGTATTACTCACAAAATATAATTTTTCAGTCTTTTCATTGTAAATAAATGAATAGGTACCTAATAATATTACGGTCTTATTTTCAGAAAGAGTTATGCGTAGCTTTTAGTACCAGTAATAAGGGAGACATATTATAAAACTATGTGAAATATACTGGCATTCCCTTGGAATCCAGTCTTCTGAGAGCTTCTAAGGTCCTTTCCAGGTATGGGCAGTGGAAGAAATAATTAACACAGTTCACACAATACTATTATATTGAACAACAATAATTACAATGTATGGAGGCCTACGCTATGTTTGTTTGCAGCTGAGTCTAACACCAGAATGGATTGTCCCCACCTTCAGAGTAACCTTCCACAATATTAAAACCCCCTCCTAAGTACCAATGCCCATCGAAATACTGCCATCTGTGTTCCAATGTCATAAACATCTCACCAACACACAATCCTACTATGACAACATTAAGTCGATTACTTGTTAGTGGAGTTTCAAACCATTTTCATTTATCTCAATATATTACACTATGACAGCACACCACTACCCCTGAAGATACCCCACTACCCCTGACACACTACTACCTCTGAAGATGTCCCCCACAGCGCGGGACGAAACGTCGGGAACATCAACCCAACAAGCCCGGAAAACGAAATTCTACATCATGACACCGACCGTGAACGCCTTCCTCCATTTATCATATGACATTTATTTTTAGATCTCATTTTAAACGAAACACATAAAACGAAACGTTTTCAGCCAGCCTGCAAAGTTTATTTACTTTGTTTTTAAAGTTTTTTAAATAGTTTATATAACTAGGTCCAAAATAACTAGTTCTTATTAGTTTAATCACTTATGAAGAAAGTGATGTTAAACAATTTATTCTTCTTCTTCTGTCGCATGTGAGCGACCATTGTACAGTGTATCTGAGTGTCAAAGCTCCGCGTCAATATTTCTCAAATATTCTATTGCCCTTGACGTCACCTCATGGATTTCCCCATAATCCCCTTGGAACTTCTTATTTGGACAGTGCCCCACGATGTAATCAATCGACTCGATCTTGCCACACCCGGAGGAAGGATGTTCCCTCGTTTTCAAACAATTTATGAATATGTACATGTGAAATTTTGTTTCGCAGATTGTTTTCGTACTCGTACTGGAATAATTGTATAAAATGTTTCGCTATAAAGGTAACTAAAAAATATATGTGGAGAAATTGAAAATGGGTAATAAATTTAGTACAATACGTATGTAGGTAAAGGTATACAACTTGCAGAAATGGGTTTAAAATGAATATCAACTAGACCACCAATGTTATTGTCTGTAAGACCAATTGTTGGGGGGTCAATTGTCGGTGCAGCATGGTAAACTCGTTATTTTTGTAATTATTTGAAAACAGTAAAGCTCCTTTGTTTCAAGATTGTGTACTTTCCTCTGTTTCTCGATGCGCTTATAGCTTTCTGAAGTATCGATAAGAATGCTCAAGTCTATGTATGTACATAGTAACAAATTGAAAGGATTGCTTGTATTGTCTGAAAGGTTAAACTCGTCCAGACTTCATAATCTCTTGTTCATCTTCTGGTATCTATTATCTATAACTTCTCTATCTTCATTGTATTGTCTATATTAGACATCCGCTAAAGCTAGACGATAATCTGATACAGGCGGAGGAAAATTATAAAGAAACTCACAATACTCATATACTATAGAAATAAATGAGTTGAAAAGAACATAAAACATTGGCCCTTTATATCTTTTAGTTATATTTTCTATAATATGATTTTTTAGTAACTTATAAAGTATCTACACAATAATATTTATAATACATCAATAGCACGTATAGGTACACATTCAGACTCATACAAGGTGTCATGCTACCAAGGCCATTACGTTATCTCAAACAAATACAAAGATAAATTTTGTACTACTACCTAACTATAAATCTATAACTTCGTAACAAAACTCTGCCTTTTTGTATTGAATTTCACTGTTTATTGTGGAGTTATATATCCGCACTATTTATAAAATCAGTTCAGCACTGAAACTTTATAAACATCCTATATTCGGAGCAAAATGATATTTATGTCTTTTCTTTAACCCCTCATGAATTAAAGCTGTGAATGGCTATATCCCACGGAAGGTGAATCCTGCTTCGTCCGTAGATTCGCATGCCGTGGGAAGGAGTGAGTCCGTGAATCTACAGACTTTTTCATAGCGATTTGTATGGCGGTACGTGATATCGCAGACGTGCACGGATCGTGGGAAATAGGTTGCCTGTGAATCCGCGGACACGCCTTGATGAATCCAGATGAATCCGTCTAATCCATAGCGTTTGGATAACTTGCAATACAAGTGTTGAATCCAATATACATATACGTAGATATTTCTTTAGGAAACATCCCAAACAGACAGTTTTTTTAATTTTATTTCTTCTTTTCTATTTTAAAATGTATTTTAATTAAAATTAAACTTTTTTTTCAATTATTTTAATGTTAATTTATAGTTTGATAATTACAAAATGTGTAATATAATTATGTGTGTGTGTGTGTGTGTGTGTGTGTGTGTGTGTGTGTGTGTGTGTGTGTGTGTGTGTGTGTGTGTGTGTGTGTGTGTGTGTGTGTGTGTGTGTGTGAGGGTGTGTGTGTGTGTGTGTGTGTGTGTGTGTGTGTGTGTGTGTGTGTGTGTTGATTCTCACAAAATAAAAAACGTTTTATTAAAAAATATAATTATGTATATATTTATGTAGGTACCTATTAGCTTATTACGTTACTTCATTTTCTATAGTATAACTATTAAACGTAATACATATATATTCCATTTGTCGCCGCCCACAAGTTTTTTGTGTATATGAGTAAAAAGGCGTGTGGATGGAACGTTTGTCTTGGCTCGTTTACGTAACAGACCGTTGACGCCTTTTTACTCATGAACGCAAAAAACTCGTAGACGCTCGCAAGCGTGTGGCGGCGATATTAACTTTTACTTAAAGTATTATACCGAATCGGTAGGTATTACCTATATAATTGGCACCAGGAATGACGTCACAGTCTTTTCCCACGGCATTAAGGTTCAAAATCGCGTGACAATCGCATGATAAAATGGTAAAAATAGCGTTTTTTTAATTTTTTGAGGTTAATTTTGCGTCTATCAAAAAACTTTTACGGTTATTCCCTAGGTTTTAATGCATATTATCAGTACAAAAAAAAAATTTACTCAACGACTTTCAGGAAACGAGTTTCCGTCTTTCGGAAAAAAGATCAGAGGTGTTTTCCATTTTTTTTTGAGAAATCTATACAAGATATAAAAAATCTTTTACGGTTATATACGGTTATATAAAGGTTCAATGCATCTACCCTATTTTGTTCCAAAGCATAATTAATAACGGTTGTTGAGATAGAAGGTCTCCCGTTCTTAGAAATTTTTGATATGTCGGTATGCATACTCTTAACATTACTTACTGTAAATTAATACTGATTCAAAAGTTATTCATAGGTACAAAAATACATAATACAAGAATATGATACTAAATTGATAACATGTAGCTACCTACATTAACTGAAAATAACGTGTTGTAAGTTTTGCTAGTCGGGTAATTTGTATATTTTTGTAACAATTTTACAATAAAAATAATTATTATTCGATATATTTTCGGATATATATTTACTAACAACGAGGGTTGTCAACCGTACTAGAGTATAATAATAATATTGAAAATGAGTTGCAAGAAATATATGGATCGCAAAATACTATATTTTTTTTTTGGCAACATTAAAACTAAGAAAATATCAACCAAATCCGCTTCACTTGTAAAATTTAAACGCAGTTTAAGAATTATATCATTGCCTGCAGTTTTCGACTGACGAATGAGTGTGTAATTTACATTAATTTGAAAATTGAGAAAACCACACTTTTCTAGCAAATAAAAATATTATAAAATTCAAGCAGTTCATAAAATGACAGTTTTTATTTAAATAGACAAGTAGATATTTATTTATTTATTGCACATGGAACAGATACAGTCACAAAAACAAACATTGGCAGGTACATTAATACAAAAATATCAATACACAAGACCAATTACATCCGTTCACAATTAGCACACACGCAAAACAAATAGATTACAAAACATAGTTAAAAATATATATCTTATATCTATAAAACATTTATGGTAGGGAAGGAGGAAGCATGGGAAGAGGAAGAAGAAGAGGAAGAAAGGAGGGGATAATGAAGGAAGCAACAAAAAAAGAGTTAAGAACTGATATCAAGAACAATAAGATAATGTGTATGTTTTCTTTTATTTTCATAAAATTATCGAATTACACCCTGATACATATTTGTACACTTCATAACAAGCTTAAAAGCTTGTGTCGTGAAGTGGGGTATGTCGGCATCGAGGATCGAGCGCGTTAGCAACCAGGCTTCCGATAACTTTTTAAAATTACTTATTGTTACATATATATTAAGATTATTGTCTAAGAGCACACGCCGACAAACTTGTTAGGTTTGGCGTGACTTGATTGTTGTAATTTGTATATATTTTGTGACTAATAAAAGAGATTTTAAAAAAAAAAAAAAAAAAGATGCAGATGGAATAATCAGCTGAAAAAATGTTGACAACCCTACTTACATGTTTCAGCGCGTGTATACACAACGGTTTCCGAAGAAAAACCCATAGGAGTATTTACGATGATGTAGTATGAACCCCAAAAAACACAAAAACCCTTCAGAAATATGACGTACTTAATGTAGTTCTGGACAATTTACATCCAGACCTGCATTAAATTGTACCACAAATGTGTTATAGTTTTGTATTGTCTATGTGTTTATTGCTTTCATTCTTTTTTGTTGTGTTTATTGATTTATTGCATTTGATTTTGTGTTTGTAAACCTGACGATTCCAAGTGCCCTAAATATGGTCTACAGATGATTAAAAACCAATAAAAAATCCTCAAATAATAAAAGCTTAAACTTTTTAGTTGGATTTCAGTAGATGAATTATTTATAAAATGTTGAAATCATTGTCTATCCCATTTTAGATCCGCTTTCTTATTCGTATTTTTTAATCTATTCTAGTTCCAAATATAATTTACTCGAATACTAATCGATACAATTAATTTTATTTACAAAATTCAATTAGATTTGTGCTTTTATCCCTAAAAAAAATCCTGTGTGGCTTTTGTACGGCTTTTGTGGGGTTTATTTATTTTGAGCAATATGCTTATGGGTTTCGTACTGTTACAATATACAACGAGAGTGAAAGAGATGCAGATACCCGCATGATTCGAAAAATAAAAATCAAAATAAATAATGTATAAATTTATATTCCCCAGTTGCCATAGAGTGGGGAACATTATATTTTCTTATTATTTATTGAATTAATTTTTCTGGAATTTTGTTACATCGAATTATAAGTCCATGTGGTGCATTTTATCAGTATGATGCCAATCTTTCAAATGTCTCCCTTCAAAAATTATGTACCTAATCTATTAGTCTAAATAACACACGAATGATAAAGAAATTATAATTTTATTTAAAATGAAAAAAAGTTTAAGGTACCAATCATTATATTTTTCTAATACCATGGACCTGAAACAGCACAATTTTTGCACTGTTACTGGGCCGGTATTCTTTTATTCTGATGATATCGACATTAATAATATTAAAAATAAATAAATAAATTATTTAATGGGTTCTCTAATTTCCAGTTATGGCAGACATTTTTTCCCGTACAAAATAAATATAATGTACACCCCGACACATAATGCGCCCGCTACACGCTCGCGAGTCACCGCGACCTTTTGGTGTTCATGAGTAAAAAGGGGTGCGGATGGATCGTTTGTCTTGACATGTACGTAACCGACCGTTGACGCCTTTTTACTCATGAACACCAAAAGGTCGTGGTGACTCGCGAGCGTGTAGCGGGCCCATAACGGGACTGAGAGAGATTAGCAGCTAATTTGAGAAAAACCGGTGTTGAAAAATAACGCGTGATACAAGATACAAAAACTCCGTGTGACAAACTTTAAAAAATATCACCCACAAACAAGTTTAATTAATGCCGCAGGCAATGCTTTCTTTTTTTTTTTTACTAAATTACAATTAATATTGGTGTAAAGACAATAATTTATTCTCGTACCTGATCGATCTAATTTTTAAACACAAAAACAGAATTAGTATATATTCAACAGTATGACAGAGATAATTATTATTATCTATTTATTATATTATATATTTATTTATTTATTGCTTCAACGGACTCAAGATATTTTCAAAATTTACAACGTTAAAGTTAAAAAGTTAAAAATATTAATACAATGAATTATTATATTATTATAAAAATAGGGAACTATTTCCCCATACCCCGTGCACGAAATCATCCATCCGGAAGGGATTAATCCAGATTCGCGTACGAATCCGGATTCACTTGTCGTGGGAAGGCACCCGAAGGAAAACCCTACCTTGTTTTATTGCGTGGGAGTTTGTAATAAGATACATTATTTCTTATGAACAATGTTATCACGAGGATAAATGTACTGGAAAATTAATCACGAATCATAGAATAATCACACTTTATCAAAAGTCAAATGCGTTTTGGTTTTTATTACCAGATTCTTTGAATGTAGAAGTAGGTAATTTTAACATTTGTATAAAAACATATGTAATACACCGATATATTTCCCTTGAGGTTCCCTGTAATGGTGTAGGTAATATTTTTTGTCCGCAATATTAAAATTCTTATAGATAAATTTTTTATAGTGACAATATTCCATGTCGTCACTGTTTTTTGTCAATGGTTTCGAATTGAGTAATAAATAAAAATCTATCAGATTTACATATATTGAAAAATAATGGAATATAGAAGAGATATCTACACCGAATAATAAAATCCGCGCTAAAAACAAATCCACAACACATCAACGAGTAGCGAAATAAAAACATGAAAAATGTGAAAGTGCGGGAGATATATGGGGTGGTTGTAAATGTAACATCTCGGAGAAAATAAGCTCCTTAGAAGACAAATCTTTCAATGTCGTGGAATTCTTACAGCTCACAAATATCTCTCATATTTGAAAGATTTTATCCTCACTCTCCGGCATAATATTAATCCAGTAGAGAAGAAGAAAAGAAAAACAAACCAAAGCGGAAAATTAAGAAACTTCTACTATGTAATAGTACTAGCAAAAGCTATGCATGAACTTTTTTATAACGGGCAACATTTCAGTGAGCAACACCTATTTTCTTAATATTAGTATATTTTTATCCTTCTTAGGTATCTGCACATTGTTTATATTTCATTTATGAAGAATTTCTTACACTTTTCTCTAATTTATCTATTTTTCTAGTAACTTTATAATGGGAGTATATTCAATTCATTTCTTCTACACCACTAACGCCTTCTAGGAATGTAAAAGTTTACCGCAACTAGTGAAAACAATGATTTATGATTTAAAACTATCTAGCGACTTTGCAATATTTTACATATTATCATAATATTATTACGTGTAGTCATTTTATAAAACCTTATTACCAGCTGAAATGGACTGTATTGAGGTTGCAAAGGTCGACAAAAATAATAACCTTCATACAAAACGTAACAGCTGTATACATATTATACTACTCAATTTCTGAGTTGCTGTTTGACTTCTGGGTTCACTGTTTTATGCAGTACCTTGGAAACGTATTTTTATTTCTCCATTCATCCTGACGTGTTTCTTTAGGAATAGACATTGAAATCCTATTGACCAAAGTTGGTATGGTCATATACTCGATGGTATATACAAGCCCTAATTTTATATCAGGTAATTCTTCCGGGTTGCCCTCTGCCAGGAAGGTCATAGAAGATATGGAAAGACAATCGTAACTCAGGAGTCACCATCTACTCGTATATGACTGTTTAATAGAGCATCGGATCTAAACGAAGAAGTACAAAACTTGTCAGTTTGCTTATTTTTTGAAAATATGCGTCCTTCTTTGAAAGTCTTATATGTTTGTACATCTGGGTCTCCTCACAACTCCTCTTTCAACCATTATTATCAATTCTCTTTGTAATCCTTGTATCATTACATATACTACACATCGCTATCATTAAAAAGTTTTTTAAGACTGTTTGATACTTAATATTACATAATAAATTTATGTAATTGTATTACATTAACAAGAGCGGTAAAATTATAATACATATTATCAGATTATATACCCAAATTCCTTATCCCATCATCTTTACTACCTACTTACGAGTTACTTAATAACACACCGACCTGAAGATTTGCAAACATGTCAACGAGACACAGGGTCGCGACGCACTTAAACTTTGTATATTATGATTACGATATTTCAAGTTGTGAGCTTCACAATACTCTAAGGGTCTTATGAAGCCATTCATGTAGTAGAAAAAGGTCTACCATCTGATATAATTAGTACAGGTACTCGCAATCCTACTATTTCATATTTCCATATTGCTCATGGACCTAGAGAATGTTTCCTAGGTTTCAATTCCCAGAGTTATTTTGTGCAACGGGCTTTACCTCTTATTTTTCCTATGCGCAGCACATGTTAGACGCTTCTCCATGGCTCTGCAATTTCAACGGTAAGTAAGATTGGTTGTGTTTCTGGTTTGACACGCAAAATAAATAAATTAATATAAAATATAGAAACTATCATAATATAACTTATTTAACTGATTTATGCAAAAGGTTTACGATTTATAATAATAATTATTGAGAAGCTACTTAAAACAAAATAATCACAGAACTTCGCTAACTTACTGTTATTTAAAATATTTCCAACTAAAATATTATTTTATTTACCCAGCTTCCTTCAAAATGTTAGGTCTAAGTTCATACTCAGTATGTAAATGAAAGGATAATAATTGTTAGTACCTATAACCTAACTTGGGAGGTAAACAGTTTTAGGTAGTATTTAATGTTACCTAAGTTATCGATAGGTGTTCATATAGCCAAAGGGATCCTACAAGCTTATTTTCAAGAATTCCTTTACTTTAATATGGCTCTTATTTATTTATTTTTTGGGAAGACATTTTTTATAGTTTTGAAGGTACGTAGTGTTCTTGAGTTTACACACCAGAAGGGTTATAGTTTAAAATCCACATATTTTGGTTCGTGGAGTTACAGAATTGGGAATATTTCTTACTTTTTTTATATCTTATATAGTTAAAGGCGTTTATATTGTTATGTAAGTAGTGTGTAATGTATACACTTACCTATGTATTTAAACAAATTTGATAATATTGATAAGACAGGGTTACTTATGAGGAGGTCACCCCTCGCCTCTGCTAGATACATAAATTTATTGCTTTACCACCGAAATATTTTTGTGTGTTTGAAGAAATATTTTATTCGTTTTCTACAGCGGTTTATGTTTCTATTCTTCCTACATTGTTTTGTTAGCTACTGATGTTCTCTATAAAGATGGTGGGCGTCAAGTGGGGATAGATTCATCAAATATTTGACACACTTATTCCAGGGATACGACACTCAATGTAAATTTTATGAAAACACAAGGACAATGTAGAAAAAAAGTAAGTATTTTACATAGCCCGTTCTAAGAACTTCTCAAAATAGAAATATTAATAAGCGTATAATGTTTCTTTGGTTTTTCGGTCAATAATTTTGGGCAATCACTATCGGAGTTTCCCATCTGCAATATATTGTGGACAAAAATCACAAGTTTTCAAAACCCAATTTTCTTCTTACCGTAACAAAATTTTAATTTACAAATTTTAGCAGTTTACAGCAATATGTTTGTTATGTAGGTATATTATGGTGTGATATGATTGTGACAAGTTCGTGATAAAACATAACATCTTTTAGCAATTATGCAGGCACCTTGGTAAGCATATTTTTTTATCTCAAAAAATACTAGAACGGTAAGTTTACTAAGTAGATGTAGCTTGCGTAACTTGCATGACAGTTAAAATAACGAAGAATGTTACCAAATGAAGTCCTTTTGGTTACAAAAAATCCTGTATTGAATAAAAAAAAACGAAAACAAATAAATTATCGTTTCATTAAATTTATTTATTTATACAAAAGTTGTTTGTTTGATAAAATATAAGAAAAACCGTGGGAGATACCAAGTATATAGGAAATACCAAACTAGTGTATGCTTCATTTAATTTCATTAATACTGCAGTACGAGCATCAGCTTTGATCATGTCGGTATGAAAATAGCAAAGTGAGTGAGAATTTTAATAATATTTTCTCATTTTGTATAGTTGGTAATATCATAAAGCTAGTATTATATGTATACATATACCTTTGAATACTATAGTTATGTATTGTGCAAGAGAAAATCGAATTGTGCACTCTGTGCCTGGAAAACCCCAAAGATCAGAGACGGGATGAGATACGAAAATAACGTAGGTTTTCTTTTTCAATGAATATGGCAATATATTGAAGACCATAGTCAAATGTCCTCTTATTGGATAGTAGACGTATTCGTGATATATTATTATTTATTTATTTACATTATGGCAATCCACCCGTAAAGAGTGACGTTAGCCTATACAAAACAAAATGAAATTAAATCCATACAATATCATAATAATTGTAATTACTGCTATTATCAAGTACTTCGCTTTTTCTCATTTTCTTCAGGTAATACGAGTATAGGAAGTTCTCAACTCCCTATACGCAGAGCACAGGTTTTCTTCCAAATGCAGACATGAAAAAAACAGCGATCTGTTACACGTATTTTGCAATAATTGCCTCACATTAGTTGTCTCGCCTTACAACGCCTCTGTTGATAGATTTGAAAAATAATATAAATAGCAGAAGACAGGATGTCCGCATTATTTTACTGTCATAAAGAAAGTGCATCACAATGGAACTATATATATTATGAAACACGTCTAACGTACCTTTGTAAAAGTAATTCTTCGCTACATTTCTCACCGCAAAGGAGAACATTATGTAAACGAATGTTTATGTTTTTCTTACTCCTGATTCTGAAACAAAATGTCCATATATTATTACAGTACTCTACGAATGAATTAGGGTATCACTTCCAAAAGAGTTTTTTTTTCAATCATACACATACATTGTAACAGTTATAAAAAAATACTAATTACATCAAAAGTGTACAGTGTGCATGTTGATATACAGAGTCACGCCAAACCTTATCCAGGTTTGTCGGCGCGTACTCATTACATCAACATTGCACACCACAAAAATACTCATAGGTATAACATATAAGAAAACAATGAGAAATGTTATTCATTTATTTATTTTATTTAGTTACAATATAACACAGCTCAACGTTACAGCGTTAGCCTTTGTGCTGAGCTGTGTACAGAAGAAGAGTATGTATAAGAGATTATGTATAAATAAAGTTACATTTTTGCAACCATTTTTGTATGTGTTTCCTTACCATACATTTATTCTTACACCGCTTAATGGTAGTCCTAAAATCGGGGAGACATGCGCGCGAGAAGATCCCATAAATGCGAATGACAGGGCCGTACATGGGCCAACTATTGGAGGTTCTTGATTTGAGGCATCCGGACACGGAAAGTAAGTAAGTAATGGTAGTCGGCAACATGTTTAACAATTTGGGCACATTATAGCTCAGGGTACGTTTACCATATTTGTTATTACATTTGGGTATGGAATACCCATCACTCACTCTAAATCTAGTGCTGTGCTCATGTTGCGGTGCGGTACTAGTTTGTATTCATAATTTGGCGCAAGAAATAGCGATACAGTCATAAGCTCATCCTCCTTTTTATTTTTAAGCTTTCTTACTATTTAATTCTAATGTAGTTGCAAAATGTCCAATGATTAAACAAGCAATGTATTGAATTAGTATATATAACAGGTTAAAGGTGAAATAACGAGATTGCAGTGTTATAATAATAAAGTGACGTAATAGAATAGGTATTTGTTTATAGAAAAGTAACATGAAAAGAATGGGATTAGAGGTCTTTATCCATAAATCTTTAGTGCTCTCCTCTCAGGAAACGTCTATTGTTGGTATATAATGAACTACGTGAGGCATTGTTGCGAGTGATTGCCGAGAATGACTTACTCGTACTTATGGGAGGGAGAAATTGTCAAACGGTGAGAAAATTTACATCCCTACAGATAAAATTATTTATCAATTTTTGGAGCCATTAGCGTAGTATGTAGAATAACGTCTTATTTTGTAAATCATATTTTATTTATTTGATCTTAACATTTGATATACATTGTTTATGTTTGCCTCCCCCACTAGGAATATCCTGTGTCGGGATATAATTTTTAAGTGACCAGTAAGGGTTTGTATAATAAAGAAAGAAAAAATATTTATTTAAGTATTTACTCTTAATTCGATTCAATACAAAATGCAGAAAATTGTATACAATAAGACAGCGTGAAATTTGTTACCTAGGGAGAGATTATGTGATTTCTTCCAGCTAACCATCACTATATCACGAAATTTAGCAAGTGATTTACTCTTGTTCTGAATGTCTTGTAAATATTGGTTTTAAATCTGGTGAATTTCTATTTTGAATTTCTTTTATTTACTTATGTGACATCATTTTGGTCCTTTGTAAAATAAATACGTGAGTGTAGACCGCATGTCGAAGATCAGTGACTGTGAAGAAAATGTGGAAAAACAAAAAAGTCACACGTAGTGGGCGTTTTTGGTAGAAGAGTAGGTAATATTGGTTGAATGTGGGACGTGGGTGGGTGCGCTTATTATAGAATATCATTATACTGCGTACATTGTTAGATGGCTGTTTTTTGTAAAAGAATGCGAATGTTACTAATAGGGCCAAAAAAACCACCCAGGCTTTTGAATATTTGCTCATATTTATGGATAGACTAACACTATTCAATACATACCTAGCAGCTTACATGTTTATAATTTATAATATATGGTACCTGGGTATATGTTTTCTTTATTGTTGTTTTGATTTTGTAAGGAATGCATTGATTTGGTTTTTGATATAAATAATGTTGTGCTAGATTGTTTGCTAATTTGGTAATTTTGCTCATGATTTTAGGGTGCTTTTTTTTAATTACTCGTAATTTTGGATATGATATTGAGATGTTTATATATGGGCATAAGTACTTGTTTTTTTATGATTTTTTATAGGTTTTTAATGTGACCCTTTTTTTAAAACGCTTTTGGTCTTTTTTTTTAAACAATGTTGTCAGAATATGTATATTTTTTAGGTTTGATTTTTTTTTTGTTTTTCAATCTGTTTTAATTTTACAGTTTTTTTTTAATTTCTCAGTTTTGTTGTAATATTGTTATGTATATTACTGTCTAAAAGCCTAACCGCCGTATAAATTGTTATAAATAAAATAAACACTAAACATCCAAAATATTTCTGAAAAAATAATTGTATAGTACTTTCCAGCTCGCTTCACAGTAAACCAAAAGCTTGCGTCGTAATGCAGAATACATCGTAAGCGCCAAGATTCAAGTGTGTTACTTCTCGTTTGGAAGATCCTCCTTTCAACCGACTAATTCTACACCTCCCTAGGAAGGTACTACGAGTACATTAACTACAATATAGTACATTAACTATAACTATAATATGCTATTAGCATTCAGTACCTAAGCCTGGGCCTAATCGCGTTATAAATAGCGTAAATCTCTGTTAGCAAGTTCTAGAATTTCTATCTGAAGAGTGCTGACATGCACTCTTTCGTTTTGTTAAAGGTAATGTAAATTATTTTGTTTATAGTAGGTAAAAGTGAAAATAAATCTAGATTAATTGAAGTGAGCAGAGGGTTATAAATGAAAGGAAATCTTCTTCTCCTTAGCATTTATTAATCCCACATGGTGGTGGGGTCTGCTTTTCGTATGTTTCGCCGCCACTTTGCTCTGTCTTGCGCATCCTCCGGTAGAACATCACTCTCTCTCATGTCCTGCCTCACCACTTCCCTCCACCTGCGCTTGGGTCTTCCTCTGGATCTCCTACCGGGAATATTGAGTGATTGTGCCCTGTTGCCAACATACTCTGGCGGTCTTCTGCTGACATGCCCGTACCATTATAAATGAATGGAAATGAATAGGTCAAATAATATTCGCGTCATACGTCGAATAGCTATCAAGGATATGGTTGTATAGATATTAAAATAAGTTTTGCGGTAAACGGGTTTTCATTTAAAAAACCATTAAACGTAACAGCAATAGTGTGCTGGTATTTTATTGATAATACTAAAATGTCTCCCACGAAATTCTAATGTCAATCCGATACAAATTTGAAAAGGCAGTTAATGCGTAGGTCGAAGGGAACCAAAATAGACATAATGCCCTATCATCGATGGATTTGGCATTAATTTCAAAATACTAGAGTTAACAATATAAATAAATTTATGATAAAATCTAACTCGTGTAACACTACTAAATTTAAGTATTATTACGCGACCGGTTTCGTGTCTAAGTGAATTCAATTTATCAGATGTAAATTGCATATGCAATTGTGGTTTACGCACTTGTTTTAAAAAGCTAGGTTCTGTTTTATAAAATTTATTTACCTATTAATATAATAATCTGCTGGATTTCACCAACTTTTTAGGTAATGAATGGCGGAGATAGGAACCACCTGGCGCAAATTTTGTTTGAAAAATAATGAAAAATGGCTCCTATCTCCACTATTCCTCAAATAAAAAATGGAAGCAAATTTATTAAGTGATTCTCAGCTATTAATTAGTTAAGAGCAATTCAAGAGTAAAAAATATTTATGACGCAACAAATAATGAATTCTAAATCGCTCGCGGACGATAGAAAAGTCGAAATAGAAAAAAAAAAGACAAAATAGAGAATCAAATACTTTTAGTAAGACAATTTGCACACATCTGTTTCGCTAGTTGTTCATTAACTACTTTGAGACTATTTTTCCAGTATAAGTACTTCAATTATCTTAAGCAGGATTTTCATTATTCGGAATGAAAATAGTTTTATAATAATTTATAATAAGTAAAACTTCTATAAAATCAATGATTAGTATACTTAGGAATGCTGCATTTGCATTTTTAGGTTTACTTGTACCTTAGTATTACGTACTCGTTTCTGTTGTATTTGGTTGCTACTTCCAATATAATGAAACAGTATTTTTCTTCACCATTGAGTACTATCTACCTAAAATACGATGATAATAGTGGTAAATTAATATTGACATCATTTACTCTTGCAGCGGCATTTCAATAAAATAATTACATCGCATTGCAACATTGCCAGAATAATACCGAATATAATAAAATATATTGGGTATTTACATTACAGATTATTGGACAATATTAGGTACTCTTTATATATTTAATATATAATTTTCTGGTTAAATATCGTAACGTTAAAAAATAGCAGTCACATTGCAGAATCTTCAACTAATTGTCAACTGAGTAGTGATTTCGTTATTGTACAGGGGGAATTGTTTTACTAATCACTTATTTAAATCATAATCGGGAATTCAGCGATCATGTTGAAAGAATGGATCCCACAAGAATTCCTAAGCGCGTCATGCAAGAGATCCCTGAAGGACGCCGACCACCGAGACGTCCATCGAAAAGATGGAGAGAGAATTGGACTTCTTCATCACAGGAACGAGACTTGAGCCCTGACTAAACAGACCCAAGATATTCAAGGAGAAAGACGACGAAGAAGAAGAAGAAGACTTATTTAAATATAAAAACGACAATATAGCTGGAACACTATTTATATTTTTTAAATGAACCAGTTGCATATTGTCAGTTCTTTCTTAAAGCGACCAGATTTAGATATCATTAACATTGATCGGCAAAACAATGCAAAACAAAAATACTTTTTCGGCGATCCCTGAATATTAATAAGCTTTACGTCGTATACCTACTGTGTTTTTATACTCGTATCTCCCTGGCTGATTTCCAAACAAAAATATTGAGAATTAGATGGGGCGTTATTTCGAAAATCCAATTTTAATATTTAATTAACAACTTCGCAAGTTTTATTGATTTATCTCAGTTTCTAAACACTTTTGTGAAGTTACGAGTCAAATTTTATTTATCAGTAAGTTTAAAACTTCTTGAAGAGTAAGAAAGGAAAAGAAAAGACTTTCCATATTAAACAAAAAATCTAAGCGTCACTTAATTGTCTCTCATTTGGTGTTATGTACTAAAATTTTAGTATACTTATATTTTGAATGATCTATCATTAAATGAGAATTAGGTACAAGATGCGAGAATAATATTTTATTTTGTATTTTATAATCTCTTCTTCTTCCTTTCTTTAGATCAGTTGATCTGTTTTGACAGAAAGCTCCTCTACTCCTGGGACGCCAAGAACCAACTATCCCTCCATCTTTTGGGCGGTCTTCCAGGAAGAAGACGACCAGGTGGTATTTCGTTGGCTGCAATATGTAAGGGGTTCTGGAGTCGGCCATTCTGTTTACATGACCCCTCCAGAATCTTCTTCTTGCTCTGCTCCATCTCACGATATCTTCCGTGCCACAGGTCCGTCTTATTTCTTCGTTACGGATTCGATCTCTGAGCGTTTTCCCTGTGTTTGCCCTTAAAGTTTTCATTTCAGATGTTCTGAGCAGGTTCTTTATTCTTGTTGTGTCAGCTCATTTATAATCTCAACAATGATTATTCTTCTAGAAGTTTCTATAGTCAAATTACCAATCACACTGTACATAATATAATTCGCTACGACTAACAAAGTATCAATTCAATGAAATCAATATCACTCTGCAATCAGTGTATGATGTAAGAATTATCCCGTGAAAATGAAAGTCAGCTGGTTCGATCTTTTACACTACAACTAGTTCAATCGGTGAATATTATTTCTGTTACAATTGATTAATATTACGTGCTACCTTCTTGTCACAAGCGTATAATCTATTTTTGAAACATGCATTCTATCATCAGATTTCTTGTTATTGCTTATCCAATTGATGGGTGGTGTTTCGACATCAATTCATTCAACCTGGTTTCTTCTTTATCTTGTATATATAAACAACTCAACGGATGGCGGTACTATCTGAAATTGGGTGCATATGAAATAGGTTGTTGTGTATCATATACACAACTGCCAAAAAAAATCACTTTGGCAGCAGGATGTGGTGGAATGGGTGAACGTTGCTCTGAGCATAAAGTGATCACTTAAGCCAGCCAAAGCCGACTCGTAAGCGTCGGAACATCCATCCTAGGGAGCTCACATAATAACCTTACTTGATGTTGATACCACCCGCCTTCGTTGAGGAAAATCTCAATTATTATAAACAAGTTGATCATCATTCTCATCATAACTTTTGTACCCGCTCAAACGTTCAAAAAGGCTGTATGATTTGGATTTTGTATTTTCTGTAAGACAAAGCTGATTGAATCGTCATATGTAAAGTGTAATTTCAACATATTAAAAATTCAAAATTCCTCCACGAATAACATAATGTAATGTACCTACTAATTATTTTTCATCATTGTCTCTTTCAAAAATATTTACTCATCATACCTACACATGATCAGTAAAAACAGTCACAGTAATTATTAGGGCACACTTTCACTCGGTGTATTATTGTAGTTTTATGCAACATATTGGAAAAATAATTTTAAGTTTAATTTAATTTAGATTATAATGATTGCATAATGTACTAACATTTCCTACTTATTCTAGACTAGCTGTATTTCCCGTGCTTCGCAACGGCTAAAATTGTGTACGGGTGGTGAAGTTACATCGTCTTAGAATTAAATACCTAATGGAATAAATTTTTGGCATATAGGAAGGAATATATTTGTTTTACCTAGTAAAATTATTTTTTATGTATATAGGATTCTGCTAAATTCAAATTTCACAAAAAGATAGTAAAAAAAAGAAGAAAAAAGCGTTGGGTATGGAGTGGGATCGAACTCGTACCCTCGCATCGCATAACACTCAATTTAAGTTAAGTACGCTAGCCCCTACACCACGCGAGTCAAAACAGATGACGACAGAAAGCGCCGCGGAGCAAATGTCAAAACAATTTTTTAATTATTATAGACACATTTTTAGTCATACAGAAGTATTTGTAGAGCAAAAACATTGTATAAAAATAATCCTTAGATGTATATCCTAGTTCTAGATTATGTAACGACGCAAACAAATTTAAAAACCATATTAACGGGACTACTTTAAATGGCTTCTTTCATTTTCATACTAACTTGATAGAATTCAGTATCTTGGGAAAATTGATAATTTTACCAAACCACGATACAAATCATATATTTTAATAGCCTATGTTGAAGCCGAGATTCCATTTATAAGTTTATTTAATAGATGGATGTCTAAAATCGTCTGGTATTAATGTTTACTCCGGACGCAAATCGTCATTTTTTTCAGGTTCTTTCCCGAGTCATTTATGATTCATAGATGGCGGTAGTGATGTTTTATAAAATCAGAAATGAAATAAAAAATCATTATAAATCAATAATTCCCTTTGTTGCACATATTTTTATCCAAAATATCAATACAATCTCGTGCAAAGTCAGTGGCGTATACGAATATCTACTTTTTGTATTGTACGTATATAATTAAAACAAAATTAAATTAGGTGCAATGCGAAATGTTTTTTGTAAACAGTATATATACAATTTTCAAAATAACGTTCCGATGTGATTGTGACGGCGTTTTGTCAAATACTCAACGCTGCCGAAAATCCACAATTATTAAGGAGATTAATAATATCTTAGTTTAAAAAATAATAATAAAGTTACCGTAGAATATAGAATGGTAACTATATTTTATGTTTTGATATATAGCTTTCTAACTTTATGTAAATAACTAAAAATATTGTCTTGTCTAGACATAGTATTCTGCATTAAACGAGTATGTTGCATAATTTGCGACTGAATAATGAAATAAATGTAGGTATAATGAACAATATCTAATAAACATGGTTGATTTTTTTATTTCACACTTGTTTTCTGAATCTCTATAACAAGCCGTACAACTATTTAGTATCACTCTTGTACCCAATTAGCGACAGGTGTACCTTCATACATGAATAGATGTCGATAGGTAGATAAATCACAAAACTTCACTCCTATGCTAAAATAAGATGTAATTTTTTTGCCTTGTGTTTTTTGTCAAATTCATACGAGGTGGTCGGTCGCTCGAATGCTAATCAAGTGGACGCGGGTTCAATCCCCGACTTGCTCCACTTCATTACACAAGCTTTTGAAGCTTTCTGTGAAGCGTAGAAAGATGTATTTGCCTTTATTTCGATAAACGCAGATTAATAAAAAAATATATATTGACAAACTTGGCGTTACCTCACATTAGGTAGAAATATATTATTGAAAATTATAACCTGTTTTACTCAGTGATTTTTCTTAGACATTCTCCAAGTTTTTTCTAGTCAATAGAGGAGAGTAGAAAGAAACCCTCAATGATTGCATGACCTTTCAATCTGGGAGAATAAATAAATGAATATTAAGAGGGGTACCCTCGGAAATGTGCTGTTGGCTGAATATTAATAAGATGTTACAAATTTGTATTGTGAATATTGACCTTTATGCAAATTTTACGTACCTAAGGGTCAAAATTAATAATGATTTCAACGAAATATTAATAAGTTTTCCAGTGCTGATTTTGCGCATATTATTAAATATGTATGTGGAATGTTAGTGCTTTTGGTTTCGCCTTTTAGTTTTCATAATATGCTTGTAGTATGTTTACTCTTACATGCAAATAAGAAGAACATTTAAAAGGGACGCAAATATTGCATTAAATATTGCACGGATGAGAAATACGAGTACAAGAATATTATTATGGATTCGAATGTGAAAATATTACATTGTTCCAATATAGTCATCCATAATTCAACAACTTAACAGATAGATTCCGATGAAAACGACACCAGAGTTTTTCCCAGATGAAAACTATTTATTCCACTTACAGGGAAAATGATCAAGGGCAGGGAACATCTCATAGTTATCCTCGTATTTCAAAATTAATTTTAAATAATTTTCCTAGATCAAAACGTCTCACATTCTAGATCTGCTCCCACATGCGTTGCCTCACGCAGTGTTTATTACCATCTTGAAAATTGAAATCATTCCAAACATCTTTATTGCATCAACTTTGAAATGGACAGAGCGTGTCACAATTTTTGAAAAGAAGCAAGCAATTCAGTTTTTTTTTAATAAAAAAATGTTAATTTTTTATAAGACATTTAGTAGAACGGAGATAGATCCATATTAATATATGTATATATATAACAATAAATACTAGATATATAAACATCGTGCTACGATGCTGTAGAATTGACCTACGAACTTATGGATAGCGAAAATCCCGTCTGAAATGATGTGTTTATGTTGTTACATGTTTATGCATTACATAATGAAATTTTAAAGGTCGTGAGTTAAACATATCTCGTAGTTTTTAATACTGAAGTATTACTTGATACTACCAAAGCACGTGTACGAGTATGTAATATAAGATTCGCAATGGGGTTGGTATTAAGTAGGTGTCTTATTTTCTCGTGCATATGTGAAATCCTCCCTGACCCGAAAAGAACCTCCGGTCTTATTACGCTCCATTTTTTGATGTCACAAAGCTTCACATTTTATTTCTACTAATTCGTGTCATTTGTCATTATTGCTTGCTGCAAAGCATGAGTGAAACGGTTGTAAAATTGATAGGGGTAGGCACGACAGTTCCCATAGTGCTTTTCATAAAAGTTCAATAACCATGCATCTTCAATGTCCTTATTTGAATTTCGGTGAAACGCTTGTCGTTTTTTTGGTATTGACTTGTTGGATTTCTTGTAAAATCATACATTTATTACAGATAGAGAAATACAAAATTTAATATGTTACTATATTTCTGTATGTGACTTTTTATATTACATATTGTCTATTGGTTGCGAATAAATGGCAAGAATGTTATTGGGTGCGTGTTTCTTGGTAAATTCCGCAAGAATTTCCATCGTTTAATACGAGTATTATTATCTAACGTCTATTATAGATAAGAGACGGGTAAAACGATTCTAGGCTAGCCCAACAAAAATCAATTATTTACAGTATGTTGATAGATAATATAATAGTTTATCATTTATCAGCTCGACTAAGTAGAAATGAAGTAACTCACTGTCTCTAATGCCAGATGATACAGTTACGTATCAGGTACCTACCTGCCTAATTATTTCTGCAAGATCTATGAAATTTATTGTTTTATTACAGAAATCTTTCGTAAGAACATGAGCGTCCTTGAGTTTAATTCCAAAGATTGAACAAATCTAAAGATAATGAGTTTTTGTATTTAGTAATACTTCTGTTCATCGTTCACTTTGATACTTACTCGTATCTGGAGGTCTGCGGATTGGATAATAAAATCATTATTATAAAACAGAATTGTATGTATATTATTCACATATAGATAACCATCAACTGTAAAGATTTCCCTGACATTGTCCTCACCTTTCAACAACAGAATTGTCTTTGAATAGCCCTACTGAAAGTAACGCCAGTTGTATTTTTCTTGTGTTAATTTAAGGAATGCCTTAGAAGATTAATTTTCTAGTTCTGAGTCAGTTCTCTTTAATTAGAAAATAGGTGTATACGAAGAAAAGTTTCCAAACAACAACAAGCAAAGAGTAATTAAGGAAAGGTGATTCTAATAAATAAACGCTTACATAGAAAAGTTAAGAGCTTACGTAAGTAGAAACAGATTGGATGAGTGTAATATGGAGGCTACTTTAGTAGATAAAAATAATCGTGTAACAAATTTACAAGTAAATACAATATATTTACAAGATAGAAAAGTTACAGTAAAAATATTACTTTAATTACGTCGAGAATAAAAAAGCGAAATTTCGAAGATTGCTAGGCACATACAGCATAAATTCAAACAAAAAACTCAAGAAAATTAGATAATCAAGCAGCGCGCATGCAAAAGAAACTATGATACTTAATTAATTGATGCTTGCTTGATATTTTTTATGTTTCCAGCTCATAACATTTACCATATTTTGAGGACTTTAAAAAGGGAAAAGCATCATAGCGCAAAGATTTCAGACATCGGCATAGAATGCAAGATGCTGGAACTCTGATTAACCTTATCATATTCGAGAGAAACTTATGATAGTAGTAATTGCACGCGACTATTCCGAATGAAGAAACTTTGTGACCTTTCTTTTTCCTTTGTGACCTTTCCCATGAGGAAAATTTGATTGCAAGTCGAGTTATATCGATGATGTACTCCCATTTATTATATACGCAGTAATATATTATAATACTATCATCATGCATATGAAGGTGTCGCGTAGGTTGGAAGTTTTCATGACAGCATATTATTTCAAACGATGCGATGATTGCATGTCAGATTTTTGGATTGACCAGTTATTTTTGTGTCAAAAAAGCATTTGGGACGCAAATATGGTTAAATATCTCCGGGATTTTCAGAAAATTGAAGTTTAATAAAAACACGAATACAATATTTCTATTTATACAGACTAAGAGTTGGTGTCACACGATGTAAAAAGAACCTTAAGAAGTGGGGGTACCTCTCCGCAGATGAAGACATCACTTGTGATTGTGGCGAAACCCAGGATGACAGCCACCTACTGATGTGTCCACTGATGGAGGAGGGCTGTACACCTGGGGTCCTGATTGTGGCCAATGACAAAGCGATGAAAGTCGCGGCTTATTTGAGTGGTAGACTTAGACCGGACACGTAAAGTAAGTACCTAAGTATTTAATATCCATTCCTGAGGCTTCTCATGGGGTAGGCAGAGAAGGGGGAACAATAAAGTAGAAACGTGTGTTTATATTTATTGTCATCTATTATGATTATTCTATAATAACTGCTTACTCGATAAATACCTATTTTAAAATGAGTGATTCGTATATTCCTACGTAGGAATTTGTGGGTCGCAAAGCATATTGTGTATATCGAGGAGAAAATTGAATTATGAGTAGAAGACCTAGTTACAATGTACTTGTGCATTGTATTAAGTTAGCTATAGTTTCTATTGCTTATGTATGTTGTTAAATATAGATATGATTGGAAGTGTTGTATTATAAGTTGTAATTATTGGAATTATTATTAGGAATATGTTTCATGCTCCACTTCCTTTACACAAGTGTCACTTTTTAAGGGAGGGTATAATGTTATTATATTTATTTAAGATAATCACTGTAGAACCTAAAAAAATGTATTGTTATTAATGTCAAAAATTAAATTTAAAAAAAAAAGTTTATGGAAATGGTTGAGATAATTTATGATAATGTTGTACAAGTCTGAAGTATAATTAACGCACTTATGTAATCTTGGTCCGTGTTCATTAATAATTCCGGGTTTAATAACCACGCTACCTACGAGTACTTTAGTGTTGAACATCCCTATTTTAGATTTGAGTGATGCTTCACATTTCGCCTCAAACTCGAATCGTATTTATTTGTGACGTCACGTTTATTTACGGAGAGAAATGAAACAAATATTTTCCATATTTGTTCAGTTGCGATGGATACATTTTTTTCTAGATAGATAGACGTGTTCTTTACTGAATGATATAATGAATCAAATAACTATAGGTAAATGTATTTTTGTAAAAAAAAATGTATTTTCTGCATAGATACATAGGATGACGAATATTTATCTTAACAGCTGTCAATATGGACTTTGAAATATTATGCTTATACTAATTGGACTGATTCGTACAAATTCCACTCGTTTATATACCTAGATGTGGGCGAAGGATGGTAGGTGAAGCGGAGCTAGGAGATATGTGTAAAACGTCATCACATAACCCAGTTGTTACTCATGAAACTTATTGGTTGATCCTGAGCTGTTGATATAATAAAGCCAGAGTTTGAGTTTAAGTAAAAACAAGCTGCCTTAATGCATAAAATAAGATCATTCACTCTCGCTAACCTCATTAACTTGGGAATTTTATATTATTATCCCATTACAAAAAACCAGGCATCGCTGGGTTAGGAACAACTACCCTGAATGACATGATTATTCCTTTAGGTTCCTACAAGAAAAGATTATACACTGTTCACAATCCATCGCTGAACACAAAGAGACCATCAGGCTTCGACAGAAAGCCATGAATTCATTTGTTTAATAATGAACAGGTGATAAACTGTATTGTAAATCATCCATGGTACCTACCCATTCTATAATACGATATTATTATTAACTATTTACTACTACAAGAATATTGTATAGGTCGATAATTCCTAATAAAGATTTCCTCTTAACGGGCTTCTTCGTTCTTAGTACTTCACTTCTAAGGGATTAGGACTATTAGGAGTTGGTTCCTTGAAATTAATACTTTGCATGAAGCCATCTCGGTATGAATAGTTAAACCGAATATCCGGTGAGTTACAGTCATTCCTTGAAATCGAACTGTGGAAGATTTCTGAGAATTTTTATTGACTGCCACACAGAACTTGCCTTCAAGAGAAATACGTTTCTCACTAATTTAGAATATGTATTTTAGTAAATAGGAGACCTACGACAATACAAATATTTATCAGTAAACCTTACAGACACCACTCACTATTTTGTACAAGATTCGAATCTAATCTAAATCTAGAAACCCAAGTGTCCTGACTACTCACTCATAACGCATCAGAGCCCAAACGGCTAATCCTCGAGAAGTGAAATAAGTAGGTAGCTTTTAATACAACACCTTCCGCTAAGAAGAGATTTTTGTGAATTCGGCCCTTAAGGGGGTGAAAAACAGGGTTAGAAGTTTTTCAGAGTATAGGTACAAACGGAAACTCGTAGTGGTACAAACTTGAGATTTAGCACATAGTTTCTCTTATCAAAATGAGCAATAGGGTGTTTGGCCGTTTTTCAAAATTTCTATTAAAAAGGATGAAAATGGTCTCAAAGAAAAGGGATGATTTTTAAATGTCTCTTAATAAGCTAAAAGTTAATTTTAGAGGATTTTCTAAAAAAAAAACGAATGTATACCTACTATAAGTACTTAGGTACTCTAAATAAAATAAGTACTAAACTGTACCTAGAATTCCCTTAGCTCATGATTATATCGCAACATCGTATGTTTATATAACTGTTGCCCACATTTAGAGATACGATAAAATATGTGTATTTTTACTGTGTTAAGAGTTTGTTGTTTTTTGTAAATATTTTTTCTCTCCGCATCAATATTTCACAAACATTAAATTACCTTGACGTCATCTCGAACTTCCCGGTTAGTACGGTACACCACAATGTGATCAACTGACTCGACCACAAACTCAATAAGGATTTTCACTCTTTCCCCACATATGAAAGAAGTGTCCACATCTCCTATCACGAGTTCGAATTCGGTTTGGTGTATATTGAATACCTACACTGACAAAAATCCACTGTATTATACTAGTAATACCTATTATTACGTGAAGTACTGTAGGTATAGTAGGTATCTACAACAGTCTATTACAGTGATTTAAACGCAGTGTCATCAGACCGGAACGGCTGTTGGATGCAACAGCTGCTGTAGTCGTTGTTTTGGTAATAATATTACCTACAGATAAACTGCAAACATCACTATCTAGTTACTTGTATCTATACTTAATATAGAGTTACAGCTGATATTGGCAGATAACATTATTGCTATTAGGTAATTACTAACATTATGGTACAACATATTAAGAGTACGCATACCGACATTTCAAAAATTTCTAAAAACGGGAGACTTTCTATCTCGACAACCGTTACTAAATATGCTTTGGAACAAAATAGGGTAGATGCATTGAACCTTTGTCTAGGGAATAACCGTAAAAGATTTTTTATATCTTGTTTACATTTCTCAAAAAGAATAATTAATAACACCTCTGTACTTTTTTCCGAAAGACGGAAACTCGTTTCCCGAAAGTCGCGGGGTAAATTTTTTTTTTGTACTGATAATATGCATCAAAATCTAGGGAATAACCGTAAAAGTTTTTTGATAGACGCAAAATTAACCCCAAAAATAGAAAAAACGCTATTTTTACCATTTTATCATGGATTGTCACGCGATTTTGAACCTTAATGCCGTGGGAAATGTCTGTGACGTCATTCCTGGTGCCATGCCCTTAATAGCACCGTTGGTGTTTTCGGCCAACCGACGGTGTGACGTGATGGAAATTAACTTCATTATGATAAAATGGAAACGAGAATCAAAAGCCAACACTAGATTTGCCTGAAATACACAAGACTATTGCTTACGCATTCAGATCCTCATCTAACATAAGCCTGACTTGAATAATATTAAATTTGTTAATGTCCAATGTAAGAAAACATACATTGTATTGGTTATAGATGCACAAATACATAGATAATAATATAATGATAAAATTCCGGTAGGTTATGCCAAGAACAAGCCGAAGAAGCGTCGGGAGACCCCATGCAAGGTGGTCTGATGATATTAGGAAATGTGCCGGTGGTGGATGGATGCAGTGTGCCCAAGACAGGAAGCTGTGGAGGACCAAAGGGGAGGCCTATGTCCAACAATGGACCTGAGTGGCTGTGGAAGAAGAAGAAGAAGGTTATTCCTAAATTCTTTAAACAAGATTTTCTATAGGCATACCTAATGTCAGTATGTCCCCTTGGAATAACATGGATGTACATTATACTCTGAATATAAAATGGTCTCTAAGACCAGCAAGCGTCTATTCGTTAGCATTGCAACGCCTAGACTGTATCAATCCCAAGGGTGTTAAGGAATACGACATTAGAGTTCGTCTGTATTAATTTATTTTAATGTTTCTGTACTGTTTCACCAAGAAAGCATAACATACCTCCTCATCACATAGTTTTCATACTATCTAAATATCACCTTCATTCCTCAGTGTTCTATTTCCAGGCAAATATTACGTGCGTAATTAAAAAGGACGACATACTATGTATCTATATTATCACAATCTTCAATATGTAAAGTCTGACTTTTGTAAGTGCTCGCATAACTCCCGCATTTTACGATGGATTACTTCGAAAATTTAAAACAACATTTTTGATAATATATGTCCTAACGTCGCCGGTTTTTGGAGAAAGAGTTTTTCCTTAGCGATGCCATGATGATGAAGGAATCCAAGGGTTTTGTGGGATCGAGTGTGGTATCGTATGAAATGGCGTTGGAAAAGAAATTCAGATCTTAAGTCACATTTTGTCCACCTCAAGCCTATAAAGAATGCCGGGTTGGTTTGTTATTTTGCCGTTGGGAAGCATGGGTAACTCAGCTAGTCTTCTATAAATATAATCATAAGAATCAATCAAGTACTAGGTAATTATATTAGGTGCTTATTTAGATGTTGAACGAATGTATCTCACACATTTCTATCATGAACTAATACCCCAAAAGAATAGAAAAGCAACGGATTAAACTTTAGTTTATAAGTAACATATCTAGGTAAGTTTCGCGTCTGCTATTTACATAAAATTTTTCAACGGTGGCGCTCATCTTTAAAAATTAAACAGGTGTAACGTTAGATAGGTTGTAATTGTAAAAGTGTAAAAATGGGAGAAAAAGTAGTAAAGACTCGTAAAGATAACGTTCACCAATTTCAGTTCATCTATCTGCTGTGACCAGGAATCAAACTCAGTATCCATTAACTGAAAAATAAGTTTATTCTAGCGCCATACTATACAGGCATTTATATTTCGTAAAATTGACGTCCATTTAGACTGAGGTGTTATTTTACTGTATGGATTAACCATATTTTTTTATTGCTTCACATCGACGTACTAGGTTATTCGAAAGATACTTTATCCTTCGCTATACACATGATATCTATTGAGATAACTATGTACTTCCTACATACATAATAAGATTTTTGTACATTCCTATACGCAAAAGTCCAATGTTTCACAAAATAAATAATTGTGACATTAAAATAAATACATACAATTAAATTATTTTGTTGTCAACAATAATTTTGAAATGACAATATTTTGTCAAATTGCCTCGGTATTTATTGTTTACTACGACGATTGCATTGAAAATAGAATTCAACATCATCGAGATGTGTCAAAATATTGCAGTATTTTGCTCTTACAGTACGCCAGAACGTCAAAAATAAACAAGAAAGTATTTCGAAATGACAATGGGTAAATAATTGGGTTACATTCAACTGTGATGGTTTGGAAATCAAACTATTGATTGAGAAAAATAATTTTACGATATCGTCGCTAATGTATGGTGCTAAATAATATTGGAAATATATTTGAACACACGGATACTTTTTAATTTATAAACTTCAAACGACAGTCTGCATACACGTTTATAAATTTGTTAATACCTAATAATATTCCAGAATCAGAATAAACCAGATTCTCAAGGATAGACGTGTGAAAAGAACCATGAAGTGTATGTAAGGATAGGGAAGTTTAGCGATCTGATCTCTCTGCCTACCCCACAGGCGACGTGGCGTGAGGAGATTGAATAGAATATAATAATAATAATATGTTAAGCAATATTATTGAAATTTGTAACCAATTATAAAATTATATCACATAATATAATAAAAATAAGTTGCATACAATTCACCATTTAACAGCAATACCAACCACGACTACGTTTTATACCTAACATGTTTCATCGATCGATAAAAAACACTTTTATTAATGAAAAGTTTGAAAATGTTATTTGTAGTTATTAGAAATTAAATGTACATTTTTTTCTACAAGTATTTAGGCCCTAAATATCGCTGCTAGCGTGATACGCATCGCCTAAAAAGGTTCTGAGTAAAGTGGTCTGATGGCAGAGCTAGGCAGAAAAGCGTTAATCCGTTAATCGTTAATTAACGAAGTTAACATTTTGGTTAACGATTTATCGCTTTTCTCACCTCCAAAATTTGTTAACGGACTATTTAACTTCCGTTACATTTTACTTCCGTTAATTAAGTCCGTTGATATTTGATTGTTTGCATATACATCATGCACTGGCTGCACTGGCATTAGATAATCGAAGGGTTGTACGAAGTTATGTGTGGTTTCGTATATGAGTTGGTCGTTGGAAAAGAAATTCAGATCGAAAGTCAAATTTTGTCGAAAAAAATTCGGCTGCGGCGCCTTTCAAACTCTCGACGTCAACGGGCGAGTGTAATGAAAAATGTACCTAGGTGTTTGTAAAATTTCTATAAGACATTTTACTTATTATTCAATAATGAGACTCGCCACCCATTCCGTGTGTTTTATTTGTTGTGGGCACATTGCATGTATTTGTGTACCCACTTTTTTGGGATACATCGCAATAGTGTGACAGTAGTAGTACTTATGTAGTTCTACTCCATGCCATTTAACCGCGATTTTTTAGATTAACGCTTTAACGGATTAACGTTAACTTCCGTTACATTTTTCAAAATGTAACGCTTTAACGATTAACGAAGTTAACTTTTTAGTTAACGGATTATCAATTAACGAAGTTCACTTTTTGATTAACGGTGCCCACCTCTGTCTGATGGTTACTTCTTTGCGTTCCTTCGAGTAACGTTATTAGGCATTGTAGTAGAATCAACTTTTGGCTTAGCCAGTTTGCAAACCATTGCTGTTATTCTTTTGAAATTTTCTATAAAGTATTTTTTATACGAGTATTTTTAAGAATACTTTGAAGAAGAGAAAACCTCACTGTTTTAGTACCTAGGTATTAAGAGGCCAAGTTTTGACGCCTGGTATTAGTGTCGTCTTAAGGACTGAAAAGTAGAAAGCTTTTCTTCATCAACAAGTATAATTCACACACACACTTCACCTGAAAATAATGATAAATGTATGTAGCAATGACCGAACATCTGGAAACCCTACGCGTTTGACGAACTATTTTCTTTTCAATTAACTCATTTCATCATTTTCGTTTTGTGACGAACTTGTAAGCTCAGCTTCAAGATAAGGTGCCATTGAGGCGTTGTTTTTTTACTAAACGATGCCAAAAAACGATCCGACTAATATAGTTTTTAATTATTTCACCAATGTCTTTAAGGGCTTGGCACCATGATTGACGTCATAGTCATTTCCCACGGCATTAAGGTTCAAAATCGCGTGAACAATCGCAAGATAAAATGGTAAAAATAGCGTTTTTTCCATTTTTTGGGGTTATTTTTGCGTCAATCAAAAAACTTTTACGGTTATTCCCTAGATTTTGATGCATATTATCAGTACAAAAAAAAAATACACCGCGACTTTCGGGAAACGAGTTTCCGTCTTTCGGAAAAAGAACAGAGATGTTTTTAATATATTTTTTGAGAAATATATAGAAAATATAAAAAATCTTTTACAGTTATTCCCTAGATAAATGTTCAATGCATCTCCCCTTTTTTTTATTACAAAGCATATTTAGTAACGGTTGTCGAGACTCGAGATATATGGTCTCCCGTTCTTAGAAAGTTTTGAAATGTCGGTATGCATACTCTTAAGAAGTATTTTTATCAAAATTTATTATTCTGTATATTTTGGTGTACTTGCACA
The DNA here is from genome assembly GCA_963576895.1 of Ceraclea dissimilis. Classification (NCBI taxonomy): domain Eukaryota; kingdom Metazoa; phylum Arthropoda; class Insecta; order Trichoptera; family Leptoceridae; genus Ceraclea; species Ceraclea dissimilis. The sequence goes on along the minus strand of OY756363.1, from coordinate 6,151,276 downwards.
ATGATTAATTTCTTCTATGCAACTAGAAATAATATGTTACCTCTCCAAAAGTCACAGAGTTTATTGCATCACTTATTTATTTACTGAACCAATTCACCGCAACTAATCAATATCACTGATGTCACCAATGCATACTTCGGATTGTTTCACATTAAATTTATTTATTTATTTATTCACGGCGCAAGCCTTTAACATGAACAACAATAATAACAAGTACAATATAAGCAACAACAAAAATAAGTAAGTTAAGGTACATCTGAAACATTGACAAAAAATATAAAATATGAGATCAAAAGTACATGAGAAATGGTTTATAAAGACTAATTTGCAGGTATATAAAATAACTGTCATTATATTGCATAAAAATATAATGACAGTTATTTCCATATTATGAGTTTACTCTACGTGAAGGTTAACTTTGGCTCTCCACACAGGTCCGGAAGTTCAGTTAACTGAATCAACCGTTTGCAAAAAAGCTCCGACCAAATCCTCTTTCTGAATTCAAAATCGGGGTAACACTGAATTCAGAGAGAGGTTTTGGTCAGAACTTTTTTGCAAACGGTCGATTCCGTTAACTGAACTTCCGGACGTGTGTGGAGAACCTTACTGTACACGATATTGCATTTGGGGAACTATAACGTTCAACATGTAAATTACGGAGTACCTATAATATTTTGAAAGTGGTGCCTTAAAATCAAAACGCTTAATTTCAGGAAATTTAATGGGAAACTGCCTTTATCTGCTCTCTGCAAAAAAAAACAGGGGGATGTAGGGAGTCATGACGGAGGCCTACATCTAGCAATGGAGGCTGTTGGGCCCGTGAAATACAGATCGGTCAAAAACTTACATAATAATCAAGTAAGTTTATAAAGAATTAGGATAAATAAATCTACATATGTAATGATTATGTACGAGTACTTTAAGTAGGGTATATTGTAACTAAGTAGTCAATATAATAATTACTGTAATTTTCTATATCAAAAGAATTAAACTGAAAAGTATTAATTCATCGTGAAAAGGACACAAAGTAAAGAAGTAAATTATCATAATTTCATGCAAATACCCCACTATCAATTTTCTTGATATAAGATACGGTTAGAGGTCGTCAGATTATTGCAGATATAAAACACAGAGTAATGGTAAACGAAAGTATCATTCGATGTAAGACGATCAATCGATACAATCTATTCATCTAAACAACAACATGAACTGTTTAAGTGATCGATAAATAGTTTGTTATATCAACGAGTTTTCAATAAAATATATCAGTTTTATCATAGTGCAGTGCAATAAACAATCAAATTGTTTATAGTAATAGAAAAAATCATGTCAAAAATTAAATGTTCCGGGAGATGTCCCGGAACAAATGTTATGTTTTTAGTAGGAGTTCTTATGTTGGTAGTTTTTAATAATATTGTTGAGTGTTATAGAATTTCAAACCAAAGTGATAACAGTGTTGATAGTTCACAAGGATTATTGGGAAGGTAAATAATTGGATTTTTATTAATAAAATTTATTTATCGCAACATAATTAATCAGTAAACAAACCTGTAGACTCTGGGTACGATTATTATCATTAAGATATATTAAGCATCCCACCCAGTGAGTGGGTGATATGAAACGTTGAATAGTTAATAGTCATCCTTCAAAATTAATTCATTCCTTCACTTACCACTTTTTTTTATTTAAGTAATCCAACTCGTCAGTTTCATACATGACTCTGACTGGAAGTGGTACAATTTTATAAGTGGTATTGACACTATGTTGGTTATGGTACGATCGTCGATTAGGTACAATTATTCATCTCACACAAATGTTAATAATAAATCTAATAATTTTACTTTCCCTAGATTAAAAAGAAGTGTGGATAATGCCCAAACCCAAAACGGTACAGGTGTTGTAGACTTGTCTCCAACAGAGACACGAGTAGTTACACCAGTTACGTATTCATATGATACGGGCATACCTCCAAGACAGCTTCAAAGATTACAAAAACTCGAAGCTAAACCACAAGAGGTAGTGAATCCACCATCAGATGGTGAACCAGTATATACAGTCAAGGAGCTTAGCAAACCAAAGAGTTTTGCATACACAAAATCTGCACAAGACTTAAAACCTGATGCCACAGGAGATGCTGATGATGATGAGAGTGTGGAAGATAGTGAAGAATATGACGAGGAAGACAATCCTGACTTTGATGAACAAGCAGGAAGCTTAGAAAGTGACATTGAAAATGATGAGGACTACCTCCCTAGTGTGCTACATGGTGGTGGACACGGGGGTGGTGGACACGGTGGTGGTGGACACGGGGGTGGTGGACACGGTGGTGGTGGACACGGTGGCGGTGGACACGGTGGTGGTGGACACGGAGGTGGTGGACACGGGGGTGGTGGACACGGGGGTGGTGGACACGGTGGTGGTGGACACGGCGGCGGTGGACACGGTGGCGGTGGACACGGTGGTGGTGGACACGGCGGCGGTGGACACGGTGGTGGTGGACACGGAGGTGGTGGACACGGGGGTGGTGGACACGGTGGAGGTGGACACGGCGGTGGTGGTCACGGTGGGGGTGGCGGAGGACACGGAGGTGGTGGACATGGAGGTGGCGGACACGGAGGCGGTGGACATGGTGGGGGTGGGGGAAAGAGCGGTGGAGGAGGCGGAGGTGGTGGACATGGAGGACATGGCGGTGGAGGAGGACACGGCGGCGGTGGACATGGTGGGGGTGGAGGGAAGAGCGGTGGAGGAGGCGGAGGTGGTGGACATGGCGGACACGGCGTAGGTGGTGGACATGGAGGAGGTGGTGGTGGACATGGAGGTGGAGGTGGTGGACACGGAGGAGGTGGCGGCCACGGAGGTGGAGGTGGCGGCCACGGAGGTGGAGGTGGAGGCCATGGAGGTGGAGGTGGCGGTGGACATGGAGGCGGCGGTGGTGGAAAATATGCAAAGGGTAAGTAAAACCATGCTATTACGTTATTTTTATATAAAAAAGTAATATCTGTCGTATAAAAGTAGTATCACAGTTGTATCTTATTTGCTTAAAATATTAGATACACATACCTTAAATATTTTTACGAAGGTTCCGGTTTCGAATCCCGGTTGTGCGAAGACGTGTATTACTATTGTGAAGTATTTGGTTTGTGTATACAAGCCCAGCTCCTAACAAAAAAGTTCATGTTGTGTCATTTTACTGAACAATAATATGAATTCATTACAAAACGATTTGTAGTATTTAAGAAAAGACATGAATATAAATTTCTATAGCGATATATCGTCAATTTGTTAGTAACATAATTTCACGTACCTACCTGGAAAGTAATAAAATTCATAGGTTCGCAAAATATCATTACTATTATCTCCTTACAATAAAAAATATTGTTCCCAAAATTTGCTTACCTGAAAAAGTTATATGTACTCATATGAAGTTATTATAGGTTCAACATAAATATCGCGTATTTTTTATGAAACACACTAAAAAAGGGAATATAATTTTATATTCGATATATTATAGCTTAATGATCTCTCAACGGAGTGAAAACTCAATAAAATGCGGAATTTTTCTAATAAGTTTATGAACAAACATACCTAGTATTTATATACTTCTGTTGGTATCTTGAAAAGAGCTTTTTTATATCGAAATATATTTTTATTACCACTCAAAATGTGATTATGATAAATATGAGTATTTTTTTAATTTCTAGAGTAACAACTCGCCTTTATTAAGGTGGAGCACAATTGCCATCTGTAATTTGAAGAGAACTAATTATATTTAAAAACGTTAATTTTACTACAGAAAACTGCCACGGCGGTATTTGTACCTTGCGAAAAGTTAGAAGTTAGAATTTTTGATATTAGAATTCACTGAAATTATGCTTTTAAAAGAAAATGAAAATCATGTCAGGAAAGATATATCATAACATACATAGGAGTGTGTATGAAGATGTAATATTCTTCGAGTGTTCAACAAGTCATGAACAGATATAATATTGTTATTTGTGTAATATTGTGACGGAATACATTTGGGTTTGTAAGTGCGGTATGAAAAAAACTAAAGCGAGTCTCGATAAGAAAAGAACAAACAAAATTTTATTTATTTTTCTTCTATATAATCGTACCAACATATTATAATATTTAGTATCGTGTACTTGGTCATTATATTCATACATATAGAATAAAATACAGTATCGATATTGCTCTATGAAATATGTAGTAAATTTGCTTCAACACATTAGTATTTACAATCATCTAGTCAAAACAATTCCAATAACTTTCATCATTTCAAATACAAATAATTAATACAAATGAAAGTATAAGGGAAACCACGAAGTCTTTTGAAGAAAACATTTGTGGGTTTCCAATTATAATTAATGCTTACGTGAAAAAGTATTGTTTCCAATTTAATAAATTAACTTCTCGAGTATTTCCTCAGTTCCTAACTGTCTTTAATTAGTAAGTGGCAAATATAAATGCTGTGATGATGGAAGGCGGTGCATGTTATGATACTTGAAAGGTTAATAATCATCCAATTAATAAATCATCCAATAATTGAATGTCATTCATTTTTCCAACAACAAAAGTTCATTTCTAATTCCGCTTTTCTGCAATATGTCTATCAACTTCATTCACCCTTTCTACAACATTGCAAGTTGTTAAATATTAACCGTTTGGTTGTTCATTAAAAACATCTTCACTTCTCGGTTATTATTATACGGTGACGCAAGGGTTGCGATATAAATAAAAGAAATGTTTAATAAAAAATAAATAAGGCACAAATAATACGACTGCTTTATAGAATGCTCGTCCCTTAGACATTATTGATATCGTAAACATGGGACGTTTCCTTGTAACTTTGTTGAGAAATTATTGTAGTACCTTACCTTAAATTTATTATACCTATGGCTTAAGATGTGAGAATTTTCACCATTAATACTAACCTTCATATTTTACTCGTAGAAGATCCCATGATATTCGAAACTAACACATTTTTGCATCATAAACTTCTATCTTCAATTTGACATTGATATCATACTACTATATCAACACCTTTTCCCTTTTAGTTATATATTCCTGTTCGGAGATATTGAATGTATCTTATGAAGTCATTGCGAAACTATACATTATTATAAAGCACCTACGTAAAAGAGACGATACAAATGTATCACTTTACATATTCTTTTTAAATATCAATAGTAGGTAGTTGCTGTTTATCACACATAAGGTATATAAGGGGGTATAATGATGGTAAATAATATTACACAAAGGAGAAAATGAGCGAAATTGTATATCATATTATTAAATTCGTACACTTAGAGATCTTTTGAAAGTATGTATCTTTTATCGAATCGAATAGGCAAACTCAACATCAAAGAACTCTATTTTTTGTAAAGTTATAATTAGAGATTATGGGATAGAATTAATTATGAGTGGTTTCTATATTATTAGCTTCCTAACTTTATGGATCATGGCAAGAAATTTGTATATGTACCCAAGCTTGATGTACAGCTGTCTTCTTGGCGCAATTTTTTGTTTGTTTTGTCGGAAGTCATAGACGTTATTGTCATCCATCATCCAGTCATTAATAATGCGAAAAAAAATGTACAAGTAGGTCCCTAATATACATTTGCATAAGATGTACCTCTCTACTGATGTGCCCACAACGAGCTTTACAGTGCCACAATATCAAATTTTCTTACACATATGTGTATAGATATTAATGTTTAATTAAATAATTATTTTATATAGTTACTTTCTTCTTTCTTTCACAACTTGAGCATTTAATGCGAATTGCATTGGATCTTTCTATTTGCATTATTTTAGTAGGTACCTCATACAGTAGGTAATATTATAGATATCTATCTATCTATCTATACCCTCACGCCACATCCCTTGCAGGGTAGGCAGAGAGGACAGAGCGCCAGACAGCCCTATCCTTACACACACTCCTAGCTTCCGTCACATTCATGCAATTAGTCATACACGCTCTCCGATTCCTTTTACTCAAAACGCGTCCATCCTTGAGGATCTGGTCGACATGATCGGACCAGGTCAGTCTCGGACGGCCGCGCTTTCTCACCCCTCTTCGCTCATTCAGATATATCTTTTTTGTCATCCTGTCATCATTCATTCTCTCAACATGCCCAAACCATCTTAGTTTGTTTACTTTCATTCTTGTCACTACACCAGTCTTGCAGTCACTCATTTCCCTAATAACCTCATTCCTTATCTTATCTCTCAGCGTTTTCCCGCACATTCTTCTTAATGACCTCATTTCTACTGCATTCAACCCTGATTCATCCTTCTTCATCCACGTCCACGTCTCACTAGCATACATCAGGGTCGGCACCAAGACAGCATTGTGCACTAGCACTTTTGCTTTCATAGACACATTGCTACTACTAACAATCGGACCGAGCGCACCATTCGTCCTAGTACCGGCCAGCTTCCTTCTTTCAATGTCTCCATCACAGCGTCCATCTCTAGTAAACAAACTTCCCAGATATACATACTCATCCACTTGCTCCAGACAGTCATTACCAACCTTTATCACACAATTTGTCCTTATTTCCTCTCTTTCGAACACTAATACTTTCGTTTTATTTACATTCATTTTCATACCATTCATATCGCAGCTTTCGTACACACAGGATACTATCCGTTGTAACTCACATTCATCATCAGCCATCAACACTAAATCATCTGCAAACATTAACGCACATACTTTCACTCCATTTAGGTCCACACCAACATTCAGCTCATTCAGAGGACGCATGCAGTAGTCGAAGAACAGGTTGAACAACCAAGGCGACATGACGCAACCCTGTTTAACCCCTTTTGTGAGAGTGAACCACTGCGACAACGCAGCATTCACCCTGACACAAGCAGAGCTCTCCGTATATAGAGACGCGATTGCGCCAATCAGTCGGTCGCTCACCCCATATTCCGACAGTACACGCCACAGTCTTTCTCGGTCCACACGATCGTATGCCTTCTCCAGATCCACGAACGCGCAGAAGAGCCTCTGGTGTTTAGCCAGAAGCTTCTCCACGACCATCCGTAGGGAGAAGATCTGATCGGTGCACCCCCTGCCACTCATGAAAGCACCCTGCACATCCCATACTTTACTTTCAGTCACTTTTCTTACTCTTTCAATCAATACCTTTCCATACAGTTTGCCCACAGAGCTCAGCAAACTGATAGCCCGATAACTGCCGCATTCCAACCTTGAGCCTTTCCCCTTGTACAAAGGGCAGATGACTGCCCTCCTCCAATCCTCAGGAGTGCAGCCACTCTCCCAGCACAAGTTGAAGAGCCTCAGGCACCACTCGAGAATCTTCGGGCCACCTTGCTTGATGAACTCTATGGCCACACAGTCATGTCCCGCAGCTTTACCATTCTTTGCTTTTTTCAATGCAAGCACAACTTCATTCATACGTATTTCCTCGTCCTCAGCAATATTTACATTCATACTATCTGCTACATTCGTCTGGTTTGTACTAGTACCACTTTCATACAATTCTTCGAAGTATTCTTTCCATCTTTCAACAACTTCTTCTCCATTCATCACTAAATCACCATTCTTATCTTTGATGCAATTCATACTGTTTTTCTCACATCCAGATCTCTTTCTTTTTACTTCCTTCCAGAATATTTTCAAATTCTCCTCGGCGTTCCTCGATAATTTCATACATTCCTCTTCCTCAAGTTTTCTCTTTTTCTGGCAAACCATTTCTTTCACTTCTTTCCTACACGCTTTATATATATTCTTCTTTCTTTCTTTCTCACCTCCATCATCTGGTTTCGCACCAAGCACATCATTCCACGCTTTCTTTTTCCTCACTACAGCATCCTTCACCTCATCATCCCACCACGCATCACCTTTTTTCCTTCCTACCAACGCTTCTCCACATACTTCTCTTGCACTCTTTACTAGCACCTCCTTCATAACATTCCATAGTTCACTCGTCGAGCGTTCCTCATCATCATGTACTTCTAGCCTTTCGTTAGTCAGTCTTTCATATTCATCCCTAACATTCGTCTCTTTCAGTTTTTCGACCCTGATTCTCCGGACAGGCTCCAACTTCCGAGCCCTCGAGCGCCAACCGGAGAAAAGATCAATCCTTGTTATCACAAGGAAGTGATCCGTCCACAGTCCGGCGCCCCGAAATGCCCGGGTGTCCTTATTATAGATTATAGATATACTCATATGATTCTGTGTTCTTCCATTCGCTGTAATTATTAGGCATTTTACACTAAAGTAAATCCAAATACATTTTCTGGACACTGCTTTCTACATATACTACTTTGGCTTTCAATTCGAAGTGAACATCAAATTATTATCCCCAACAGATAATGTGTTCAAACTCTGATTTGAGGGACAATGCACGGAGGCCTATTATTGTATTAAAATACCGATTACAAAATCTACGTCGCTTATGATTACCTAGATTTATGATTATTATAATTTACGAAACGCCTCTTCATAAACCACAGTTGTTTTAAAACCATCAAAATTTGTTATTTTCTGAGATAAAAGAGAGTTAAAAAGTACTTGTTAAATAATTTGTTGGAGTTTTCAACATTGAATCTCGTGGGAAATCAGGTAGGTAGATATCTGCTATATTTTCCCGTTAGAGTTTTAGCCGTCATGTCAAGATCAGAAAATACAAAGTTCATGGCAGATACATATCGACTCCCACCTTCTTGGTTGAGGAGTATATTTGAGGATGATACTATCTATGAAAACCAACATCAAAATACTCGTAATATCTACAGCGGAGTTGGACAAATAAGGACTGATCAAATATCTCCTCGATTTCAAAAGACTCCTCGTTAATAATATGAGTAGGTAGACCTGTTGTCAATTCAGAGAATCAAACTGGAAAATTTTTCTTAGAAAATTACAACATTGCACATTATATTATATGATCAATTTATATATTTTCAGCAGACATTTCACAAACTGTGTTCTTCTCAGTTTGTTTATTCTATCTTTATAGTAGGAAATCGATGTCTGTCCGTTTTATTTAATCTAAAAGGGTCTAAAATAATTTTCATTGTATGCAATTAGATATTGTTTCTTTTAAGTCGTTCCATAACTTCACAGTAGTACACTTAGTATCGCCAATTTAGTTGTTAATGAGGGTTTACGAAATAGAGTAAAATCAAAATTCAATAATAATACTTAATATCTATTTGATCTTGGTTGTGTGTATTCAACCCTCCATTATCGGAAGGAGAACATGTTCAATTTATTTGAAAAAATAAAATGTATATTTCCTAATATTTATGTGATAAAAGTAGGTCAGATGTTTGGAGGAAAGGAAAAAGATCACAGAAAAATAACGACACAATATTTCTTAGTATCCACAATTTCCTTTACATTATCAATAAACAAAAATATATTAAATTCCTCTTATTTTCATCGCCCGCCTTTTTTTCTCTATAAATATAAAAGTGTGATATTATGAATAGTCTTGAAAATCGGGATGTTTAATTATTGTATTACTTTTTGTTAACTGCTATTAATATTTTTCTTTATTTTTATAGAAAGACAGAAAGAAAAACGATTATATTTAGAGGCCTTCATTTCTCTTATTATTTAAAAAAAATATAATTTCATCTAGTCCACGAGATATTGGATACTAAATAATATTTAAAGCATAATAATTTACGAGTATTATTCTCTTTACTATTTGTGTTTAAAATACACAACCCCGAAATATTTCGGGATTTGCAATTAGTGGCAATTAAACATTGAACGTGTCTCATACATTTTCATTATTTATTTATGTGTTGGGTTTGATTTATTGTTTATATTGATTATGAAATCGTTTGAATGTCAATGATATTAATATTTGCAATACCGACTAAATGCTGAAATTACACCCGCAAATAGGTAATATCCAATATTTACGATGTTGTAATATTACCTATATAGTGTTTATTTAATATTGTCTGCGTATTTCACATCAAAACATCTCTTCAAAGCATCTGAGAACATTTTGAATTGGAATTTGTATTGGATAATATCATCACCTTTTCACAAGACGTATCAAAGCTTTGTGTAGTGCGTTATAACACGCCGTGAGGTATTTCACCCTAATGCAATTTTAGTTTAATAAGAACTTGTATGTGAGGTATCACTACCCCACCATAATATTGCATACCAGAAAATTATATTGAAACATTTGCAACATACATACTTGGCTGACTTGTTTTTACGGTAGACGATTGTACAGATTATTTCTTAATATATTATGCTTGCAAAATATGCAAAAAGTATAGGTATATCCAACATAAATACACTGATAATGTTGGATCGCACGTATACAAAAATAATTGATTCATAAATAATAGATCTAGGACTTTTATGAATAGGGGCACATCGAATTAAACACGAAACGTAAGAAGATGAATAAATATTATTTGAAAATCTCTGTGTAAATTAATTGGAATCGGTTCAAAGCTACTTTTACTTCATACCTTCTTTCTTTTCATCTCACTGTAAACATATAAAAAAAAAGTATTAAAATATCTTCATTGTAGGATGCTTCTATGCGTCATGGTCTTATGAGGTTTACGGTAAGCTCGTCTAAAATCGATTGGTCTAAAATCAATTCGTCTAAAATCAATTCGTCTAAAATCAATTTGTCTAAAATCAATTCGTCTAATTATCAATTCAATTTGAAAATTCAAAATCAATTTTCCTAACGATGAATTCGTCGATTTTAGACGAATTGATAATTCGACGAATTGGTTTTAGATAAATTGATTTTAGACCAATCGATTTTAGACGAACTTACCGGACACCGTCTTGTGGTTGACTGTCGTTTACAGAATACACAGAATAATATTATTATGAGGGGATATTTTTACTTTTTACCAATAATAAATATTGAATTATACTCTTACAATAGGAACGAGCAAGAAAAGCTTTGTATTCGCAACTTTAGTTTCAACAAGATCATAATGTTTTTTTTTATTGTTATCATTATCTTGACATTTCAAATACCTGTTTTCTGAAGAACGATATTTCTGATTGTGTTTCTCATAGTGAATGGATTTTATTGAGGCATTGATTTATTTTTATTACAGGTGGTGGTAAGGAGCACAAAGCCGAACATCATGGTCAACATGGCGAAAAGGGAATCAAAGCTTATAAGGTATATAATATCATGTAATGATTTGTCCTTAATCTTGTTCATTTTGTCCAGGGAATTTGTATGGTATTAAAATAATTTCAATTAATCGGTTATATAATTAAGTTGGTACAAAAGAAGACATTGTAATCAATTTTTTCTTGATTCGATAAAGCAAAGTAGTGTAATACCTGTTGTACCTACGTACAGTGTACACCCTGGTTAGGTTGACATATTATGTACTTGTAGATAGAATTCAGAACATCAATCCATTAGCTTGCCTTGCAAAAAACAACCAAAGTTTCTATTTTTTTTTATTGCTAACAAGTCAGATTTTAACTTAAAATAACTAATTGTGTAAGATTTCTGAAAAGTAAGTGAAATAATATCAGCTACAAGGTTGCTCACAGCATACCTGAGAGTTTTGAAGATGCGTATAACATTTTAATAGCATTTTGTAACTTTTCTATTGATACGTAATTTCAGGAAGGTTGTGATAATGATTTCATCTTGTACATCATTTTGCTACTTTAAATCACTAGTAAGATTGTCAAAAAGACGATGGTTAAATATATACTCGTATAACAAAGTTGTTGACATAAAGTTACGAAGCTATATATAGTATAGTTACTCGTATTGTTATAACAATGATATCATAATTCTCTGGCAACTTGCGTCATATGGTATAAAGCGTGTAATAGTACGAAAAGCGTTGCTATAGTAACTGAAAAGATTTTCATCTAACTAACACATCATAACAGAAAACTGATATTTTTGAGAAAATTCTTTATACCGTAGTCGAGTATTATCGATTAGCCATTGGCACTTTTATAGAAATGCAAAATCATTTCATTCACTTCATAAATTGTCGTGAATTGTCATTCATGTATAATATAATAAGAGACGTACTGAGAACCTCAAGTTATTGAGTAATATGTAGGTAGATGCTGATAGAAAGTGTGTAGAAAAGTGAATAGTATTCACGGCACATCATTACGTTGATGGAGTGGGTGAGATCATATTATTATTTGCGCAAACGTATCGGATTACTTTTGAATTCACTTATTATTCAAGAGTTATTTCTGTTTCCTTTATACTATTACGTTTATCTTCCAAGTGTGTAATGTAGAATGTTTGACTCACGTCTCATATATTATTATTACTGTGTTTCAGTTTACATTTTATCATACGCACTTTTTGTCTACTGTCGTCACTAGTAGATGAATTCTATAAACAATAAAAAATCCTTTTTGTTTACGTATCTTGCCGCTTCCATTTCTGAATACAAGTCTTCCTCGTTTCTTCCCATCCATCTCCATCTTGTATTTTCAAATTATTAGCTAACAATAATACCTCGAATAAAATATTATGAATTGTAATAAATAATCTTATTGTGCCAAGGGATACATTTTCCAGAAACAGTTTTTGTGCGTTTTTTTAAATACAAACGGATTTTCATACTCTTAATAATTTATTCTGTCAATCGCACTAGTAGTTAATCGGTGTATACTTTTTATTTAGCTATTCAAAATATACAATAATTATATGAGGTAAATTTTACAAAGGTAACTCAACGAGATAATATTAAAATACATAGATTCTAGTTTGATGTTCTTTTTCAATTTATTATTATAAATATTATCCCTGGGATTTATTATATTTAGATAATTTATTAATAGTTACAAGGAAATATTAAACGAAAACGATATTGCTCCTAAGAAATAAATCTTTCAAATGCTTTCTATTCATAACTAATATTATAAAATAATATAAAGAACCACGTTTCATAGTTTGTTATTACAGTAAAACAAACTTATGTATTATTATGGAAAGAAATTAGTTATACGAGATTATTGAATTTTCCAATATGCAAATATATTGTTTTTGTTAGTAAATCGAAAGAAAACACTTTAGTATTTTGTTTACAAAGCAACAATAACAACAACAAACCTAAAACTATAGAGTTTTGGTTAAATTATCAAACTATTTTCTATTTAAAAGCAGTTTGTCTCTCAGATTCATTGCAGGTTTTTACATAGTGAAGTTCGAGTAAGCTTGATTTCAAAGTTATTACAAGTATTTTCCAATCATAATATTTTTTCCTTAAAATTCAGACGAAGGTAGGTGGGTGCCCTATTTTTCCTGAAAGTAATAATGAAACTAGACCTCGAAATTTATTGACAGCTTCATTAAAATACTAAATTTATATTTACTAATATTTTCTTAAAAACGTAGATAGTGAGACATTTTAGAAATTGCTTTGATATTAATACTTTGTAATATAAAAAATGAAGTAAGGTGAGAATTTTAATTAACAGCCACTGATACCACTCTATTTGATCAAATTTACAATACTTTGCCTTATCTTTATTTAGCCTTGGGAGTTTTAACACCGTCCCACTTGCGATTGAAATCTAAAACCAAGTTGTCGTACAAATATTACAAGAAATGACATCGTAAAATAGATTTTGATATATAAACAAGTCTAGTGTTTGATTAGAATAAACTTAAAACTATATTCATAACAAAACTACAAGTGTTAAATGTTTTTTTTTCTAAGCCAAGGCTATCTTACATTAATTTAGAATTTGAATGATATACAATTGTATCGTGTGAGTAAAGAGTATGTGAAATCCTGTTATAAATATATGCCCGCTCGGGGGTTCCTTAATGTTATTGATTGTGAAAGGAATATCTATGAAATAAATTTATAATATTGTATTAATAGAAGTTTACTCATGTCTACATATTTTTATAAGTCTGTTTTACTGAATTAGGGATACCACAAACACAGCAAAGGACAGAAAGGCCACCATGATAAAGAAGGCCACAAGGGACACTATGGGGAGAAAGGAGGTCACGAAAAGAAGCACCATGAAGAGGGAGGTCATCATGGGGAGCATCACAAGGGAGAAAAGGGAGCGAAAAAGGCTGAGGTATGTATAACTTATTATTTTGTTGACTGAACCAACAACAAAAACTTATTAACAACTAGGCTTCCATCAAAAACAACTAAAGTAATTTGTAATTAATATTATCATGGTATAAATAATGTGGTCGGAGTATCGGTATCTTTGTTATATGTATTGTATAAGGTAAGTATGTGTTGTAGTTGTACAAAGTGCATTTAAATCATAAAGTTAGGAAATAACCTAGGTATATTGTTAAACCATTGTAAAGTTTGCAAATCAAATTATTTCAGGCGCGACAAATTTTATTTTTATATATTAACTAAAAATTTATTAAAAAAAATAAAAAATCGTAAAATCTATTGCAAATTTCAGTCATGAAAGCTAATGGAGAAAATTTGTCGAATCAATGTTCCAGTGATCACGAAAAGTAATATAAACTTCATCAAAATTACTCGTAGGTATGTGCGGAGGCTTCACAGCCTGGGTCACCATATCTTATATATTATGTGGACGTAAAGTCCCCCCAAAAATTCACCAAAATTGTTTGAAAAGGTCGTCAATAAAGATAGAAAAATAATACATAAACTTATTATTTATTAAAAATATTGTTTCTGGTTGGTAACAACATCTATAAAAGATTGTCTTCATTATGAAATACTGAGATAAAAAATGCGAATTACGTTCTTCTGTATTTCATAAAAATTCTAGAATTTGCATAATTGATTAGGCTTAAAATTCCTTTGTAATCACAAGAGGATGGTGAAAAATAAATATAAGGGCGTTAAAGATCCCTATAGACCAACATAATAATTAATTTTTGTGTAACAAGTACCAGCGTTATATACATAAATAAAAAAAAAACTCTTTTAACACTGTCAGTTACTTTGATAAAATATTCAAGAGAATATTTTAGAGAATTAATTCAATAATAATTCTACCTGTTTATTTAACTTTTCGTATTTATTCAATCGATCGATACTAAAAAGGTGAAATTTCCCGGAAATTCTGAAAAGCGCTGATAAAAACACTCGAGAATACAAATGATTTGAAAGTTATGATCCTTCAAATCCTCGGTATGATCTTCTTTTAATCCCAACTTACTAATTTCGCTACATTTTTATGGAAAAATTATCTACGATGGTATTGAGCGCCTAGTCTATCCTAGAAAAATATGAGCTTGTCTCTTATTCATAGCATACTATGTACGAGTATAAGAGAAAGTATTTTCATAAGATTGTAGGTATGCATTCAATTTTCTCTATCCCATATAATAATTTAATCGTCGAGCTCTCACGATTTTAAACTGCGATTTTGGACTCGCCAATGCCATACTGTTAATCAAATTTAATTGTATCAGTTTCGTTTGTGAATTTAATTAATAAATGCAATTTTTTTGTTTACAACTTGACATAGTGAAAATTAGTTTGCTAGAATGAGAAAAACAGTTCACAAATTACTTATGTAATATTTTTGATAACTTTAATATGTTCGAGTATAATCTGTGGTTTGAAGTGAATTTAAAAGGAAGAAAAAAGGAACGTACCTATCTCCTTTGCGGAATGTTCTATTTGAGTAAATAACATATTTTCTATTCCGCGCGTGATTTTAAAAATAACCTACAATCATGATTTGTCCCTGGCAACGTCTAAGGGAGTAATCATGTTCCCATTAGACAATATTTATATCAATATGGTTCATTACGAGTGTGTATCAACGTAATTACATGAACATTCGTCTATACGATAATGATATATATCTGATGAAGACTAATTCGTTAAAAAACTTAGATATTAATTATTTGCAGAGGTGGGCACCGTTAATCAAAAAGTTAACTTCGTTAATCGATAATCCGTTAACTAAAAAATTAACTTCGTTAATCGTTAAAGCGTTACATTTTGAAAAATGTAAAGGAAGTTAACGTTAATCCGTTAAAGCGTTAATGTAAAAAAAATCGCAGTTAAATGGCATGAAATAGAACTACATATATAAGTACAGCTACCATCACATTTATATTTATTTATTTATTTTATTAATTTATTTCTCTACTATCGCGATGTATCCCAACAAAGTTATATTTCTTTTCCAACTCCCAACCCACATACGATACCACACATAACCCCATACAACCCTTGAATTATCTAATGCCAGCGCCTCCAGTGGATGATATCTATGCAAAAAATCAAATAATAACGGACTTAATTAACGGAAGTATAATGTAACGGAAGTAAAATAATCCGTTAACAATTTTTAGAGGTGAGACAAGCGTTAAATCGTTAACCAAAATGTTAACTTCGTTAATTAACGATTACCGGATTAACGCTTTTCTGCCCAACTCTGATTATTTGTATGGAATGCGTAGGTTGATACATAGGATCTAAAAACCATTCTGACTTATTTGTCTACCGCCTGCAGAGTTAACTTATGAATTATAATCAAGATATAACTACATACATTATGTAAGGGGTTTCGTTGCACGTGTGTCGACGTAAAATGGAGTTTTAAAAAAGTGTTTTTATTCGGAGAGAACTCTTCTTACTTCTACTTGCGGTAATATAATAGTTTATCGAATTACAAATAAATTAAATATTACATTCTTTGTAACATGAAATTCTTGTCTCGTTTTTAGTAAATTTTTCCTCTTAACGTAATTTGCCCACACTACCCGCATTAATACTATAATGTCTTGTTTTATAATTTCAGATTTTAAAATTTACGTGTAATAAAAAAAAAACTGAATTTAATCAAAGCGAGTAAAATGAATTTATTGAATGAAATATGGCTTGGAAAAATAAATCGTGAATGCCCAACTATCTATCAATCCAAATACAAGTTGTTTAAGTAAAAAACGAAATAATTTTATCAATACTAAAATGACATCGATTTGCTATTAGAATGATTAAAATAATCTTTAATTAGCGTTACAATTTACCGAAAAATAATATCAAATCGTACAACAATAATTTTATGGGTTTTGTAAATAAAGAAAAATGTAAACACTTCAACCGCAAAACTAATCATCCAATTAACGCAATTGTAGTAATGATAATGACAAAATATTATAATTGATTAATGCTCGGACATTTTAATTATGAAATTATTATGTCGCTATATTTAAAATGCGTTGCAAGCGTTGATAATTTGTTTACTAGTGTTTGCAGATGACATAGCATCTAGGTTTTATGTATTTCTTTATTTATTTATCTGTGTTTACAAACACTGTTTGAATTTTCATAGTTTTTTTTAATCAAGGAAAAAGATTACAGAGTTTTCCTTCTCGAGATACTACTACGTGTATTCTTTCAGAATAGGTACAAAATCTTAAAACTGCATACTGATTTTTCGTGTCGTGTTCACTTATTCACACTTTGGAAATTACAGATAACATATTTGAATAGCGCTTTGAAATGAGGACCAATAATGAATCCGTGAACACTTTTGCTAATTAGGGTAAAGAAATAAACACATGAATATTTCTAAAAAAACTGTTTTGAGAATTGAGCAATTTGTACTTTATGAAAATTGACCAACTTTTCTAAAATTTCAATCGCATTTTCTTCGTAATAAAACCATGAGATGTTTTAAATTTATAATAAAAATATTCAAATATACATTGTCGCTGATATCCTTCGGGAGGAAGATATTTTAATTTCAAATTTTGATCGTCAGTCCATAGTTAATCATAAGTCCCAGGTGATGCCGTAAATGACAGTTGGATGGTTGGTGCTCGCTTGGTTACGACAAAATAATCTTGAAAATTAATTATTATTATGTCATTGTGTAAATTTTAAATTCCTCAAAGAAATCTAACAATTAAGGTAATCTATAAAACTATCACTACTTTGATGTTGTAGGTTTTCGCAGCATGGTATATATATTCTTCCTTCCAGGTTATTCGGGTGTTGGCTGCGTGTCTGTTGATTTTCTCTAGCTTTCAAATCAACAGACACGCAGCCAACACCCGAATAACCCGGAAGGAAGAATATATCACTACTTTACTTTACAAATTAGTAGATGTGTAGTACAAGTACATAGATAATGATTTTTTACCTTTTCTCATTACTGGATATTTTACTACGAAATAGGCATTGTAATAGAAAATAACCCACACTTTCATATATTTTTTTATATGCATTGTTAAAGTCTTCAGTGATATTTTTGACATAAAAAATCTAGACAAATTAATTCAATGGCGCTAATCATTAATGGAATTCACCCTTGGGTGTTCCCTGCCATTCAATGGCACTTAGATAGTAACTGGTAGAAGGTTTTGCTCAAAGCCTCGAAGTGTGGACGCATAGGTTGTACTATATAAGATTGGAATACTTTACATTAAACAACACAGTTCTTTAAGTAAATATTTTCTGTCAGCCGGTAATGTACGGCTTACGTAGTACTATCATAGGTACATAGTTGCAGGTCCCGAAAACAAATTATAATATAATCAATGAGTGGTGAGATAGATGACTCAATTGAAATTTTATTGTTCATGGTGATTGCTTCATTAATGCTATGGGTGGATGAACATTAATTTATCTACTGTGGAGTACTATTAATTTCATCAATGATTTAAGATTATCAAATAATGTTGCAATAATATCGTGTAACATCACAGCGCAGTATTTTATCACAATTTATTTTACTCAACGTTGAAATTTCTCAACGATTTGCTCGATCCGTGATGAAACGATGCTGATAATCAAGTAAAAGGCTATGAATCGGTAAACACAAGGTATATTTGAATTGTTATACGTCTTTATGTGAAAAACGATGTCCTTTCTGGATGCAATACAAAATATAATTTAAATTACGTCACGTAAGATAACATATGTGTTACTACTTAAGATAATGATATATCTTTTACACACTTTGTGCATGGTTCTCAAATAAAGCTAATGAGGTGTACCGTTTAAAGTCTTTATATGAGTACATTTCATGAAAACGCATGGATTAATATTCATAAAATACTTCTCGAAGGAGGATTATTAATTATATAACCAAATTATTAAATCGAATGAAATTCATACAGTATTTTTCTTGTACAATGTGCATATTAATCTGAACAAAACATTTTTTTCTAAGAACCATTCACAATACAAAAAAAAAATCAAATTAACAAATACCCGTAACAATTATTGTGCTCCACCTGACTTTTGGCAATACTTTTACGCGTTCTCACCAATTTCCAATGGTTTTCTTTTTGCGATGTCGTTTGCGAAGTCGTCCAAAAAGCACCAGAATGACTCAAAGAGCAATTCCTAACGATCACAACGAAAAGAAAAGGCTGATATAGGAACAGGAACGGAAATATAAAGATGATGGATGATTGGAAAAAATAGATATTTTGGATAAATTATTATTGGATACTTAAAAAGTGTATGGCATGCTACCAAAGTTTTTTCGTAAATTCGTCCAACTTCCAAAAATCAAAAAACTTTGGAAATATCAACAAAAAACTAGTGGAAATTGGTGGAAATGCGTAAAAATATATACCAATGTCAAAAGTCAATCACATTCGCTATTAAATTTATTATATTTATAAATATATTTTGAAAATAACGATTCGTAGGGAAAAAACAATGTTTTGTTCAGATAAATATACAAAAGAAATATGAAAAAATTGAAGGTTATATTAGTGGTATAGTGTATCCTACTAATTTCATTAACTCCCGTCCTTATTCTATTATTGAATAGTTATGTAAATTCTACGGTAGA
The DNA here is from genome assembly GCA_963576895.1 of Ceraclea dissimilis. Taxonomy (NCBI): domain Eukaryota; kingdom Metazoa; phylum Arthropoda; class Insecta; order Trichoptera; family Leptoceridae; genus Ceraclea; species Ceraclea dissimilis. The sequence continues at coordinate 6,131,514 of OY756363.1, read as the reverse complement.
AATTACAAAATTAATAACGAAAGCTTCAGCATCAATCACCGAGTATTGTTTCACTTTTGGGATGAGGAAATATCGAAATAATATGGAAATATTGATTAATTAGTACAAAACCAATTAAAAAGTTGTTCATTATCATCTATCAAAATCAAAAATTAAAACTCGGTTGTTATAACATTTTATTTCCGCATGAGTTTTTAAAATTACAATTCTATATTTCTGTTAATTAAATATTTATAAATAATAGGAAAGTTAGATTTTGGTAAAACATTGTATTGATTTCTACAGAAATTCAATGCCTATTGATCAAATAATGAACGTCACTTCTATTCTTTGTGATGCAGAATTATTAATCATTTACAGTACCTATGTCCAAGCTTTCTTTACCTTCGAAACAAAATACCAAGATGTGGATATTTAAATATTGGTTATACCAAACAGTCCTACTTATTCCAAAAATTAGGCTGCTTGTTAGTCAGTACCATAGTTATTCACGTATAGAATGAAATACTTGTTATTATAGTAGGTCTTTAGTACAGATTGGGGTATAAAAATATAATGATGTAGGGTAAAACATTTGAAGATTTTTTCTAATTATATTGATTGTTATTACAGTACGAAGAATCTGGAAAACACTCCAAAGGACATAGCACTAAGGGATCTCATGATATTCACAAGAAAGACGAGTACGAGAAGAAGATAGAGTTCTTCGAAGAGGACCATGGTGGTGGTCATGAAGAAAAACACGGAGGATTCCATCATGAACATGCCAGTAAAAAGGGCGGTGAATCGAAAGGTGGACATCACGATTCAGGACATCATCATTCTGGTAAAGGAAAGAAAGGACACTTTGTTAAAGGAGGACACCATGCACACCACAAGGTAAATTAGAATTTTACTTAAAACCTTCCTTCTGTTATTATTTTCATTCAATTGTGGCAGCTGGCAACCCAAGTATTAGACTACTGCATTACTTCAGCCCACCAAACTCATAATATAATATTATAACATCCAATTAATTTTACACGAGTGTGCAAGTACACAGATTATATACAAGACCCACATTACTTATTAGGTAGAATTTCAAATTATTATTATGTTTGCAGGCTTTTGTCCGTAGGTAGGATGAAATGAGATGGGATATTACGCGGAAACTTAATAATTGTCCTCTCGCTTTGTACGCCGGTATATCAAAGGGAACGGCTAGTTAAAAATGAGAATATAATACTCATATGGGTTTAATCACAACTTGGTACATTGCCTATACATGGTTCTCAATGTTAACATAAACATTTTTATACATATACTCGTATATTTCTTAATTTCACCTACGACCTACGATTGGGAATGTGAAATATTTTATTTATTTAAATGCATTTTTTCACAGGGTCACAAGGATGCCGCAGGTCACGATGAGCATCATGGTCATCATTCAGATTATGGATCAAAGGGAGCTAAGGAAGGAGGCAAAAAATGGACCTTTAAGAAAACCACTGGCGGCGGAGGAGGAGGTGGCGGTGGTGGTGGACACGGAGGCGGCGGTGGTGGACACGGAGGCGGCGGTGGTGGACACGGAGGTGGCGGTGGTGGACATGGAGGTGGAGGTGGTGGACACGGAGGTGGAGGTGGTGGACACGGAGGCGGCGGTGGTGGACACGGAGGCGGCGGTGGTGGAAAAGGTGGTGGAGGCGGAAAAGGTGGTGGAGGTGGAAAAGGTGGTGGAGGTGGAAAAGGTGGAGGAGGTGGTGGACATGGTGGTGGCGGACATGGTGGTGGTGGAGGACACGGTGGTGGTGGAAAACATGGTGGAGGAGGTCACGGAGGTGGTGGTGGTGGACACGGGGGAGGAGGTCACGGAGGTGGTGGTGGTGGACACGGGGGAGGAGGTCACGGAGGTGGAGGCGGTGGACACGGGGGAGGAGGTCACGGAGGTGGTGGTGGTGGTGGACACGGGGGAGGAGGTCACGGAGGTGGAGGCGGTGGTGGAGGACACGGGGGTGGTGGCCATCACGATTATTATAACTTCGATTTTATTCCTGCATCTGCTCTCGGATCATCGACTATTCCTGAAAGTGATGAAGTTATCATTGACAACCCAGTTCTTTCTGCTATTCCTGTACAAGAAGATATTTCAGACGATTATGAAGAAGGACAAAAGGAGCAAGAACTGGACCCTGAACAAGAAGGTGAAGTGTATGAAGACGAGTCATAAACAACTGTAGTCTACATAAACTTGTACAATAACAAATAGAATGGTTACAAACCGCTATATTCATTGCTGAATATAGAATATTCGATTCAATACTAAAACTGGAGGGAGTCAGTACTGATAAGGCATAATACTTTGATCAAAGCTCAAAGGAGATGTGATTAATGGCAGATTATAAAACTTTATAATTTTTGTTCATAATATTGTAATACTTCTTCTTGTACATAATATTATTACCAACAGCAGCTTCCAAAATCCATATAATAATATTTCATTGCATTAGTGTGAGAACTTTCTTAATATTATAATAAACTTTTCTTATTTACATTAAACTCATAACGATCTAATATCCGATCCCTTAATATGGAAGATTTTATTCTCAATTTGATTAATAAATTTACTGAATTAATTCAGTAATGTGCGTTATGTGTAAGAATCTACAGACCTTTTCACCAAGGCTAAATATACAGTATATAAATATAGGGAATCACAAATAAATAATTATAATGGATTTCTAAAGTTGGTAACATTGAACGTTGTGTACAGACAAAGGTTTGCCAATAAAACGATTTTTAAACCACCGCTGTTGTACTTTTCGAAAACTGCTCAATATTCAATGAATGATATTGTAAAACATGTAAATAATCTTTGCAACTATTAGTTATTATTTATTTTATCAAATCTTATTTATTTTAATCATCGTTGTTTTAGATATAATAGTTCTTTAATTATTATTTTTTTGTTTTGTTAAGTTTACTGTTGTTGTTATGATTGTTATATTGGTTTGTTACTCCTCTTATTTGATTAATTTATAAAGTACATTATTATAATATGTTATTTAATAAATAAGACGTTTGAAATTAAAGTAACTGTATGTGTTATTTATTTGTCTAAAGAAATATTTTAGTTTCTATCAGTGGAGTAGATGTCATATTACTAAGGTCCACTGGGGTTAAGGCGAATTATTCCACAGCTAGGTGTACATACGTACATATATTATGCTACCTATCTTGGGGTTAAAAGTCACGTACGTATAAGCACGTTCTTTATGTTAGATAAATATTAGTGACATCCAATGAAAATAAGATAAGTTACTATCGCCTGTAGTAAATCGTCTAGACACATTACTTTTGAATGTTTTACATAAAAATGACCATTTTTGTTTTCAAAAAGGAAATTCGTACGAAACTCTGTAATTTTATAAGCACCTATATCAATTGGGTAGGTATAGACCTACCAAAGGGTAAAAAATAATCCTTTATTTTAATGGATTTCACAACATTGATAGCCCTCGTTAGATCTGGGTAAGAACATGTTCAACAACTTATCAAACTGACGGAAAAGGACGTACCTTATATAGAAAAAATACATTATCGGTCTGACGTCAAACTTCACAAAAAAAAATATATAAAGAAACATAACACGCGAAGAACTTAACACATTAAACCTTCATTAGGTATATATGAAATTAGTATTGATGGTAAGTTTATCAATGTATATTGTTATTATATCTATTACTACGAAATACTTACACTAAACTGATAATATCATTTCAGATATCTTCATAATAATGATTCAATAAACAGAAGAGAAAAAACATTAATTTATTTTATAGCATGTTACTGTTATTTTATGATAATCTAGGAAAATACGGAAACCGATCATGGGATGGAGTATTTCAGTAGTAAATACGTACGAGAATCTAATAATGTTGTTATCTAGAACTGAAGTATCATCATTTCTGTTTATGGTAACAATTTACTTAATGGAAGTTTTATAGTGGATGATGATATAAAGTAGTCGTGTGTTATTTGAAAATTATTTCAATGTTTTCTATCGATATCTTTAAGAAATGGATTTATATCACACCTTACTTACTTACTGCTAGCCACTTGCGTTCCACTGCTGGACATAGGCCTCTTCTAAACTCTTCCACTGTCTTCTATCTTGGGCTATCTGCTGCCATCTACGACCCGTAAGTTGGACAATGTCATCTGTCCACCTTTTCTGTGGTCTTCCTACGCCTCTTTTGTTCTCCCAGGGCCTCCACTTCAGGATTTTAGGTGTCCATCTGACACTGTCCTGTCTCGCCACGTGTCCCGCCTACATACTCGTATTTACTTGTAGGTATTCAAATACAACAATTGATATTTTATTACCTCTTCCTAACAATGCACAAATCAAATATATTGTGTAGAGACATTTTTCATACTAGTAGTTAATCTCAACAGATGGATGAACTTTCTAGTTGTCTGTAAATAAAAGTACCTACTGTTTTTTCGTATTTCACATATTTATTAATCTACATATCTATCCATTCATCCCATCATGACGTATAACGCGAGGGGTAGGTAGAGAGGACAAAGCGCCACATCCTTGGGTCCTTAGCCTTAAACATACATCTTTCCACGACGTGTATAAAATTTGTCGTACACTCTCTACGAGTTCTCCCACTCAACACGTTTTATATTGATATAACATGTTCAATACTGCTATCTACCTACGGATTTTGTGGTGGGTGTAGACTGTAGCTATTTCATTATAATGAAAGAGTACTCAATATTAAATTAGCTTCACCTAAAAAACCACGAAATTGGCAATGCTTAAAATTTCGCAGGTATTTCGTAGGTAAAAAATAAGTAAGGTAGAATTAATCCAACCGTATTTTCTCTTGTTTCTACAAAATCATGTTCTCTTTAATTTAATGTCATATTTACATTTATTTAGTTACATATTTATTATGTTTTTAAGAAAGCGTATCTAATATTACAAAGGAGCTTTACGCCAGGTTTAGATAAATTCATTTTACGTTTTTTTGGGATTTTCCACACTTCTGTTATTATTATTATTATTTTTTACACAATAACACAATATTAATAACATCACTTAAAATAAGTCACATACTCTGTATTATTTTGGATACTGCCCTCCTTAAGCAACCAATTGCTTGTGTGGATTATTTTATTTTCACTTGTTTTCACAAACTTCATTTCTTCTACAATTCGTCTCTAAACATTGGTCAGTCACCGTATAAACTCCGTGAATTTTCATAATACCTACTTGTTAAAAATAAAATTGAATTTCATTTCATTTGCACATGAGTATGTGAGCTCAAAAGTGAGAACAGGATATATTTTGGGTTGTTTGTAAATGAAAATATATTATTGCTAACAAGTTTAAATAAAATATAGGTATTAATTATTCGCATACCATGGACAGATTTGGTCACTAATTCAGAGGTTTTGAGGAGAGCCAACTGCAGTAGACAACTGCTGAAAGATGTTAAGGTCCGTAAGATCTCATATCTGGGTCACATTCTGCGTGGAGATAAATACAGTGTACTCCAACTGATACTCATGGGGAAGATTGAGGGACGGCGTGGTCCAGGTAGAAGGCAAACGTCTTGGCTGCGCAATATAAGGGATTGGACCGGAATGAGACGTGTGGAGGAGCTGTTCCGGGTCGCGCAAGACAGAGAAGCCTTCGCCAGAGTGATTGCCAACGTCGGGGGGACCTGACAGGGCACATCAAGAAGAAGAAGATTAATTATTTGTAGTTTAAAATTTCATACGCTATCTTACACATTTCTCTTTTCGTTTTTTATGCGCTTTGTGCCATAGCTATTCCCCTAAAGAAACACAAAAACACAGTTATACCTATCTACATTCTTTTTCATGCAAATTCAAATACGAAATACGTCTACCACCGTAAATATAAAAAAGCGATGAAAAATTAAAATTATAATTTACAATACAAAGAGCATTGCTAGAGAAAGGTTTAATCGATTTCTCAGTACAAAGAAAGTCGTATTTTTTGCAATGAATTATTTTTATAGACACAAAGGTAATGACTACAAGGATAATCCTCTACAGATGTAAGCTATTGTTAATTTAATGAGCTTATGATGCAACTAAGCATGTCTGTAAGGGTAGGCCGAGAACATTGATACTTATACAGACATCCTTGGCCTCGCACCACATCCACGTATGGTAAACAATACAACGTTTATATTTGTATTCGTCATTTATCCATCTGTGCAATAATGAAATTTTTCTAATGTGAGATAACCGCCAAAAGCATGAATGATAAGTACGAGGTAATTATATGACCATACAACAACTATCTTGTCCCGTTCACAGAGACATACGAGTACACAATGCTCGAGGAACCTTCTGCTGAACTTTATGAGTTGACTACATGAGTGAAGGCACTATGGCACAACAATTTAGTTATTTATTTATTCTTTATTACAATCGTACACTTACAAATTTCAGAAGTAGAAATTAGGTGTCGAACACTTAATGCGGCCGCTTCACGCTCGCCGACCCTCCACGTTTTTTTGTGTGAATGAGAAAAAAAGACGTTTACCGTCGATTGCGTATACAATCCAACACAATCACCCCGTCCGCGCGTCTTTTTACTCATTCACACAAAAAACGTGGAGGGTCTGGGATGATGTGGATGAGGCATAACATTAGCCATAACTACTCCCCAAAAATGTACGTGCTCTAGGAAGGGGCAAACACAGTGTGATAGAAATACTAGGTTACAATTTTGAAAAATTATTGCTGTTTGGTTTTATTCACTCTCGGTAGGTAGTTATATTTCTTCAAAAAAATACACAAATTTAGTCATAGGCAGTAGGACAGTGAACACAATCAGAAATTCTGAAAAAAAGTGTCCGCGATACCGACCAGGTGTGACCGGCTATTAGCATCACGGCCGCGGCTCAAGAATACCTATTCCTAGGCGACAACAAATTGATCAATTCATTTAATTATTTATTTCATATCAGATTTCAACTTAAGGTAGTCAGTAGTCCCATCACACCTAGTCCGAGCACTCAAGGCATTATATAACTTCAATCCCAGAAAGAAAGGAGTTGGGCTGTAACAGTGTAAAATAAACAATGTGAATTGAATGACTGACCTTAATTTTGTTTTGTCTTTACTTCTAATTAAATGATAAAATAGTGCACTTGACTACGAGGAAAAATAATGAAACGAAGCATGGAGATTGCATAACATAACAGGTAGGTATGTATGTAAAAGCAGATATTTTACTTCGTATGTAGAAAACACGTGGTAGCACTTACGACAGCAATATTGCTTTCTAAGGTAAACAGAAATTTATTTGGGTTCACAGAGCTTACCTGCTAGTACATAGTGTCGGTTGCATCATGAATAACGTTATTGGGTACGTGTGCCTTCACTATATGCATCAGTTTATATTAACACTAACTTCAATAAGCTGTGGCTATAAATGGAACCATCTTTGACTTCAAATGAAATTTAAAAAAAAGGCGTTGTGTCTGGTACACTTTTTACTTTTTAATTCGATCTGACAAAACCCTTCCAAATATATCATTATTTATATATTACAAAACATTTTAAGTAAGATAGTAATGTATATCGAACAACCACGTTATACGTTTTTCTTTTCTCATATTCATCAGAATAATGTAAACCTTGAAATCCTACTACCACTGAGAAAAACTCCAATATTTTGAAGTTATGACACTAAAATAAACACCTGTTGGCATACAGTAATATAATATAATTACGAACAATATTGTGATAGTGTAAAGTACATAACATAATGCTATTCTGTTTGCAATACCTGTGACTGGAGATATTCCCATTTCCCAGTCACCTGTTTGGAACGGTGCCAAGGAGTACGTAACGGAAAACCGTAACTGAAAGTAACAAAGTCAGCTAAATAAAATAACTCTAATAACTCAACATTGAGTTTTTCAAATTACTTTTTTAAATATTTTATGAAAAAACATATTTAGTTGTTTATTTTTTACTTGTATCAGTGGCATGCCTTCAATAAAAGTCCCCCTTCCTTCTAATATTAGTCAATACTTTAGGAGCAAAAAAACGAGTCTTTTGCATGCTTGCTTCAGATTTGATGGAAACTTTCAGAATGTCTTTTGCGATTACTGTATGTATTTATGAAAGAGGCTTAAGTAGGTTATGTCACGAACCCTACTATTATCAAACCATATAAAGTAGTGATATTTCAAGGGTAACTAAGCAATAATATTTCCTTTCTATGTTATGGTGATAAGTTTTTCTGTCCACTGAATTTGACGTACGTTTAAAGGGTGGAATTATTGGGAAAATACTTTTTAGAATAGTTCCGGGTGAAACTTCTTCTTCTGCTTCATCTAGGACTGCGTCTAGGACTGTGTCGATTGTTCGCTGCTACGCTCACCACTCTCTCAGAACAAGCTCTCTCCAGATGACCCCTCCGGTAGCGTCATCTAGATCTTCCCCAATGGACACTATCTTCGACGTCGCAAGTCCTTCGTATTTCAGAATTCTTCACTCGGTCTCGGTTGTTACTTCCGTTATTTTTGGTCCTGGTTGTCTCAGCCCTTGTCTCTATACCGTCCGGGTGAAACGATGAAGAATAAATAAACATTAATTATTAACCGAACTAAAAAAATACGCACCGAAAGATTGTCAATGTTTACATACACATTACACATACGTGTCTAGTTATAACTTATTAGTTGAACAGGCATAGGCGTGTCATAGAGCATCTGTATGTGTACTAAACCATAGAACTAACAATGTATAAATATTCATTAAGAGTATGCATACCGACATTTAAAAAAAATTCAAGAAACCGGAGACCTTATATCTCGACGACCATTACTAAATATGCTTTGGAACAAAATAGGGTAGATACATTTAACATTTATTCAGGGAATAACCGTAAAAGATTTTTTTTATCTTGTATAGATTTCTCAAAAAAAATATTAAAAACACCTCTGTTCTTTTTTCCGAAAGAGGGAAACTCGTTTCGCGAAAGTCACGGTGAATTTTTTTTTTGTATTGATAATATGCATTAAAATCTAGGGAATAACCGTAAAAGTTTTTTGATAAACGCAAAATTAACCTCAAAAAATGGAAAAAACGCTATTTTTACCATTTTATCATGCGATTGTCACGCGATTTTGAACCTTAATGCCGTGGGAAAAGACTGTGAGGTCATTCCCGGTGCCATGCCCTTGAGTACAAACATAATAATTTGCAATATGTTATATTATATATGACATGATATTCATTTTAATAACGCCCCCCGATACCTCAACATTTTAATTTTAAAATTGAAATCGACGAATGTTTTATGCTTTGTACCTAACGCACTGATTTTACTTTAAAGTATGTTCCATCCATAAATCCCCGGATAATTCGCTGGTGAAGAAACATAAAAGAGTAGATATGTATGCATAATGCTAAGTGTAAAACGGTCAAAGTGAGAAATATTTTATCAGACAGGGAATGTGAGATAATTTAATATTATCATACATGATACAACCTTCCACAGGTTTCAGTCGAGTTTGGTGGTTTATACGAGTATACAAACTTTAGAAAATCAAACAAGAAAACCGTACCTACCATTCCTGTGAATGTACATATTTACATACTTAACGTTTGATGGATACTTTCAATAAGAATTACCTATGTATTAGGTATGATACAAGAAAATTATTTTCGATGTTTACCTAAGTTAACTGCGATTTTAAATTATTTCTGGCTGGTATGGTGTAAGCATAAAAATATATCTGTTTTTTTTTTTATCTATTTATTGGTTTAAAAATGTATATGTTACCGGAAATATATGAAATCTAGGCATTATACACAATTCATACTCCCTCTCTGGAAATGTATAAAATTCCTAGGAAACGTGTATAATAAAATTAATTTCACACATTTCCGGTAACATAATAATAAAGTTAAACGCAAAACAAAACAGTTTCCAAATATTAGTGTTGATCATTATCAACACTAATATTTGGAAACTGTTTTGTTCTGTTCTGTTCTCATTAGAGTTCTCAACTGTTCTTTTCTGTTCAACTGTTCTGTTCTGTTCTCATTAGAGTTCTCAACTGTTCTCATTAGAGTATTTTTATGACTCAATCAAAATTAGTTCGCTTTTTATACTAAATCATCTGTTTGTGTATTATGTATTATGAAATTTTGAGATTTTCTGTGAAAATCCTATAGTAATGATTGGTTTGCTGAAAGTTAAGTAAATGATATAAGGAACTTCAAGTTCATTTCCTAAGTTACGATTGATAGTTTTTGTGTACCTTGTGTACCAAGACATTTTCATCCACTATATACTAGGCTATTGATTCTAGATAGATACATATGTCTATTTACTTATTGGATCATAAAACGAAATTATTACGGGATCCTTCATTTGTAGACGGAGCATCTAGACATTAAGAAGATTAAACTCTAAAACAAATAGTAAAAGTCAATATATGAAGTTTGTCATAATACCAACTTGTTTGATTTGACTCTAACACGATTGACATCTTTACGATAGTTTCATACTAACTCATTGAATACAGGTTTTAATGTTATGATACCAATACGATGAAAGTGTTTTGTAATGTGTTCTCTATACAGCAGCTGTCCTTATGAGTCTCTTATTCTACTTTATTGCCATTCGACAAAGCGTCGATGCAAGAAGTTTAGGCACATATGATGATTGTGTAATATAAATTAAGATAATAATGTTTTAAATAACCCTAAATCTCTACATTCGCATCCTTCTTTTAAAATAACAAAAACACGTCTTTCATTGTTTTGTCAAATATTTAGGATGAGGGTTGAAAAGGGTGTGTTTTGTTTTGCACCAAAACAACCCCATGTCTATATATCCACCGGTGTACATTGTACATATATACATATGTAGTATGGTATGGTAAAATATGGTATACTGCGTCCAGCTAAATACTGCCTACGAGTAATAAAAATATTCGCAACTTCGTTAATTGAAAAAAATACATAATTTTTGATGATTCGTATTAATTAATTCAGATATTCGGTTAGATAGTAAAATGCAATGAAATTACATAAATAGTGCAAGATTATATTATTATTATATTATATAGCATATACAGAAATGTGACAAAACATGTGAGTATAGTATGGTGGAGCACGTTAGACCAAACAGGTGGATTTGAGTCCTAATGCCTTTGGTTTCGTCAAAAGTAGCTACCCGAGCAACGCCGGGCAATACAACTAGTATTTTCATAAATGGTTGGAGTGGCCAGAGGTCCTGGAAGCTGCGAGTGACAGGGGCCTCTGGCGAAGATATGCACATGCTTTGGGCCCCCGACCCAATCAAGGATAGACGGGGAAGAAGATGTATGTATGTATTAGACATGTGCGCCGGCTGCAAAATAGCCGGCGGCGGCGCCCATGTCTAAAATTGCCGGCGGCGGCGCCACGCCGGCGGCGTGGATACAAAGTGGAGGGGACCGTTGGATTTTCTTGCACTATTGTTTTAAATGATTAAATACGTACATGTGAAAAGGATAATGATAAAATCGATTTATTTATTTTGAAAAACTATGATTATTTCAATAACAAAGTAAAATAAAAGCTCATATTTGAAAAATAATGGAAAATTTCATTATTGTTTTTTCATGGTGCTGGAGGGCAGGTCAAACTAAACTAATCCATAAAGTCAAACGCGTCAGAATGAGCCTCACTATGGGCAGTGGTGCAGTCGAACAGGTTTCTCATTTGGCAATATTTGGGCTGTTAGCTAAATTGGTGGGTGGAATTCAAACTCTGAAATAAATTGCGATGACGAGGTCGACCTTCCACAAAATGCAAAACTCCTATGTAACTAAGAGCTACGGTTGAGCATAAGCTGTAAAAACATACGTGTTATATGGAGTGGAAGGGTAATTTAATAAAATTATGTAATTTAATAAAACTATATTATTTGCGATGTTATTTTAGGCGTAAAAATAAGGATAATAATTATTAAATAAACATAAATCGTGGTGTTTTTAGTCGAAAGGTGCATAAAATAATAATGATATGAACCAAAATACGTAATGTTTACCGGTGAAAAGATAAATTACAATTTGAGAGTAGTCTGTAATCACAGTCTGAGAAACCACGTTAGGGGATAGTAATTTCTTTTTTTATTATAATGCAGCCTTAGGTGAGCGAAATAATTGGATTTTAACCTTAAAATATCTAATTATATCACATTTTGACACTTTGAAGATCGTAAACGTCAAAAATTACCAAATGAATGTCGTTTTTTGTCAAGAGAAAATGAGTCATTATTATTTCCATAGTGCTGTATTGAAACAAATGAAATATAGAGAATCTAGTCAAGTGGAATGAAAATAATTTTGATTAGGTACTTCGATAATCAAAGGTTAAACTAATGAAAAGAGAGAACGGTTGACCGAAAAGGCAAAAGGCCGCATATTTTGGTCAGATATTCCGCCAAAATTCACGTGGTTTAAAAATTTTAGCGTGGTATGATAAAATCGACCAAAGAACCATGAATTCTGATTTTTCCTTATGATTCCCGGTAACATAAAATAACGTTTGTTTTTCATTTAATTTCCACCATGAAGAACCAAATCATTAATGCCTTGTGGCCGTCCAAACTATAAATAAATAAATAAATCCCATCCTATTTCTTGTTTTAGAATCGAATAAATAAGACACAGAAAATTTCCCAATTTTTGTTAATGCAAAACCAAATGAACGAAATATGTGAGACGCCGGAATGGGTTAACAATGCATTAGTTATTATTCGACATTTTATATAATTACTGAACCCTAGCGTCCCCAAAGCTAAATGATTCAATTTTTTTACCTGGAAAAGTACTTGTTTCGATTTCTGTCTCAAGAAACACAAGATAAATACTTTTGGCCACACGGATCCCACGCCGCCGGCGTGATCGTTTTGCCGGCGGCGGCGCGCCGACCATGATCAGCGGCGGCGCGCCGGCGCGGCGCTCATGTCTAGATGTATGTATGTATTTTCATAAATGACCCTATCGAATAAATACTTGAAACTAATGGACAAATTTCCTATATATATTAGGTATAACATAAAAATGTCAATTATGAATGAGAATGCTCCACTAGAAACTTCTCTTTTTCTCCAACAAGTCGAGTGTTGCGTGGCTGAAGTTATATCGACTGAATGTATGTACTTGTACCGCAATGCTTTCATATATACTTACATATTATATTACCTTCTATAAGAATACTTAACATTTTTCCACACGAATAACTATGTAGAATTGCTTGTATCTTGTATCTTTGAGCATTGGGTCCAGTCGATGTCTCACATTCTACATTACGTAAGTAAACCTACCAAATATAGTATTTTACTATTAACACAAATGCTTTGTATTTATTTACACAAATAAATAATCTGTAAAGGAAACAATTAGTACGATGCTACAATCGCTGCGATGACCTAACCTAGTGATTTTCTCCCAACTATTCCAAGAATTATATACCTAAGAAGCAAGCACTTCAATTCTTCTTATCTTACTGATCTCTTCACTGATGGACATAAATACTTTCTTCTGGACAGATCCACAGGTTAGTTAATTATATTCAGCAGGCGGTCAAAAACGTTAATAAAAATTTGAAATTTGTTAAAAAATGTTTTACAAACAACATTAGGTAATAGTTGTTACAGGATTTCACGATGATCCATATGTAGATTTGATTTTTCGGGTTAATCGTGTAGTGATCAGGAGCTCCGACGTTTCGGAGAACCTACTGCCGCCTTGGTCACGGATTGTGATGTTGTGTGTATGATGTGGTGAGTAAAGTGAGAATAATTAACATTCGCAGCGAGAGCAGGTGTTTTTTTATTTTTCTGCAAGCGTTAACACAAATAGTGTTAATGTAAATTGTTTCAATCATCATCTTTTATTCTGTCGTAAAGAACGGTTGAAATTTCTGGCCTTCAGCGTTAATTCAACTCACACCTAATAAAACTTATTTCAAACGCTATGTTTGGTTCATGGCACAAACGAGATTTGATTAATTTATATTTAAAATCTGGTACTTAAATTAATTATCTACAGGCAATTAAACATTTATTTTCATCCCACGATTATCATGTTTCCTTATTTGTAATATTTATTTTAAGGTAATAATAATGAATCTCAATGTGATTCCAGCAATCTGAAATGAATCCTAAGAGCTTTGATAAACATACGTAGGCGCCGACAACACAAACTTAGCGAGTATTCGTAACAGGTCACGTAGTCTGGCTGTACCCACAGGAAATATGAAATATTACAATCATTAAAAGGTAAAACGTATAATTTTAAAGCTATATTATTGTAGTGAATAATTGCGTAGTTTATCAAGACATTTGAAACGTCTTTGTATTCTCGTAGAATGTCGGATCGTCAACTTGCTTCCTGTCTGTTGGAAAACGAAATAACACATTAGTAAGTATCAATGTTAAACAATGCGATTCTCTTTTCTACCCTTTGTTCTTTATTTGTTTGACTGAGTTTCGGTCCAAAAAATCACATTAGCATTACAATATTATTCATCTTCTTGTAAAAGATATAACGAACGGAAAAGCTTGATTTTTACATATTTTATTTCTACTATTGCCCTGAGTGTGCGTAGGTTCAAACATGTCCATTACCTATATTAGAAGATTTAAGTAAGAGCATCCCTGACATAGCAGAATACATTTTATCTCACAATAAATAATATATTTAGAGTGCACCAATGCACTTTGTTACATGAAAACGTGATTCAAATTCAAGTTTATTCATTTCAGGTATAGGATCACGCTAAAAAATGAATGCATACTCTTCAATATTATGTGCCATAAAATAAATAGTTTTGTGTTAAAAATATGTCATTTTAACACATAGGAGATGAAAATGTACGAACGCGTACGTACATATGAAAAAAAACTGTACCCAATGTAGGTAGGCACCTTTCATAATATTCGGAGAAAAGAAAATCTGTTTTGAACAAGTTTCCGAATAAATCTTCACAACGCAAGGAAATCTCACGCCAACAGACTTTTCCCAAGAGGTGTAAGTTGAAATCCGACAATGTACTTCACCCATAGTAATATTATTATTTCTACAAATTGAAAACTTATCTTATAATTGTATTATGAATGAGGTGAATGTTAATAATATTCCGGAAAGAAATTTCACTTACTTAAGTTGATTAAGTTTTACTTAGTACTCGGAAATATCACAAAGGAATACAAGCATTTTTATTATGTTGGCTTCAGGGGTCCAAGATAAATATTTACAGTATAATCATTATTGCAATATTAACTACGAGTACGCTAGGTAATGTTTTATCTAATAAAAAGAAGGCTTCCTATAGAAGAAAACTGAAGCAATTTACAGAATTCTAGATATCGAAAAAAAATGTACTCGTAGTAACAGTTCCCCTTGTTTGCATTAAAAATTCCATAGATGTATTATGAAACTAGAGTAAAACTTATCCATCTTTCATTTTATGTTCAACTCAAGAGAGTTTGACTTACCAATAACTAAATGAGAACATTTTAAGATATTACTTATGAAATAAGCCCGCCCTTTGACACTCTTGTACCATTTTTTGCTAGGTCTTAGATTTCTGCCAATAATGTTTTTTTTATTATTTCAAATTTCACAGTGTATGTTATTTGTCGTATGATAAATATGAAATTCTTTTAAAAAATATAATTCTTAACTAAATGAGCGTCATATAATATTTACAAATCAAGAATATCTTTTTACATAAAAGGGTTATATGAAAGTTGAAGAAATAAAGGACACCAATTTGGAATTATCGTCGTCTTGTGGAGAAGATTCAATCATTTGAGGTTAGGATCTTATAATCTTATTACGAATATAAAAATAGATACGTAGATATTCATATTGAAAATTGTTATAAGAAGTAAGTAGGTAGAGCTTACTTCCTTTACATTCATTTGAACTTCAACGGAGGCGTCTAATATAAGGAAGTATGATGTTTTATTATTATTCACTAATCTAATATCCTCACATTTTAATAAAAACCTGAAGAATATTTACCGTCTTGCGGTAAAACTGTAATATAAGAAACACAATTTAAAAGAAATTTTTATAACATATTAAAAATAGCGCAATCTCTTCACGGCATATTATCGTACCGCGAAGTGTGCAGAAATGTTTAGTTGTATAGTCCAAAGGCAGAAGCTTTTTTGCGTAAAAACCTTTAATCCTTTTGATTTTTGTATTTTATGCATGATCATTTATTACTACACATTACTAAGAGTAATCCAGCATTTCAGGAGTAATATCTTCAGTCAATGGAAATATAAACTGATCTAAACAAATAAGAAGAACTCTTGAATTTTTCCATTAATCATCTTGGTCAACAATTACCCGAGTACTTTTATAAACACAAGTGGAAAATTCTGATTTCTTGGTAAAACGAACTCGCGCTGTACGAGTAGGTACTTGTGTATTACCTAACAAGCGTTCACTTATCATGTTGAAAAGGGGACTAAAATACAATATAATATGTACCTAAGCAGGGGGATAGATTATATTTCCGTCTCCCACTGACTGTTTACTGAAACTGAAAGATAATGCTCCAAAACGTACCCTTCTCTGAAACGTGCGAGATATTGAATATCTCAATAATCATTAAGCACCAATCTAATTGTGTGAATCAAAAGTAGATGCTTCGCTAAAATACCACCAGACCTAAATCTCAGTTTTTTTTTTATTATCTGTTGCTATGTAAACTGTTTAAGGTTAAAAAAAATTACTAAAAATACGCCTAGCTAAGATTGTGTATTGGTACTTAGAGTATTGGGTGCAAATTTCAAGAGTATTTTCAAAGGCTCTACCTATTTATAAACTGAATAATAAAAAAATCTTATAGGTTCTTGGGTCATGTGCTGCGCGGGGAGAAATACCACCTTCTCCAACTGATATTGAAGGGGAAAATTGAGGGACGCCGAGGGCCCGGTAGAAGACAGATGTCCTGGCTGCGAAATATAAGGGAGTGGACCGGCATCCGGAGTGTAGGGGAGCTGTTCCGAGCGGCGCAGGACAGGGACAAGTTCGCTCAAGTGATCGCCAACGTTGGGGGGACCCGACAGGGCACATGAAGAAGAAGAAGATAGGTTCTTCATGGTTAAAACTTGATATAATATTTTTCTTATTTGGCATTCTTTAAACGCCGAATATGTGTCCTATAATACTTTTAGTCTATTGCTCACAAAGATTCACGAAGTTAATCTAGAAAATAAAAATAATTTAATCTTTGATAACATGAAATTTATCCATAGGTTCGCGCCCACGTTAGAAGGGTTTCTTGTGAATTACTTTAAAATCAAAAACGAGGCACGAAAAAATATAACACAGACTGTTATTAACTAAAATGTTATTTTCTTGTAGAATATTTCGTAAAATGTTCGTAACTGCCCCAAGAGAACTATTCCCGTCAAATGAACGAACATTTGCACCGTTGACTTTTGATCGCAGATATAATAAAAAGGTAAATATTTCCCTCCCTTTCGGTGAATTCCAATATTACAATACTTTTTTCACATTATTTTGGAAGTTTATTATAAATACGTACAAAGTATTTACATGAAATAATATGTTTTCACTGGAATTTAATTACATTCTGTATTTACCTTACTTAATCGAAATATGCATATTTTTTTATATATATTTTAATAATTTGTACGAAAATCGAATACCTATGGAAAGAAAATAATATTTGTCTACTCGTGTATGAGAGTTTTTATACTTGACTAGAATTCATCGGCCGTGGAGTTGGTAATGTATGTTAAAATGATTTTAAACTAAGTATAATTTCTTTAAAATTCATATTCTGCCACGTATCTTTGGTTGAAAATCTCAATGACATATTTTCACAAACATATTGTTAAGTAGATATTAAATCGCATATTGAAAACTGATTAAAACAGAAAATTTATTATAATTGGGTTAATTGGTACAATGAGCAAATTTATCGCCGAGGCTTTTCCAGATTATGGTGTTAAACGAGTACATCCATATTTTCTACCTTAACCAAATGCGTCGATACAAAATAATACCAATCTATTAGTACCAAATCTGTTGGAGTAACGTATTTGAATAGACATAGTATACCTAAGTAGGTATCGTATTGATAAGATTCACTCATACTGAAAGATATCTCTAGAGTTTTCTCTGTTATAAGGAGGTAGGCAAAATTTCATAATTTAATGTACAACTATGTACATTTAATATTCAAAATTCGGAAGGCAAATATTTTAAGCATAAGCATAGCGTGTATCTACCTAATTTAAAAAAAAAAACAGTTTTATGTGGAAAGAATGATGCTGTGAAAAAAAAACTAAAAGGCGTTTTCTGTTGAACACGAACATAATGCAAGAAGTTTGTGTTTTGTGTGTTTGGCGATGAATCCAAGCGGAAAATAATCGCGTTGCGAGTTTTCTCTTTCTTATCTTCCACAGTCTATTCTTAACCCCTAACTGCTCTTATCCGGCTGGGGAAGCCGGTAGCAATTTCAATTAAATATTTTTGGTTCTTAATGAATAGTAATCTCCATGCGCTTTTCAGTAATCTATTACCCCCTTGTGGACATTATAGGCGAGGAAAAAAAAGTTTTGAAAAATTGATTTTTTTCCATATATTAGCGTTTTTCTAAGAAACTCAGTCATATGATCCGCTCCGGCGGCAGTGGCCGGGATAGAATTCAGTACTTCTGTGGCCTTTTTAGCATTCGGATTTGTTGTTAATTTACAAAATTGACGCCTGACAGTATTTAAAACGGTATTTAATTGAATTTTAAAGTTAATTCCCGTGTTTAATTAATATTTTTAATAGTTTTTGGACCAATTTTGGACTCTTGTAGTGAAATGTAAATAATATTCATAAAATAATAAATACTTTCTACAAGAGTATTTATCGTGAAAATTGTCAAGTTTCAGTGTTTTCGTATTCTATTTTTTTAACTATTTTTTTTATAATAATGGCTGGCGTGTATCAGAGACGTCTGGGAAATTATAAGTCATTACAATCAAACTAAGGGTGGAACTGATCTCATGGACCAGATGATTAAGAGTTATACGTGTAAAAGAAAGACAAAGAGATTGCCAATAGCATTTTTCATGAACTTATTGGATGTTATTACTTTTGCAGGCTATATTACTTACATATACAAATGTTTATGAAAAATTAATGTAGGAATAATCGACCGAAGGAATATTTATTTGGAAGCAGTGAGCGAAGAATTGATTCAACCTTATTGTCAAGAACGTTTTTAATATTTGCGAAACAAATCTCTAAAAAGAACTCTTGTTTCACTGCAGGATTCCTGTATGACGAAGAAAACGAATCCCTCTTCTGAAAATAAAAAACGTCATGGACAGTGTTATTTATGTGAAAGGGAAAGAAGAATACAACAGTGATGTTTCAGGTGTATGAAAAAAAAATTGTAAAGAACATTCCAAAACTGTATGTGATAATTGTTGTAGTCTGTAATCAATGATTACTAATCATATTTTTTGAGCTTAGTGCAATAGTGTTGAATTTCCCAGTCATTATCGTTAATTACCTATAGGATTGATTATTAAAATATTTCTTTTAAACTTTATAAATAGTAGGTGAAAGTATTGTATATTTTGTTATTTGTTTTTGTACTAAATTGCAAGTCATAAATCGTAATATTATCGATGCCATTTATTTTGAGTTCAACAATATAATGAGTAATTACGACAACAATAGCATTGTTTTATTGGTACTACCTACACTCATTAGCCAAGACGCTAAATAACTATAATCTCTAATTTGGATTTACCACCTCCACTTCGAGACTTCCAGGAAATACCCATTAGCGAATGACTTTATGAGAGTGATTTTTATGAAAGAAAACCATTAAAATAATGTAATTGTTTTAGTATAGGTATGTACATATTTTGAAGAAGATTTATAAGTCCCATTATAAGAACAATAGTAAGGAAATACCTAAGTATGGTATAAAATCCTTTAATAGGTAAGTGTACATTATTATTTTTAATATTACACATCAACAATAATAAATATTTGTAAAAAGAGTACTGAAATACCGCATATTTATACTACCGGCGGGCGAAGCCGCAAGGGAGCAAATAACTGACTGAATGTATGGGAGCAGTAAGGGGTTAAAGTTGAAGAAAAAAGTTTATCTTAACTGGTGCAGCGTTTAGCTGAATGCGAAAAAAAGAATTGAAAACATTATTTTTATTCTGAATATAAAAACAAAAGTAATGTTGCTATCGCCAACTTTCGTTTGCTACGCAATTTGAGTTAGAATTCCGAAAATCATCCACAAAACTGTCTCGTAGTACCTTTAATGGAAACTGTAAAATGAGTAGTGAAATTCCTTTTGATGATTTTTTCAGAACTTATTTTATCAATGCTAAGTCTATTACTCAGCTGTATGTACGAGTACTTGTAACCTGTAATGGAACGAAAATAGAAATATATTAGAAAGTATTTATTTTTTCAAGACCTTAGGCAGTAAATTATATCACGAATTTATTTACTATAAAACTCTAGTTGTGCAAAATACCTCACTATGTGTATTTTATACCAAAGATTCAAAATCAATTTATCTACCCATCTACGTAATCTATCGCAAAAGAAACAAATAAAACCACAATGATTGTGTAAGAAGAAAGTAAGTATTTTTTATGTATTATTTTGTGTTTTTTTTCTGTTTTGTTTTCTAATTGTGTTCATTGTATTATTTTGTGCTGAATTATGTACTCGTAATATTGTAAGAATCATGGCAAAATAAACTAAATTTGAAAAATAATTCTCTTTATTTATATTGTTATGTGTTTCGATCCAAGCATCCACTATTAAAATTGAGATAAAAAATGGAATGCGAAATAAATAATATGAAAAGGAGGTCGAATAAATATTTTCAGACCAGAACTTCATATTAAATGTAAACAAAACCCCGCAATGTTCATAATACGTCATCTTCCATAATATGCAAACATTATTAACCACTGAACGTTCTCATACGTTGCAAAGATTATCGATGCTCTGTTATTGCAAGGTATATGTACTCGTATTGAGAATGTAGCAAATGGATACGCTGACAAGCAAATTACCTACATAAAAAAGCAACTTTACTGTAGATTGTTGAAGTTTATTTGAGTAAATGCAACCTGCCGAGACCTAAACTTTTAAATGTAAGTTAATTTGTTATAAAAGTTTTGCCAACAAGCTTTGTTAGTCACTTAATATCAATATGTGAAAGGGTTTTCTTTGATCGAATTATATTTTGCCGTCTATTTTTATCCACTTATAGAAGTTTGCAACGCATTGTAAATATCAAGTAGGCATCAAGGTACATAGCCTACAGTTATACTCGTAGAATGTAAAATAATGTTGTATTTCATCTCTACGGATGGTTTTTAAGGAAGTTAAAGATTATTTTTAATAGGAATTTCCAAAAAATGGTTTCATTAGACAGGGTCAAAATATGTTATTCCCTTCCCAAAAAAGTCAACTATCAGGGTTAAAGGGGTGAGAGTAGTTTGTTTTGAATGTACCATATCTTAGTAAAAAAAATATACATTGGAATCCTTCTTTTAAAATAAGAAAAAACGTCTTTCATTGTTTCGTTAAAAATTTAGGATAAGGGCTGAAAAGTCTGAATTTTGTTTTCCATCGAAACGGGCCTTATATGTATTATGTAGGTACCAGTTAAGAAATGTTGTAAACAAATTGATTTATGCTTTGTTGGAAATACAATTTATGCTACTCAAACATAGATGGCGTAAATGTGATACTTTCTACAAAGACAAAACATGTAAGTGAGTATGGTGTTGGTGGTCGTTACTAGGAGCGCGATAACCTGTAAAGCAAGTGGTATAGAGTCCAATACTTTTGGTTGTTAAAAGTAGCTACCCGGGCAACTCCGGGCAATAAGCTAGTATTGGATAAATTCCTTTGCGCTACTCAGAAGTCATCGTGCTATGTTCTTACGCCAATTAGCTCACAGAATTCGTAAGACGTAGCACTACATACTTATTGACATATTATGCAAGTTACTACTAACCCAATTATAGCATCTTCATCGCAAAGATATCTGATTTCCTTACGACTGCTACGACCCACTAAGTGCAATATATATTTGTATATTAAACATTCTGAAATATGCGAGGGTGGGTGATAGTATAGTACGTTTACGTACCTCACACATCTGCTATCCAATGGTTTCAAATGATCCGATGGAGGAGGTGATATTACGAACCAGAATCATCTGATTACAGTTGATTTGTTTGTTGTTGAAATGAGACATTAACTCCGAGAGAAAAAGCGACTCAGCGAGGGACCTAATAATAGTTAGCTTCCATTGTGAATAAATCACCGTACTAGAGTCTAGAGAATCGAGATAGCGTTTCCGTTTTTATACTCGTACTGTTCACAACAACTTATATATACTATTATTTTTCAAGAACACGATAATGAATTTCATTTGTATGAAGAAGTGTACAAGAACAAAATAACGTGGAATTGTTTTAATTTCAATTTACATACATACTATACTACGAACATTAGTTCGTTCAACGCTAAATGAGTAATAATACTCGTAATTAATTCATAAATTTGTCTATACGGTCTATGTTTTTATCACAAAATAATTATTGTATTATTTTCGTATTCTTCTTCTTCTTGTTCTTAATATAGGCCTTGTGGCCATTTATTTATTTATTTATATTCATAAACGGCGTAAGCCTTTAATGAAGATGGATTAGCCTCCTGCGATGTCGACTCCCAGCTGTCAATCCATCTCTTAGGTGGTCTGCCCGGGAGTCGTCTGCCCTGGGGTTGGCCGTGCAATGCAATTTGAGGGAGTCTGGATGGCTCCATTCTCCTCACATGTGCATACCATTGTCTTCTCTTTTGCCTCCCCCATCTAACGACATCTTCGGTCTCGCACATTTCTCGTATTCTGGTATTTCTTATTCTATCTCGGAGGCTCTTACCAGATATACTCCTGAGAGTCTTCATTTCCGACACTCTTAGCGCATTTTTTGTTATTGCGGTGTCTGTTCTGGATTTGATCCCATATGTCATGATAGATCGAACACATTCTTCGTATTGATTCTAATAATATATGTAGTTAATTACTGTGATATTTAAAGACACACAGCAAAGCAGGTAACAAAGAGATGTTTAAATTTAGAAACTTCCGTATAAAAAAATGCATCATACGTCATGAAAAAGCTGTATCATTGACACATACGATCAATCGTTGCATAAAGAAGACTCTATGGTATAAAAAAAAACAATTTATATAATACAATTATTGTGACGAGCGGTTATAGCAAATCAATCATGTGTGAACGTATCGGATCAGTCTATATGCGAGTAGAATTGATAACTAATATCAAGTATAAGTAATAACACTCTATTATCATTCTAATAAACGGCTATTGTATTCCATTGAGTTAATGCGTAATATAAGAAAAGAAGAAGAATAAAGTTAATATACACGCGATATTATTACAATTATAATAACAGCAATATTGAAGAATATGTTTGGTAGAGTATTTACTTACAAATGCTTGTGTTATAAGTTATGTATATATAACGGTTATATTGGTTATATTATGTTTGCGTCCTCTTTTTTGCTAACCATATTTCACGTGTTCCAGAACCAGGTAATCAAATACACATGAGACAAAATAACATCTTAAAAATTAGAATGAAAAGATGCAGCCAGATGCAAGATGGTTATACGCAAATTACACTTTCATATTATAGCTTGCATTTTCATGGAATTAACTGGTAGATCGTACACAAATACTTACCTGTCAAAATATTAGGTCTCTGTTAACTGAAATAATACGCTATCATGCTTCTAGCAGTTAATATAACAGTGTATTATTGCTTAGAGATCTACATAATTAAATAGATGTATATTTTATGACATTTTTTTCTTTATTAGATGGGTACACGAAAGGCTTCATATTGATTGATTGAATACATGGAAAGTATTTATTTTGCATCAATTAAAGATTGAATGAATATCAAATAGTATTTTCTCTTTGTATGCAATGATATTGTTAGATCGTTTTATTGATGATCAATGAAAGATACCTCAAAGTTGTCAATCCCTAGTACTTGTTCAGATTAGACCTTTCTTGTAGGTATCTTATTTAAATAAAATGTTGACCGTAACCCAAACACACAAACTCATTGAATTAAATCTTGGGTGACGTGAGGATTAGTATTATACTCGTACACTATTATCCTAGAGAAATCCAATTGGTATTCAAACGGCAATCGATTAGCACCCAAATACCTACTGACTTTAGTCTTGGATGTTAACAGGATGAGATCCTTCAGCGTTAATCCGATCCACAGTTTATTGTATAAACTAAAATCACCTCTGCAACACCGAAATCTTAGTACCTGCCACTGCTAAAGGCGATAAATTAATATCTTCCGGATTCTGAGTAAAATTTGATACGTAGTATTGAATTACTAACAATGACGCTGTAGGTTTTTGTACTAAGCAAATGCCATATAATAGGGACAAATAGTCATAGTTAGTCCGTGTTTCATAATGAGAAAATGCAAAATCCCTCCGAGCGTATTCTCATGATAACCATATGGCGGTAATGACTTATTCCACTTCTCGACACTTTTCAAGCTTACTGTGAAGTGTACAAAGATTTGTTTGGGTTTATTTCGATAAAACCAGATCCATTAAAAAAATCAAACGTGTAAGATAAAGGTTGGTTAGGAGAGGAGGCTAAAGTTGATAAGAGTGTAATATGGATTCCGTTCTGAACATACAATCACGTATATATTATATACTCGTAATATGAGAAAACAAGGGAGCTAATTATAAAAACTATTCATCATATATCCTACAATCTACATCCCTTGTCTTAAATGATTGATCTTAATAGACAGTGTTCATAATATCTATCTTCTCTCCTTTCGTTTGTTCAACGACTCTATTGGTAACGTAGGGTCCTTACAGAATGTTCTGTTTTGCGAGAAGCATTTATACTCACAAATATTCTTTATACCTTGTATCGCCAATCCGTTGAAAAGTTATCGTTTACATTCTATTCCATTTTATTTGCCTTTTAGTGCATTTAGAACACCAATAATTTATCCCATATTTTTTTCTGTTATAGATTATTTTCTGACTGATTTTTGTTTTATTCAAATTATAAATGTTTTTTTTTTCAATATTGCCCTAAAATCTAAACACACTATTTATATTTCATAGTGCTGGAAGAGCAAAATACCTATGTATTATTTAAGGAACGTACTCGTACAGCTGTGTATTTTAATTTAAACAGTAATATCTAACTATAATCTAATTTTCTATTTAATCTAATCTGAGAGGAAGATACCTAAATCATTTAGGTATTACTGGCTTTTCATGTCTGCATCTCGCAGATGGCATATGTTGAGAATTTTCTCAACGAAAGGCGGCAGATATCAACATTCACATAATAACTTATGCGAACTCCCTTGGGGAGGGGAGCAGGATGGATGTTCCGACGCTTACGAGTCGGCTTTGGCTGGCTTAAGTGATCACTTTATGCCCATCTAATCTATTTTTCATTGTAATATCTAACGAGTAGAACTAGTACAGAAGATTGTTTTACTGACGCAGAGGCCGGTTATCAGTAAAGTCAGTAAGTATTATTAGCCAGAGAAATGTAGGTACCTACATGTTATCATGCGTGATTTATATATGAACTCATCAGCCTAATACTCGGAAACATTCAGCTATCCAGATATCACGGATATCCAAGGATTAGGCTATTATTATATTTTTGTTGTTGATATTTATTTGCTATTATTGGACTGTCTGTGTTTTTTATACGATAAAATAAAAAAACATAATTTATGAAGTAATAAACTGAAAGTAAGTTTGGAATATTTGAAACCACCGCAACAGGTAAACCCTTAAATGAATATTTCCGCACATTATGAGACACCCACAGTAATATACAAAGTAACGGCGCGACCCTATCAGGCTAACGGCAGACTCCTCCCTTACTGTGACGTCACTTACAGAACGAGCTTTATAAAGTCGTCGAGACGCCGACGACTCTCAAAAACAATTCAACAGCCGCACTCTGCACTTCGGGATAAACATTATTTTACAAAATCATTGAAAACTTTTCCAAAATGGGTTTTCTATGAGACGAAATAATATATATGCATCCATAGTAATATACATTTGGTAGACATTCGACGCGACATATTACAAAATTATTTGTTAAAATTACATTATTATTTGGT
This sequence comes from Ceraclea dissimilis, assembly GCA_963576895.1. Classification (NCBI taxonomy): domain Eukaryota; kingdom Metazoa; phylum Arthropoda; class Insecta; order Trichoptera; family Leptoceridae; genus Ceraclea; species Ceraclea dissimilis. Next base: position 6,105,184 of record OY756363.1, on the reverse strand, counting down.
TCGCACTATAAGCGTGTGTTTTTAAAAATTATTTGTTATTTTTAACTTTTTGAAAGTTTTTGTTATAATTTTTGGAACTGCTCCTGTTCGCCTACAATTAGTTTTTTAAACGGAATATCGCTGAAGTCTATTGTGAATAGTTTTTTGAGGAAAACGCGGAGGGCGTCAAGATGTTTCGGTAAGTAAATTGTATGCATTATTTAACGTTAGAATTAGTACTCCGTATAAAATATAGGTACTAAGGATTCTAACAAACATCGTATTTAATTGTTTTTAATATTTTCATGATACTACACACGACCCTCCTGGACATTTGGAGCTCCTCAAACTTTTACATATTCTTTTTGTATTTTTAAAGTTTCATCAGATTCCAATGTAGTATAGATCTTAATGTCAGCAAGTAATTGGTGAAAGCTTCAGAGCTCTAGCTAGTCTGAAAATTAATTTAAATCGACAAAGATTTGGAGGCAAAATAAAAGCGTGTCATAAACGCAAAACCCGTACCTACAAAAATATAATTACTCATCAGGTATCCCGGAATAAGTAGATATAGGCGCCGCAGGCGATTTTTTTAAGACTGATTGATGAGGGCTGGTTTATATCATATGAGACAAGAGTTTGTCGTGATGTAAACAAGGGCATCGCCAGCTTCGGCGCTAGGGGGGAAGACAATCAAAAGTCATAATTTTGATACAACATGAAAATGAGTAAATAGCACCACAGGCGATTTTTTTTTGTGAGACGGAAGGTCTTTAGGTAGATAGTTTGGTTTATTTTTTATTCACCAAAAAGTAGCACCGCAGGCGATTTTTTTTTACAAAAATATGGTTATTTTGACGAGAAAACGATATGGTAATATTTTTTTCGGAAACTTATAGTTGATATTGTGAGTCATGGTTTTGTAGGGGGCTTCAGCCCCTGGATAAGCTAGTGGATACAACAATCAATTTGAATAATTATAATTTGGGAAGAACCTCTTTTACTACTTCGTTCCTATGAGAATCTCATGACATCAAAACGTTAGGAATGACGCGAAAAGAGGTAATACCTACTGTACAGTGTACAGCACCTACCGCTCTGAGAGCTTGTGATCCCCCTCTGTGTTAGTATAAATAGAAAACACATTAATTATTAAATTTTCCTATAATAATACACGATAGAGGATATCTGACCACCGTCCACCGAGCACCTAATGGCAATCAGAATCCGAAATACATTTTTTGATACAAACATTTTTGCTACTTTCATTGGAGTTACAACACTCCTGGGGCTTCTAGAGTTGAGTAGATCCACACCACAATAAAGTAGGTTGCTAAATTTTGCATCTACTCCTCAGCAGACGGCGCTAGGATCAGAAAATTGGTTCATTATGAAATAATTTCGATCTGTAGTACCTAAGTACTTACATCTTTTTTTAATGAACCTGTGCTAATTGAAATAAACCCAAATACACCTTTGTACACTTCACAGTAAGCTTGAAAAGCTTGTGTCGTGAAATAGAGTAGGTCGGCATCAGAGATCGGACCCGCGCCCACTGGATTAACAGTCGAGCGCGTTACCAACCAGGCTACCGACCACATCTGCGGGTATAAAACTTCCAAAAGTTATACGATTGACAGCAGGATGTGGTGAAATATGTGAACGTTGCCCCGAGCATAAAGTGTTCACTTAAGCCAGCCAAAGCCGACTCGTAAGCGTCGGAACACCCATCCTGCTTCCTCCTCAAGGGAGTTCACATAATGCTACATTATGTGAATGTAGATACCTCTCGCTTGTGTTGAGGAAAATCTGTGACATTTTTGCTAATTAGCCCGTCATTGGGATGTACGTGTACTTGTATAATAATGTACTAAGTAAAACAAGTAGATAATGTAAGTATCAAAATAATGAAAATATTTGGAATACTGTGTAATAAAAGGAGAGTTTTTTATTTAGGTACGTTTTGTATTTTGTATGCATCTGTTATTTAAAAACATTAATACCTAATGATAATTATCAACTTTTTAGTTACCATTAATTAACAAAGACCATTGCATCAGGGACAGCTTACATTGTATACTACTACATCATACAGGTTCGTCACTAAAACAGTAAAAAATATTATAAAAATGCAATCACCAAATATGGATCGTCAAACAGAAATACAACAAAAGATTTTAACAACTGATGCGACTTGCGCTTTTAAAATAAAATCATCGATGTGGAATCGCTCTCAAATTTTTTACACATGTGTGACTTTCAATAACCACGTTACGTACTAGTAATATTAGAAATCAACTTGTTAAGGTTATACCATCCGCTTCATGCACCACTTTTTCATTTTCTTTTTGTCTCCAGCAAGGTGAATCGAATACCATATTCAACAATGCTATTTGAAAATTAGTATTTTTTTGTATGAATATCAAATGGTTGACAGTAGTCAGCCATTTTGAGTTTCCTCAATCACTTAGTAAGTTGATTTCAGGGTTGATTGGAAGAGGTCTCTCGCTTCGTCCTATTATGTTCAGTGCTTTATTAAAATTATTGTTGTTGGTCGCCAATGTCATACGAGTATTTTACTTTACCCTGTAATACAATTCGATGGCTACTTTTCGTAAGGTGATGCACTCGCGTGTCTTCACTCCTGCGAGCTGAGTCAAAACGTCGTCGTACGTAATCTATACCTACTCTATAGTTTTGGCACCAGTACCGCTAAAAAGTCCTGAGCCTTTACTGAGAACGTGAAACAATATCATCTAATGATTTAAGATTCACTCCACTCCTCAACGGATGGCGATAGCATCGAAAATTAGGTTAATTGTGAAATCGTTTCCAGCTGCAGCATATATACAACTTTCAAAAATACACGATTAACAGCAGGATGAGGTGGAATGGGTGAACGTTGACCTGTGCATAAAGTGATCATTTAAGCCAGCCAAAGCCGACTCGTAAGCGTCGGAACCCCCATCCTGCTTCCTCCCTAAAGGAGTTCATATAACGCTGAATTATGTGAATGAAGATGCCTCTCGTCTCTGTTGAGGGAAAACTTAATATCACCTAAATTCTTGACATTTTGCTAATGTGAAGCATAAAACTCGAAATCACGTTTTGCAATAGTTCCACTCACAGAAATATATATTGTGGTCGAACTCTTATCACTCTTTTTTTATTTATGTATTAATTCAAGTGCCCTATCACATGCACCATGGAGCCTATTTTTGAGGCACGTCCATTCACGAAGTTGATAGGTTTGATTGTATCTGTAATGGAACTATCAATCAAAATCTTTGAATCGATTTTTTTTATCAACCTTGCTTAAACATAAAAACTATGTACTCGTAATTTCCATTTCCTGCTTTCCTTAATTAATCCTTTATTATAATCCTTTATTATAATATTTCCTCAACCCTGGTTGATAAGTGATTAGTGCTGATACAGAAGATCAATAAAAATCTACATAACAAAGGAAAAAATCATCAATTTTTGAAAGCATAATCAAAAATGCTGTCGAATTTGTAATACATCTTCATATAAATACACGCGATTTCAATCAACGGGTTTCAATTATGAAAATTGACGAAAAATGTATGTAAGTACACATTTCATCTCTCCTTTATAATGCATACATTTATTGTTTAGGTTGAGTACCGTAAAATTCATTGATGAAAATTTTCTGAGCATACGTCAATTGATTTCCACCATATTTTGCATCTCTCCATTTTATGATTAACTCTGAACAGTTGATTTGCATACAAATAATGAAAATTGGTAGGGGTGAAGTTATTTTTAACAAAAATAAAAAATAAATATCTATACTGATTGATGATTTTCATTGAAACTTGAGCGTTTATGAAATTTGATTGCAAACAATATAAATTAATTAATCGATATGATCGTTGAAAATAGAATATTTATTTTATTAACAATACAACAAACATATTTTCATATACGATTATTGGAAACTATTTCTGAATATTTCAGTTGCTGGCTAGAAAAATAATATCGGTACGTTTGAATGAATTAATGGAAAACTTTATAAAAATAACGTTTATATTGTAGCTTCATAAATTTTCATCGAAGAGGTCTTAATTTTCTAAAATTAAACGAAGCGAAATAGTCTTAGTTAAAACCAATGTTCAGAGTTGGAGGTTCGTGTATAAGATATTATGTAGGTAGGTAAAATATAATCAATTATTGGAACGAAGCCAAGTTTAACTACAAATGGAAAATTAATTTTATAAAATGGTATAGATCCCTAGTCCCTACCAATAAATATACCGACCGAATATAATCTCAAATAAGACGACACGCACGTACGATTAAATTACTCAAATTTCTCAATTACTCGTAAGTATTGCAAAAAATCTTGGCAAAAATGAGGTTTTAGATCTTCATACAGTTCTGGATTAAGGATTCATTGAAATAAACTAAAATTCTTTATAACAAATCCCCTCCTATGTTTGACATTACATTATGAAAAGATACCTAAAGCCTTTACTAAAATATGGTAGTAAAGAACTCACTTGGATTACACATAACAATTGAAAATCACAAGCGCAAACAGAAAATTATTTTGATTTGCTTCTTTTTTCATTGAAGCTAATCCTTATAGTCTCTTCCTCTACTCATCCGTCTTTATTTTCTACTTTCTTTAGCTACATTTATACTCTTCATGAATATACTCGTACTTTCTTTAAAAGTGGGGTTTTAAGTTTTTGTTATAACAATTAGATTCTCAGCAAACGTACAATGCAATTCTAATAGAATTTTTAATAAAATAATGTGTTCTGGTGTTGAAGCAATTTCTTTTATTATAGCTATAATAATAAAACTACTCTACTTTGAAATTCGTGGTAGTTTCTATAACGTAAGTGCAGATGACATGAGCTTCTGCATTGGATTTTATATATATGAACATAATTTATTTTACAGTAGTTATTCTGTTATCCACCACCATGGGCGTCGCTTCGGAGCTTGGAGGAGGGGGGAGTAAATTTAAAAAAAATGATACAGCTTAGATAAGCGCGCAAATATCACTATAGGCGATTTTTTTTCAAAAGAAAAAATGGTCCTGGTGTCTTTCTAGGTGATCCATACGGTAATAGTGTATGAAGCAAGCGACCGTGTAAGTCTAAGTAGTATACTAAGTAGTATAGCAGGAGATTTTTTTTATTATTTAAAGGCAATTTGAGTACATGTTCGAAATCATAAATGGTGCTTTTTTTATTTTGCGATACAGGCTTTTAGCCTAGTGCAAGGTGTGCAAAAAAGTAGTAGGGTTTGTGTTCCCAGATTCTTTAAAAAAACATGCATGTTTTAATAAAAGTATTTATTTCTTGAATTTGAACAACTGAACATGTCTTTAATTACTTAAAGCTAGTTCATGTATTGATACATCGATACACCATATTCCTGAATGTTGGGTTAAATTGTCGCTTTGAAGTTAACATAAAATTTCAATAAGTCATCAATCACTTTTAAGTTTTTGATATAACTTTCTGTGTTTGAAACAAGGTATGAAAACTTGTACTTGTACTGTACAACGTTGAAAATTCTATTATGAAGATTGCTCCTAAGCCAATGCATAAGTTTTCAATACGTGGTACATCTAAAAGTAATTAACGGGAAACATTACGCTTATGCACTATTATGATGTTCAGTGGCGTATATAGGGGGGGGGCCGAGGGGGCCCGGGACCCCCCCCGAAATGTTGAACGTTTCTTTAAAAAACGTTATTTTAAAACATGAAAGCTACTCAAGTTTCACCCATTATTCAAAAAAAATTCGCCTGCGGCGCTATTTTTCTTTGTATTTTCTGCACACAATATTAATATCAACCTAAAAGTCGACCTTTTTCACTAAAATTCACGAAAAAAATTCGCCTGCGGCGCTACTTTTCTTTGTATTTTCTGCACACAATATTAATATCAACCTTAAAGTTGACCTTTTTCACTAAAATTCACGAAAAAAATGTGCCTTCTGCGCTATTATAATTTTTATGCTGTACGCCTACGTTCAAATTTTTGTTGCCTCCACCCCCCCCCCCCCCCTAAGTCAAATATTAGTCGGGCCCCCCCCGAAATGAAATCCTATATACGCCACTGATGATGTTGGATCATGAAGAAGGTATGCGTTCCTTTGAAATTATTCTACACTCGCAATATTAAATACATAGATTAGAAGCTTTGGGAACTATGTAATTATTTTAGAAGAAGCTCGACACAACCCAGGAAAAACAAATTTAGTAAAAATAGGGAGTCGCTAGCCTTAAATGGAGCTGAGCTGGTCATATAGCCAGGTGCCAAGACTCCCGGTGGACCAAGAAGATAATAGAATGGCGGCCAAGAACAAGCTGAAGAAGCGTCGGGAGACCCCAAGCAAGGTGGTCTTGTGATATTAGGAAATGTGCCGGTGGTGGATGAATGCAGTGTGCCCAAGACAGGGAGCTGTGGAGGACCAAAGGGGAGGCCTATGTCCAACAATGGATATTAGTGGCTGCGGAAGAAGAAGAGGGGACTTATTTTTAAGATAGATTAAAAATAATGATTTTTTTGTTCAGTGACATATTCCGTTCTAGAAGGTACCTGCCTACTCCTACACTTACTGATGTCATCAATCACGTATGCATTCTTAGGCACTCCATACGGTCATCTTACATTTCCCTTATTTTGAAAACTTTCAAAGTATTCTTCTTCTTCTTCTTAACAGCCTCTTACCCTCCACTTCTGGATATAAGCCTCTTCCTTTGTCTTCCACCATTCTCTGTTTTGGGCGCTTTGTCTCCACCCATGTCCCACCGACTCTATGATATCATCGGCCCATTTCCTTTGTGGTCTCAAAAAAAAAGATATTAAAAAAAGATAAAAAAAGTATTGCACAATATGAATTGGAACTCCCAGAAATGATCATGAATTGATTCGATCTTATAGCTGGACATCAAACTTACACGGAGTCGGAGCCTACATAGCAAGTGTTGCATACACACTCAAATAAATTACACGACGTCATAGAGTCTGAGATATTATACCTAATGACGATAGTGAATGCAAATTAACATTTAAAAGGCTTCATGCTATACTGATGAACGGTACATATGCTCTGTGGTACGATATACCCAGTAATAAATATCTTCCTTCTAAAATGAACACCGCAAAAAGAAGTAATAAAAATCCATATAAAAATATATTATCTATGGGCGTTACACTGCAATATACGACTCTTAAAAATATCGTATTATTTGTCGTGTTTGCAGTAATATGGTCCAGTCGGAAACATACGGAGTAGGTAGATATTCGATATTTAGAGGAAATGTTGTATTGAAATAAAATTACATTTATCACTCCGTGCTTTGTAACAGCATATGGACATGTCATGTACAGTGTACACTTGCACCGAGCGTCACAAAGCATAGACTGATATCATGTGATAATTTATTAAAATAGTTGACATTGTACTTTCGTATAAATATCCATAGCGCTAAACAGTTTGATTCGATATTTACACATAAATAACGCGGCTGATTATATAAGTCCATTTATTTTCCTTATTCACTTTTTTAAATTCAATATGACACTCCACTGGACGAAGACTGTCTCAGGATGTAAAATTAGAATTCTAAAAATCGATTTATTCAAGAGATACCTCTTTTTTTATCTAAGCCACGTATAATATGATGTAAAAATATTAAGTAAATTCTGCTCAGATTCAGGTGCAAATGATACCTACTGAAAAATGTAAGTGTTTACGTCTCACAATATCTGTATTATGAAACGCTTGCTCTCCGTATATCAGTTGTAAAAAAACGATACGTGTCGATAGTACTCGTAGGTCTGATCACTTTTTGAAGTAAAATAAAGCGTTAAATATTTATTTTGCTACGAAATAATTGAAAAAAGAACGCCTTACTTTAATTAGTACGCACTTAAACCTTAAACAGTTATAGAATTGACAGAAAAGTTTAATCTTCTTCTCTATGTGTACTGTCGGGTCCCCCCGACGTTTTGGCCGACTACTTGGGAGAACGCCTCTCTGTCCTGGGCAGTGCAAAACAGCTTCACAGTCCTGATTCTGGTCCACCGCCGAATGTTTCGAAGCCAAAAAGTTTAATAAATATCACTAATTTGAATAAACACCTATATTATTCGAATTATGAGATATGTGTCTTATCCAAGAGCCCTTATATTTTGAATGTATCGTAAATGGACTTCTTTTTTTGTTAACTCGGCAGTCCACCCGAACTGGGTGATTTGTGCCAGTATACAACGTAAATGGATATATTAATCGATACTAAACCTCTTGAAAAACTAGTAATATTATACAAAATGATTGACTTTTTATATAGAATGTCATTTCTGTTAGTTCAATATAACCAGTAGGTAATCAATTATTAGATAAGTATGATAAATCAGTTTTTGACAACATAACACCAAGCTAATCTCATCATATAATTAGGAATAATACAATTAATTAAAGCAATCTTATCATTATTGTAATTGTATCATCATGTTCTGCCGAAATATAAATAATGTAATTAACGTGTGTAGGATTACCTCACCCATTCTTAATATATTGTTGATGCTTTTTCTCATTGTTATAAAACAATTCAAGATGTACGTAAAATTACGGATTCCTCTTGTAAAAAAATGGTAAACTGCTATAGATATATAATTATAATTACACATATTAATTTTCATTTAAAAATAATCTATTTTTCTGCTTTCTAATTATCAGAAAATCAATTTCACCGTCGAATATGATCTGAATTACTTTATTTTGTTACAACAATAGGCATCAATTCTGGCCGATAGGTAATCAATATTTCTGTAATTTGAGTATCCAATTCCTAAGGTTTCCACAGAAGACAAAAGAAAAGACTGGAATATTTTAATCTTTGATTTGCTGATTTGGCTCTATTTTTACGCCTCATTTTGTGAGCTTTAAAAGCCAAACCTTTCGGGAAAACTGTCTACGCGTATTTTTTACAGAAATCACTGCAGTGTGGGTACTTTAATATATTTTTACATTATTACAAATTTATTACTTTCCGACTATTTTATACCTCTCCTTAATGATGTCATTTCCATAGCTTATTTTATAGCTTGACCCTTACGTAATATATTATATACTGTTACCTGAGAAAGTGACAGGCATACTCGTATTACCGTTTAGTACTTCTGAAAACATGTTGCATGTTTTATGGACATATTATGTCAAACTGTAATTAATAGATATTATAATATTAATATATTACGATCACTAAGAAAAAAAAATACTGATATGAACTAAGTGGTAAGTATATTATTTACAGCGTACAGTAAAAAAAACAGATAAGGAATTTACAGACTCGAATACAGACTCCAATACAATACCTTCCTGCACGTAGACATATTGTGCCATCTTCTTCTTCTGCAGCCCCTCAGGTCCATTGTTGGACATAGGCCTCCCCTTTGGTCTTCCACAGCTTCCTGTCTTGGGCACACTGCATCCATCCACCACCGGCACACTTCCTAATATCATCAGACCACCTTGCCTGGGGTCTCCCGACGCTTCTTCGGCTTGTTCTTGGCCGCCATTCTATTATCTTCTTGGTCCACCGGGAGTCTTGGCACCTGGCAATATGACCAGCCCAGCTCCATTTAAGGCTAGCGACCCTTTCCGCCACATCGCCACATGCCATAAAAATAAAGAATACACATTAATGATCGCGACCCAACTATGACGTCATGCTCATTTCCCACGGCATTAAGGTTCAAAGTCGCATGAACAATCGCATGATAAAATGGCAAAAATACGATATCCATTTTTTGGGGTAAATTTCACTTCAATCAAAAAACTTTTACGGTCATTCCCTAGATTAAAAAAAAACTCCGCGACTTTTGGGAAACGTGTTTCTGTTTTTCGGAAAAAAAGATCACAGGTGTTTTTTCATTTTTTTGAGAAAACTAAACAAGATATAAAAAATCTTTTCGTTCCCTAGATAAAGGTTCAATGTATCTACTCAATTTTTTTAAAGCATATTTAGAAAAAGTAGACGAGATCTAACGTCTCCCGCGTTCTTAGAAATTTTTGAAATGTCAATATGCCTACTGTTAAAACTTAACAATAAAATATGAGAGAGTGTTTTATCTCTTTTTCAAAGTGTAATAATGGTACTCTTCTCGTATTTCCCTGATTAGCTTAGATTATTGCATGTTGTAAAATAAGAAGTCTTAGAATATAGTCTTAGAAAGTCTTGTAAAATAAGAATCTTAAATCAATAAATATGACGACGTTATACTCATATTTTTCGTTTGCTCGTATGTTCCTAAAATGTTAATAATTCAGAAGTGTCTCTTGATAGACACCCAATTATGAAAATTTATATCATATTCAGCAACCTACATATTTCGTCACTGCAAACAAGACAAAAAAAAGTGCTCACACTTCGGGAAATATTTTCTCATTGACGCTCACGTTCTCACTGAAGGTATAACGAGTAATATTCATGAAATTCCAAATAGCATTTTTAAACAATTTTCAATTAGTTTTACATCAAACTGCATGTTTGTTTAATTTTTGCACACCATCCACCTTTACCATACTTCAGACTTTTACTTTGATAAAACTGAATCGTATATTTTAGAAAAGAAATAGTAAAAATAGATATCGTGTATTCTCTGTCAAAAATCTGGTTAAATTAAAGGTGGGTATAAATTTTAAAGTACTTGTAAAATACGAGCAGCCATTGAACGCTTTTCTATAATATGGTTCTATTTGCGAACCACAAAACGATTCTTGTTATAAATGTTACAGAATATATCGACTTTTCACCGTGATTTATTAAAAGAATTTCCTGTACCTAGGTACCATATTTTCTCTGGCCAATAAAGATTTATTTATTATTAACATATGTCGAAATATTTCATTGAGAATATTGAGGCGATAGAATTATTTTTCTCACGAATACCATCATCTTACTAAAAATACGTATTTTTCAATTCTCATTTTAACATAGAAGTATTAAAAATAACTGTCTCAAAACTCATTATCATCACTTAAATTATTTGGTAAAATGAAGGTGAAATGTTACTGAAAATAACGATGAATGACCACTAAAATAAATTAGGTAATATGATTTTTCAAAACGCTCCCACGCCCACGGTTTCTAATAGTAAAATTGGATAGTGGTCTGTTCAGTTTGTTGGTAAAATAAAAATGAATCGTCAATACCTGAATCAAGATGGAAAGCTACTTCATATGCTAGAATTCATCCAATATCACCTTTGTCATTCGTTCAAATTATTTATACGGTTTAACGATTTGCTCGCAATTTACTCTAAGCATTGGAATCTTTAATTCTAAAACACGTGTTGACAAAATCATAATATCTTATAATTGCTTTCAATGGAATGTATCACAAGCATTGTATATAGAGTAATAACTTGAAGATACCTTCTCATCACACGAGTACGATGTCAATGAAAGACAATGGGATTTTGAGATATTCGGAACATCAGTTAGTGTTCTCGGAATATGGAAAATGTCTTAAAGAAAATGTCTTGTATGTAAATTATGTTTGATCTCTTACGCACCTGTATATACTGTGGATGTATGTACAAATCTACGTCGTGAAATATTTAACCCATATAAAAAAAATCTAAAACTTTTCATTTCTTCTCAAGCACTGCGGGTTTCTGAAATATATTTTATTTAACATTCTATAATACCCACAACTTTTCTCGTTTACACACGAGTATAGTGTAGACATTTTCTTCAAATCGAATGCTTTTTACTCCTATATGTATTTGAACTTTTTATTTACTTTCAAATGTATTTAATAGCATTCAGCTTAAAAGATAAACTTTAAGAACGAACTAGTTATCTGAAAAAAAAAGTAAGTAACTTTCTACATGTAGGTAGATTCGTAGGTCTGAATAAGATTTATTAGTTATAGAGAATACCACATTTAACCTAGGCATAGTTGCTAAGTCACCTATGTAATTAATATTCATTCATTAGACAGAAATGTCATTAAAACAGTTTGATGTAATTGTGTGAATAGAATTCCATACACATTAAGAAGAACTTTCAAGAATTATAAATATTTTCACATTTATTACAGATTCCATACTCGTTATTCCAATTTCCAAATTTAATCAAGATGTAATTGAAATTCAACAAAATAATTGGGTGTGATAAATCTTACGCATAAATCTCTCTCTCTCTCTCCCTGGGCAATTATTATTCCCACATGATGGTGGGATCTGCCATTCTTGTCTTTCGTCGCCACTCGGCTCTATCCTGTGGGTCCTCCGGGGATGTTCCACAGTCTCTCATGTCTTGCCTCACAACCTCGCGCCACCTCCGCTTGGGTCTTCCTCGGAAACTCCTACCAGGGACGCATAAATAACGGTGCAGATTAACAGTTTTATGGTTTCTAGCTCAAAAAGTATATCACTAAAAATAAAATATGCAACACATGTCAAAATATTACACATTTACTGTCGAAGAAACTAAATCTTTCATTGTATGTAATATTGATAAGGAATCCCAACCTTGGATTGACTTACAAATTTTATTAAAACTCATGAAAATTTGAAAAAGTCGTATTGGAGGTCGTACACGAAAAGTTTTGCCCGCATGCTTCTGAAAAAACAGTCACTATAAGAAGTAAGAATAATAATACATATGTTTTATGCATATTTTCTACTGTTTACCTAGCATTTCAAAAGCGCTGAAATTTTGGATAAGAAGAAGCTTCCGATAATTCTAGAAAAACATCAAAAGTTTGTAAAGATTACTTCAGCTTCTGTTCACTCGCGAAAAATATAAAAAACCATCACTATCATTTATTTATTCATATACGAAACTATTGATTCTTTAAGTAAAAAACTGAAAACAAAACGTATTTTATCCTAAGGCTCTTTTCAACTTCGTTAATCACAGAATGTATTTATTTATCCAAAGAAAATAATGCTCCACTCTTATCGCCTAAAGCCACATTTACTTAAAGAAATTAATGTATTTCGTAATATAATGTATGTAATATTCTTTTGTATTCTATGTAGTTAAGGTCAATAAAAAGACCAACAAAATGTATTGTTAGTACAACCTATGTACATACTAAGTTTCATGCAGGGAACACATCAAACACAAACGCAATTTGGCGCAAAGGCAACAGCACATAATAATATTATCTATGACAATAATATAGGAGCCTTAGGAATTACGAAGCCAAAAGAACTGCACTGCAAATACTAAAAGCTTTTAGAATTCCAATCATTACAACAGTTTCATATCTTGAGCAAATTGGAAATATATAGAATCATGTTTATACAATATCCACAATACTGACTGCCATACAACTACAAATGTCAAATACTCGTATGTTATGACATTTAAATTAGTTTTAGTATCTATCTAATGATGTAATACAATCATACCTACCTATAATATAATTAGAATTTAACTTCCGCTAAGCACCTGTTAGAATTATAAACCATGAAATAACATAATTTCTTCACAGGTGTATATGTGGTTCCTACGTGCCATCATTAATTAATAATACTCACTATTATTATTACTATAAAAGGCATTCCTAATTTCACGTCACGAAACATGAGGGATAGAATTTCATAGGTAATGAAATTGTACAATTATTATTCTTACATAATTTAGGTATACTGTAGTTTTAGTGACCTTTCAATAAACTTATAATACCTACCAATTATTTTAAAATAGGACTGCTGGGATGCTCCGGGCTGTCGACATGAATATTGTCAGCCCTTATTATCTAGTCAAATAGTGTGCGGGTGCAGTAACAGATTCAAATCCCAAAATTCGGGCAATTTAAATTTATTTAAGGAAAGGTTTGATTTGAACTAGTGATAATGGAACAAAGAGCTTTGGTTTTTTCTCCAATCTTCCTCTCTGCTTGACATTCAGCGTCATCTGTACAATACTTTAATTACTAAAACACACTATTATGTTTATCGACAGAATTATAGGTCGACAGGGGTAAAAACAATGTCTGATTGTATTGCTGATAAGTTAGTAGAACGGTCCGTATATGGTTTATGCTTTGATTATTGAATTACCTAATCAAATTATTTTCATATCAGGTATATGGTACCTATAGGTACACGTAATCTATTCTTAAGCTGTATTGTTCTCGTTGCGCTTAAAGAGACAATCAGCTTACATTAAGTAAATTAAAGGTAGAATAGTGATTATTAATTCAACATACTCGTAGCTTCGCATAGCAAGTCACGTGTTTCAGTCTCTTTATATAGAAACATCAAAATATATCACACCTAGTCGTGCGTACATTGCTTTGCTAAAGTGAAAGCTTTGGTGAACGCAAGAGAGACTGAAAGATATGGCTAGGTATATTTTTTTATTGATTACATGATTAAATTTAACAGATATTTTTTTAAACATTGATAACTACTGTTTTTCCACAGATTGATTTAAATATTTGTCGCCTCAACATAGCCAATAACATTTCACCATACAGAGCGTTCGGCAGAACGTTAGAACAAACTGATGGGGTATATAAAGAGGACCATTTGGTACATCTTAAATATAAATAAAATCTTTATTGAAAAAAAAAAATTCTCCAAGTGGCGGGTTTATTGCCATAGGCAATGCCTGCCATCCAACCACTTTTGGCTACTCAGAGATTATATATAGGATGTTCCCCTTTTTCTTAAGAATTTTTCAATATTTTTTTGGCAATCAAAAAAAATCCTGTTAGTTTCTATAACGATTGGTTGCTAAATAAAAAAAGTTATAGAGGCTAACAGGTAAAATTTTTGGCGCCTTGAAAAAAAAATCATAAAATAAAGGGGAGCATACTATATAATTTCTGAGTAAGTACCCATAAGATGTTTCAAATGGTCCTCTCTATATACCCTATCAGTTTGTCTAACGTTCTGCCTAACACCTATAATCCTAAACTTTTTTTTTAATTTCAAGAGGTATATACCTTCATTTATACAGGGCGAACTTCCTCTTTGCATACGAGAATAATTTCCGTTTCCATAGCTAAAAGCCTGATGGCATTTTTTCACAGAAATGACCTGTACCACGAAAGGGGTTCTTCCCGGCTATCCTCTAATAACACTCACTTCTTCCAACATATTCTATCCCGAAAAACTCAGACATCGTATAGTTATAAAATTATGTCAAAATATTCAATTCTATTCTATACCCTCAAGCCACCTCCCTTGCGGGGTAGGCAGAGAGAACGGATCGCCAGACTTTCCAATCCTGACACACACTTCGGGCTTCCGTCACCTTCATGCAATTCCTCATACATATTCTCCGATTACTTTTACTCAAAACACGTCCGTCCTTGAGTATCTGGTCAACATGGTCCAGCCATGTGGTTCTTGGACGGCCGCGTTTCCTTACACCTCTTCTTTCACCCAGGTAAATTTTCTTCGTTATTCTTTCATCGTTCATTCTCTCCACATGACCCAACCATCTCAACTTGTTCACTTTCATTTTAGTCACAACATCCTTCTAGTGTATAATTTTATGACTAATAATAATTTAGTTTCAGTTTCAGGATATGTTTCATGAAATATTTACATAATATCTGGGTTGCCTTATCAGAAAATTACTCACATTATCTGCTTATTAATATTTGTTGTACACTTCAGAGTGACATGTGATATTGTGTCACACCTGCTTACCAAATATTATAAAACGCGAGATGTAATTTCATAGAATTCTAGTGAACCAATGAACGTATGTAGGTACGAGTATTACGAGTAAATGTTTTTCCCACCATTGCACAATAGTTGTTTTCGAGGATTTAGAAATCAAAAAATCATAACAGCCGAACTATCAATAAATTTATATATTTAATGATGTACGATGATCAAATAGACATTATTTTATAGATATTATGTAATTACACTCAACAAGCATGCTTGCGGTTCATGATAGCATAGTACATACGTACTTAATATAACCGTAGGCTTTATTCGTAATAGGAAAAATACTAAGTAATAATAAAAGGAATGGAGTTATTAGGGAAATGAGTGACTGCAAGACTGGTGTGACAAAAATGAATGTAAACAAACTAAGATGGTTTGGGCATGTTGAGAGAATAAATAATGACAGGATGACAAAAAAGATATATTTGAGTGAGCGAAGAGGGGTGAGGAAGCGCGGCCGCCCGAGACTGGCCTGGTCCGATCATGACGACCAGATCCTCAAGGATGGACGCGTTTTGAGTAATCGGAGAGCGTGTATGGTATGCATGAATTGCATGAATGTGACGGAAGCTAGGAGTGTGTGTAAGGATAGGGCTGTCTGGCGCTCTGTCCTCTCTGCCTACCCTGCAAGGGACGGGGCGTCAGGGTATAGATAGATAGATAGATCTATAGAAAAATACGATGAATTGCAGCTTTCATAAAACCTGGTTGCGGAACTGGAAAATGATCAAATTTTCGATTTATTAATCAATATAATCATCCTTTATTTGTTTAACACCTGTACATGAACATAACATCACTTTTAGGTAAGGCCTAGAGTCAGAAATCTCTCGCAATAATCACGGATATTTACCAAACAAAAAATGCAATAGCTTTGCGCTGCAAACTTCGAAATTTAACCATTTATCATTGTTATTACAAATTGTTTTTATTCCCGATGCGTTGCGAGGAATAATATCATAGCGTTTGTGTCTAATAAAATGAGAGTTTTGGAATCACCTGAGGGCGATGGACACGGAGAGAGTTCAATTTGTGAAGCATCAGGTCTTTCATATCCAGATATATAAGCTGAACTTCACCAGCTGAATGGTCTAATTCTCTTTTGATGTATCATTTATGTACATAAGTTTTTAGTGACCTGTTGAGCTTGAAAACCTTAGACTTGCTCTTACAATCAAATAGTGTTAAGCAACCCAGGTGAACGTACATAAATTTTCTTTAATATAGTATTACTTTCATTATTGATACGACAAATTCGTGCTTATCCATAATCCTTATTGATGAATTATATTAGTTATTATACCAGTATATCATAAAATATAAAAGGAATTGAATAGAAACACCTAATTATTGGTTTAGAGAATGAATTCCTTTGAATACGAGCTAGCAACATTAGGTGTGTTTCGTTCAATTTTTTCTTCATAAAGAAACGTCTAATGATTACGTATTATTTCTATACGAAAGTTCCCAAATATTAGGACTAAGAAAAATTTCAGAATAAAGATATATTCTCCTCAAGTTAGATAAACGAATTAGCAAAGAACGATGGCTGATGAATACAAAATCAACTTAATACAGAAATACATTAATTTATTACTATGCCTTTATTTGTAAGTTTTATTCTGTTTTTATCAGGCGATTCCCGTCTTAATTTATAGACATTACTATTATTCCTAGAACCAAAATTATTTTAGAAAAATTCTCCTACTAAGATACAATATTTTGTTTACATATTGAATTATTCCAAGCTTCAGGTATAGAAGTATTAAACTAGTAAAACTGAACGAATATATTCTTCCTTCTGGGTTGTTCGGGTGTTGGCTGCATGTACGTTGATTGTCTCGAGCTTTCGACAGCGATACTGCTGCCATCTTCCGGATCCTGAAGATCTTCAGGATCCATCCTGAACGAATAGTTTGGCCTACGCCAGGTAGGGAGATTAAAAATGTTAGCTGCCTTAATAATTCAACACCATTGTTTTTATTCTTTATTCGATGTTATTACAAGAAACATAATATGTCTACAAAACAACTTGTGAAAATAATATGTTATATAATGAACCTCTCAGTCAAGTTGAGAAAATCTAAAAATATGACTAATTAATTACATCTATTTTATTTCTATTACAGCTTTTTACAAAACGCTCGAAATAAATATAGGTAGGTGTGTATATAAAACAGAGAAGGGAGGAAGGGATTCCAAAACCTGCGGGTCCCACGACCTATACACGTGTTAATAATAATTATATTTTGTTTAAACTGATGTGTAGGTTTTGACAAATTAATCTTTTAATGTCACGTATAGAGGTTAATGTCGTTTGATATAATATGTTTTCTCATTATTTCAGTATTGATATATTATAGACAGATTATGCACAATAATTTCTTGTTTAATTAATACGAAATTTATAAAATATAAAGAGCTGTCATTACCATGTTCTTCCAGCGTAATGTAAAATATCCAATTATTAAAGTTGATTAACAAAATGATGGAAATTAATAGACTGTTAATATAATGATTTCATTTTAATTGTTTTGAAGGTGTGTCTCAAACGTAGGTATTACCTAAAGAATATTTTAAACAATTTAATTATTTTATATCAAAATTTTAACCGTAAATTTTCTTTAAAATGTTCATCAGATTGCACATGAAATCTAGATAAAATATGAACTAGAGGGAATTCAATGCGAGGACTGGTGGAAGGGGCTAGGCTAGGACCCACAATATAATGTAGCAACAATGGTTATGGTTTTTAATATTACTCATGTAAGAAAAAATCGAAAACTAATGATATACTGTACCTATACCTCCTCTCATTTTTTTATTGCTTGTTTGATCCATAGGCGAAAGTACAAAATAAATACCTATATAGGTACGTTAACAAGTACCAATAAAAATAGTTATTATTTAGGTATTATCTACCTAATTCAAATAGTATTAGTCATTTGTATTAAGGACAAGGATACCTAAATTTTTAATAGCAATTGTTCGAGTTATTTAAACCTATTCATGATTTCATGGGTTTAAAATACGTATATATAGATTCATCCCAGAACTGATTTAGATAGGTACTAAAGGAGGGTATAAATAGGGGTATCATCAACGTAGAAGTATTAAGAAGGTATTTCTATTGTAGGCATTTATTGGAACAATGCCACATCAGCTTTTGACAGAATTTTAATTAATTTATCATAAGCTGTAAATTACGATCAGTGAATTTAAGTAACAAATATTTTTGGATCCATATAACTTATACGGCACTAGATATTTTACTTAGTTATTTCTTAACGATAATGAAAACCTGGGTCCTAATTCCAGACATTACGGAGACTTATACAATAATTTAATAGACTAGAACTTTTCTCATAAAATTATATTGACGTCTTTTCATTTCAATGTTGTCATTATGAAGGAAACTTTTCGCTGATAAGTTTTCTTTATGATACTTTGAATTGTCTTTTTAACCAAACTGTATTTATATTTTAATTCACTCAATTAAACCATTATTGTTATCAGTTAATTGAGGTATTTTACCTATATTCAAAATTGACAACTGTATTCCAATTTACATAGAATTATGAAGAGCAAAACTTTGATGACCAAACAGTGTTAACTGCTTCCCAGTAACTTTGTGTTCTGTAATAAAATTCTTCTAGAATTAAATTTACAGTTGCCAAACATTCGTAAATAAGTAACTAAGTCCATTTGTTGCACCAATGCTTATACAGACCACTTATTCCACTAAAGTAACACGACTATCTGACGTTTTGTAGTTATTTCCAAGTATTTGGTTCTCAATATACTCGTACATTATACATACGTATAACACTTAAGTGAATTAGTTGCGACTCTAAGGAGCTTAGTAGACACACAAATAACAATGGACAGGCAGAACTTGAAACGTACACATAATTTTATTACTTCCTACAATTTCTCAATTTAAATAAAAGCTACTTCACCTTAGCCGTTTGCAAGAAGCACACAAATAAAATTACAATTACAGGATTTTAAATGTCGGCGTCGCGTCACGCTATGTCTTACTGAAATTATTTGTCAGCAAAACAGAATATGGTGAAATAAAGAAGTGTCACGGATTTTTAAAATTGCACATGCAATTTTGTACCACTTAAGGAGAAATTCAACAAGGAAATCATTAATCTTATTAGAAGCATAGAAAATAAAGGGAACAATAATTGTTTGCTTGAGGAAGTAATTTTAAGAAGTGAGGGAAGTTATTTAAAATGTAATAAAGTAGAAAGTATGTAGATAGATCGATAGTTGTTCAATATTAAAGGTACTTAGTGCCTACTCGCACTCGTAATAGCTAATGATACTAGTATATCGTCTTGATAATCTTCATTGAGTACCAATATGTTAATAGGTCGGTACACTATTACGTAGAATATTAGGTACAAAGGAAGCGAATTTTCTCGGTAAAATATCGTCACCGGAATACCTCAAGTTTCTCTGTAAAGCTTAGATATATTATGAGTATAAAGTAATTCTTGACTATGCAAGATGAGGTTACTTTGATAAACGTTCAGCAGTTTTCATAATACCTATTGCAAATTTAAATAATTCCCTGGGGTTTTCCGCAATAGACACAAAGAGGTTAATAAATTCTTTCTTACTTTACTATAGTTACTAACTATTAATTCTTACTTCGTTTAGTATTAAATTTATTATTGTGAATCGTCTCTGGGCATCAGGAAATTGGCTTGTCATGTTTAATTATGGTTATAATAAACATAAAGTATTGCACGTATATATTCAATAATATATACTGCAGACACTAATGCTGGATTTCACGAACTTTTTAGGTGAGGAAAAGCGTAGATTGGAGTCACCTAGCACAAATTTTGTATGAAAAATAATGATAAGTGGCTCCTATCTCCGCTTTTCCTCACCTAAGTAGTTAGTAAAATCCAGCATAAGTACGAGTATATTCACCCGATCGCTCTATACAAGCAGCAAAGCACTAATACCTCTGGCAAAAAGTATAAAGGTATCCAAATTCATCTTTGGGTGTTAAAAAGCCAACTCGTGGATATAATAGTACGAGTACCTGTGATTTATTTAATTGAAGTGAACTTGTATTATTTACCGTCGGACGACAAATAGTTACAATAAACGTAAATAGCGCACCACGTTTCTACGAGAGTTGACAAAAAGATTTTATCTCGAGATCACTGGTAGCGGTGGAAGCCAAAATGAATGAGGTTTTCATTGCCTTCAAAAATATTGTGTGGCAGAGGTTGGAAATTATTTTTACCTGATATTCCAAAATGCATCCATCGTACGTCGCTATTCGCGAGCAACTTTATAAACTAAACGTTCAATGTACAATTGTACACATCTGTTTGCGTAATTTTTGTAATCAACAATATTAATTTATTAATTTTTATCATTGGGAATATATTGTATTGGTCATAGATTTAGTCTCATCAAATTGTATCAAAAGGAGGGGATATCGATGGAGATAATCACAAAGTGAACATGTACACATCGTAAAATGGCGAAGACCCTGTATACCTCTCTGGATAATTACGGAAAATTTGATTTGCTAAAGGGATTAAAATAATTATGTCGTATTTGTATACGACAGATTCACATTCCTACTTGTATAAAGATCTACCTGGATTTAATGAATTAGATTACTTATAAGATTAAACGCTTAGCAGTTATAGTAGCTAAGTAGACTCGTAGTTGTTATAAGACTATCTGTATTCAGACGTAGATTGAGTGTAACTGTTTCATTCTTGTATTAAAGCTATGATAAAACAACTACCTGCACAGTGCACACTTCTTATAGTATAGGTAGTTAGGTTGAAAGCTGGCATCATAATGTTTTCATATCTTCAGCCCCAAAATTTGGACCAAAGGGAAAGACGCGTTATTATAGTTATTTTTATTAAAATAGTGACTACTAGTTGAATTAAAATTACGTTTCCTACAACACACGAGATTTTTTTTATCGATTCTGAACTTAATAAAATCTATCGATGCAATATTCTTTATAATCGTTGAAAAATTTGATTTTCTATAACTTGTCGAAACCAAGATTCTGTAGTCATTGTAGTTATCTATAGATTATGAGCTTTTGCAATTGTCTGTATCAAATCGATTCTCGGATATTTTTTCTCCTACTCTATGTTATATTAGATTTTCGCAGCAATAGATAATACCGTAAAAGCCCACTAGTTACGTGCATTTCGCGCTTTCGTTCTTTTTTTGTGTTCACGTGCTTCACAAATACCTTTTGGCCAGGCTTGTATTTTTATATCATCTATTAAAAAACAAATATAACGAGAGGTAAAGAAGATTTATGCAGATTTTTTCTCAAGTTTTTTTGACTTGAAACTTAATATTTTAATAGCGTAATCTCAAAAACTTTTGAATTGTTAATATAATTCATACAAACAAATATCTAGCTTATACTTTACGAAAAAAAATACAAACACCTACCTGCATTTAAAAATTTAACGTAGGTGGTGTCTGTGGGCGAATTTTCCTACATATTATCAACACTTTACGTTTAGGACGAGTAAGAGAAAACTGCGTACATGTTGAATAATAAGACGTCTCACCTTTCGAAATGTTTCATAATAAGTATAGGAGTGTTATAAATTTCAGTAATCATTTTTAAAGTTCTAACGAGTGCTGACAACTTAAAAGACACAACTACTTTATCTATGTAATAGGAGGTAGAGATAACGTTACAACATGATGCTGGCCTGACATTTCTTATCACTAAAGAAAATAACATGATATTTTATACTCAAAAGATGTTAGAACTACCTAACAAAGCGTCATTAGGACAGGTCGCTATGACGTAAAGAAAACAAATATTTTAGCGACAGTGAAAAGGGTAATGATAGCAAATAGTGAAAAAGTAGCAACATAGAACTTTTGAATTATTTCAATCAGCCCCACGGTCACGGCATTGTCTCGTGTCGCCGTGAAATCTATAAAGTGTGATAAATTATTCATAAATGCTGGAAGTAGTATTATAAATTATGTATAAAATATAATTTATCTAGATAAATTATCTATATACCAGCGCATAATATACATGCGTTGAATATCGTATTATTTTTAACGGCGTCATCAATCAATACATTATGCCATTCAAGTACATATACGAGTAGTCTCATGTAACAGAGCGCGTAGGATAAGAGGACTTTGCCATTTGACCACGTTTAAATTTTCTTTTCATATTTGTTCATCGCATTTAAAGAAATAAAGAAATGTATAAGTGAAAAAATATTGAGTGGGTAGCAAATAACCTCCAAACTGACTTAATTTTTTAAAGAATATCGACAGAAAAACTCCTAATATAGCTGAATTTAACAGTAGGTGTTTTGGTGAATAGAGTTATTTTATTGTTAATAATTATGTCCTGTTCTCCTTCAGGAGTACAGGAAATATGTACGCTTGGTTTTTATAATAATAAATTTATTTAGTTCAAATTACCAATACGAGTAAAGTCCACTGAAATGAAGAGACAATGTTCAAAAGACCCGATCAATACTAATTCGCAATTTAAATAATGAGAATAATATTAAAACTTTACAATTAAAACAATACTTGAAATTTGTTCATCCAATCCTTTCAAAAACAATTCAGGTGAAGGACAGGTATTAATAATTAAGTAATCCAAACCACTATTCTATCGAAACTAATGACTTTACTTCTTAAATTTATTCTCCCTGGCTTTCGACATTTTGCCTTAGGCTATTTGCCATTATTATAGTAACCATTGTTATTTTCAAAATTATTTTCTAACCGTCGTATGTCTTTTCGCCTTATAGTATTTATTTAATTATTTACGAGTATCTTACTAATATCCGGGTAATATAACACTAATATTCATAGTCATTGTACTGTGTATGTGATTCGTTCAAAAGTATGTATGTTGTGTTTATTAAAAAGTAGCCGTGTGGGAAATCGTATGAACGATCGCATAGTAAAATGTTAAAAACAGTGTTTTTCGTACTTTTTGGATTTGATTTCGCTTTATTAAAATAAATTACCTTCATTTACTAGATTTGAATTCATATTATCAAAACGAAAAATAATTTTGTTTTTGCGACTTTCGAGAAAAAATTTCAGATGTGTTTTTCACAAGAAATCTATACAAGATATATAAAACCTTCGTTTTATGGTCATTCGCTGTTCCCATGATGTCAATGTTCAATGTATCTACTCTATTTTTTGTTCCAAAGCAAATTTAGTAAGGTTGTCGAGATCTAAGTTCTAAAAAATCTTTCTTTTTTAATGTTAATATGCCTAATCTTAGTGTAATTTTTCATATAAACAATAAAAGCAAACTGAAGTTGTGTGGATAAATCAGCAGAAGACCGTTATTGGAAACACGGCAGAAGAGGGAAAATGTGGGAATAATAATGGCATAAAGGCAAAAGAAAACGCAACCCTTCAAAGTGCGATAATGTTTACCACCTCACAAATTAAAGACGTATAGAGAAAATTAAATTCCAACTCATACGATCATACCAACGAAATGTCTTACCTAAAAGGTGTTAATTGATATTTATAAAATATGCGTAGGTAGTATAATGATGTTTATTATTATTTTCATATTATCATCTCAAAATTAATTTTTAATCAAATACCACCACCCAATTTATCTCCGTCAGAATATAATAAAATTTAGCTGTAAATTTTATTATGAATAATTAATCGCGAATTAACCAACATCTTAACTAAATTGTGATATTTTAGAAGTCGCTGGGGAATGCGTTTAATTCATATAATTTTACATTGCTTTCCTTCAGAAATATTTTACTGTTTCCATGCATACGTACTTCAGACCTACGCAGAGTTTCAGTCTCAGGAACGATGGGCCGCACGCCTTCCCGTGTTTTACGATTACAATAGACCACTATGATGAGTTCATTAAGGGTAAACCCACCTCCACCCCTGGATGTTTCAGGAGCTTTAGCTCCTATATCATCCAGTCTTTTAAGCAAAAACATTTTTTTAAAGGAGGGCTCAAGGTTCGCCGGAAGGGCTCCCCTCAACAAACCCCTCCCGAAACTACTCTGAACACCCTTAATGTTCCCTGGAGGAGACTCTCACTGCAAGGATCTACACACTCCGTGATGAGTTCCCATACTTCCACTAAATCATGTTTTGCTCCATACTATCTCTGTATTAAATATTGAACAATTTATCCTAAATACACTGAGTCCACGGCCCACAAGTCCAGAAAAATTAATGAACCATTTATGACACTGGTCGTCAGAGTCTTCGTAAACATAATATTTATATAAATTACAAAATGCGAAGTTTAAAGTTTACTCAGTAATCCATCTAAAATGTTCGTTCCTGGATAGATGCTTACTTTTTTTTTTAATTAATCGGTATTTTTTATTTTTTATTTGGGAATAGTCATGATAGTACCCGCAGAAAGAAAAACGTACGTTTTTTAAATATATATATTTTTTAGCTACTCTCTAAATATTTCTATTTCTGTTTAACTGTGTAGGTATTAACTGCGGCAATGACTAATATAGCTATACGAGTAAGCTTCCTCTGATACTTTTTTTTGGAGGAAATCACAACATCACTGAAAGCTGCAATAGACCTCGAATACTAATTAGATAAATAAATATAATGTCCTTTGTTTCTAGGGCCTTGTCCTGTTTTGCGTTGGACAACATCCGCTCGACTGTCTTATTGTAGACAGAGGGAAGTGATTAAGGAAACCACTTTAAAAGCCTTCCTGTGTAATTAAAAAAAATACGAATAAATAGCTACATCCTTGATTAGAACAGTATTTTAAAAATATACATTTCCACATAGCTTATACAGTATACGCCATCTCTTACATACACACTCTATAAATTATATGAAAAACCTAAATACGTCGTTCTATAAAGAATATAATAAATGGATAACTCCTCGTAGAAACACACAGAAAACGCTAAGTCTCATAAACCGTTATAACTCTCTTCAGCATGTCATTCTAACGTTCATAAAGTATCTATTATAATTGACAGAAAGATTGGTGTACAGTTAAAGAGGGTTAAAGAGGGTCTATTGACCTCTCTGTTTTCTACAAGAAACTTCGAATTAAATCATTAGTATAAGTAAGAAAAGTCCTTGAAGTGCCCATCGTTTAAAAAAGCGTGGACTTCATTTTCATTGTAGTATATTTTTAACTCTATTAAAGTGTTATGAGTTTGTTATTTCATTCACAAGTGGGTAGAAGAAGAGCATTATGGAAGAGTTTTAATAATAATAGGCATGCTAATCCTCGCCTAAATACCTACGAGAATAATAAAATTAATACTCACTTTCATCCGCAGCATTCAGTGGCGGATCCAGGATTTCATTTTGGGGGGGGCTGAAGATTAAAAAAATTTTCCCGAGAATTTTTTTGTTGACCTTTTTTTTTTTTTTGGTCCTCGCCTAAAATTTTGAACCGTTCTTATGCGGCGGAAAGATCGCAGACGGGGGGGGGGGGGGGAATCCTGCCGTAATCAACTGATGACCTTTTTTTTTTTTTTTTTAGGTCGTCGTCTAAAATTTGTTGACCTTGACGCCTAAAATTTTGTCGAGCGGAGGTGGGGGGGGTGAATTGCATTCACTATACTACATTTTCAGTTTAGTACTCAAGGCACTAGAAACGTCACTCAACATTTTGGGGGGGGCTAAGGGACTGAAATCCCTACATTTGTTCTATATATACTACTGTAATCCATGGTTTAGGGGGGGGGGCTTCAGCCCCCTAGCCCCCCCCCTAAATCCGCTAGTGGCAGCATTGTTCCCGCAGTATTATGCAATAAAATCTAATTACTTTTTCATTATGGCTACAAGCGCACATTGTAAACAATGTTAGAATTTATTATTACGTACCCACATACCTACGTATGTGTTTGACAATAACGTAATCTCGAAACCTACTTCTTATGATCTTAAAAAAAAGAGTACGTATGCGAATTTGTGCAACCCAACTTAATTACTTTCCTCCATACATAACAGTAAGCCAAAAGTGCAAAGTGTAGAGAACATTGAAAAATATTGTTAAGGGCTTGGCACTGAATGAATGCAAGTATGACGTCACAGTCATTTCCCGCGGCATTAAGGTTCAAAATCGCGTGAACAATCGCACGATAAAATGGTAAAAATTGCGTTTTCTCCATTTTTTGGGGTTAATTTTGCGTCTATCAAAAAACTTTTACGGTTATTCCCTAGATTTTAATGCATATTATCAGTACACAAAAAAAATTTACTCCGCGACTTTCGGGAAACGAGTTTCCGTCTTTCGAAAAAAAGATCAGAGGTGTTTTTCAATTATTTTTTTTTTGAGAAATCTATTCAAGATATAAAAAATCTTTTACGGTTATTCCCTAGATAAATGTTCAACGCATCTACCCTATTTTGTTTCAAAGCATATTTCGTAACGGTTGTCGAGATAGAAGGTCTCCCGTTTTTAGAAATTTTTGAAATGTCGGTATGCATAATCTTAAGGGTCGTTTTTCCATATGAAATTTATTTTTTATTTTTTTATTTTTTTATTTTATTCATTAAACAAACAGTCAGTAATACAAAAAATCTTAAATCTTAAAAATAGTAACTAGTTAAGTATACCAATAGATGTTTGTTATCAATCTTACTACAATGGCAATTATCCTCTATGCGTTAATACCAATGATTGAAAGCGAATCTACACACGAAAGAAAAAGAAAAAGAAAGATAAAGAAAGATAATACAACAATATAGTATCAGTTACATTACATATGCTCAGGAATAGGAAAAGGAAAAAGGAAAAGGAAAGAGGAAAAGGAAAGTTTGTAAGAATATTTGCACTTTTCAACCGACCACTTGCCCACACATACTTCTCAGAACCAGACCTTTGAACTTACCTTGTGTGTGTTGATGTATGTCAATTTTATTAAAGAAAGCATTGTAATTACCACAGGCACGTCGGATGTATGAATTTTGTACATAATTGGTGCTGCACTGAGGTAACCTGAATGTCAGGGTTGATCTCGTCCTTCTTGTGGGACAATTGAACCCAACCTCCTCGAGCAGCCTACTGGAGTCAACAACATTATTAAGTAACTTATATAAATAGATCATATCCGACACAGCACGCCGATTCTCAAGGGTTGTCATCTTATGGTGTCGAGCTGAGAGAGAATAGTCATCGTAAGGCAAATGGCATCTGTAGTTCAAGTGTTTTAAAAATTTTTGCTGTACTCTTTCGATTCTATTTATGTATGTAATGTATTGGGGGTTCCAGGTCACAGAGGCAAATTCGAGACAGCTGCGCACGTATGTGTAATAAAGTGTTTTTAAGGTACTTATAGATTTGAAAGGTTTGGATACCCTCAGAATAAAGCCCAACTGCCTGAAAGCCTTGTCAACGATTCCCTCAACGTGAGCCCTCAACAACATTTTGCTGTCCAGCACAACACCCAAATCCCGGACCTCATAAATTCTCGAGAGTCTCTTATCATTCAATGCGTAGTTGTACAGCAATTGGTCTTTGTTTCGTGAGAATGTGATACAATTACATTTAGAGATATTAAGAAATAGCTGATTGGCCTCACAGTATGAGAAAAGCCTCTCCAAGTCTCTCTGCAGCCCCTCAGAGTCGCCAGGCTTAGTAACCTTTTTGTATATTTTAATGTCATCCGCATATATTAGAAAGTTGGATGCTTGAAAACATTTTTCTATGTCATTTATGTATAAAATGAATAGAATCGGCCCCAAATGCGATCCCTGAGGAACACCAGAGCCACACTCCCTATACCGCGACTTTGAATTGTTTATTGCCACCGCTTGCAGTCTATTTTTTATGTACGAGGATAACCATCTAAGAAGGTTGACACGGAGCTTAAGGCTTGGGAGTGAAAGCTGGTTCTCGGTTCAGCTCCCAGTGTCAATAAACAACTACCATTTCTGTGCTACCTGAGGGTGGTTTGTTTTGGAGGAGTGAAAACAATGAATAGCAATTTTATACATATATTTACAAATAAAAAAAAACTTAAAGCTAGGTACTTACTCTATGATTCTATATAAACACTACACCTTAAAACTAACCGTCACACACAACACTTTACGAGCGCAACGCGAATATGACACAACGTAATCCCTCGGTGATGGCAGGCGCGCACTGCGCAGCCCTACCGATGTTCTACGGTGATGACAGGGCACAAGGCCTGCCCAGGTCTCGGTGATGATGAGGTGAGAGAGGCTTGGTAACTCTCCCTGTGATGATGTGAGAGGGGCTTGGTGGCCCTCCCGTGATGAGGTGGAAGACCTGCGTTCTGGCGTTATGCAATGTGGCCAGGCGGATAACGTAACATTACGTAACTCGTGGCAGTTACACTGGTAACAGATATAATAACAGTTCGTGCACACAACTAATTAGTTATTAATGATTCGTTCTCACTCGATGAATTAGGTCAACAAATAAGTTCGTTCACTCAATGTTCAACACAGTCTCTACGGTAAAATGGTATGGCGAATTACACAATAAAAATAAATACGTATCTACGAACACAATAACCACATAAGTTGCCCGAGGCTTGATGTCCTGACGACTATATTATGAAGGCCATAATTTGGCTTTGCGATTATAATTTGAGTTCGACCGGCTATGACAAGTGCTAAAGCTCGACTGCCTGAATAAAGCAATGCAAGGATCTTACTTGAAGACCATTCTTATCTGTATGCACTTACATATCTACCCTGAAACCAATTATTTAAACAATGAACCCCAAATATTACAATAGACCCCTATACCGTTATATGTGCCTGACCGTGTTGTTAGCCTAATGGAAAATTCTTAGAAAGTTGTCAGACAATAATACCACTAAAACAATACCTCTACCCGTCTGCCTACTTAAACAATAGATGTGGAATGTGTACAGGTACCTGGCTTCACAAACATTGATTTTTTCGAAAGCAATAATATTTTAAAATTCAACTTAAATATTTTTTTGGCATCTACTACCGCTAGGTACATATCAAGACGCCCCTCCTCTTTTGGCAATAAAAAATATTTGTTGCTGTTAATCTAAACTATGAACAATAAGAAAACTTATGGACTAATTACAAACTTAACCTACTCCTAATCTAAACATATGTGGATAGGGCGCCAGGATATTTTCAGGATTAATATCCAAACCGTGCAATGACCCTAGCTAAATAATACAAAACAATCAGAATGCCTACACTACAGAACTTACATCTAGTACATCTTACAGCTAATACAAGAGATTAATAAGACAATGCATGAGTCACGCTCCCATGCGCCGAAGATGAGGATGACATTTCACCCTACGGCGTTTCCAGTCCCTCTGGATAACCTCACTGTCTATGTACCCCCTAGCTACGTCTGAACTCCTCACGAAGTGAGATAAATCCTCAAGTGTCCCCTCATATTCAACTATTACGTCACACTTAGGGTATACATCCACTGATGTATCATCCCTGCTAGGCTGATACGTGGCGAGTAAACAGCAGAGAAGGTTGCAGTCGGCCACACTCATTCTTTCAGTCACAGCATCCTGTCGTACATTAGACCTCTCACTATCATCAATCACATCTACGATCTTATCCTCATACGCACACTCTCTGTCTTTCTCCTCGCTAGCAATCGTTTCCTCTGTCAGGCACTCAATTTCAACTTCGCTATTATTCGTCTCCTTGGATTCTACATTCATCTCCTCTGCAGACATACACACACCTGGCTCAGCTGGTTGATGAGGGGGGTTCCCTACTCGAACCTCCGGGATTGGCAACGCGTCCTCTCCCTGACACACCACCACTGAGCAGGAGTTTTCTGTCACTCCATTCCGAATGCAACCCTCATCCGTCGTTGTATCGCCCGATACATCTACGCTAACTACATCGACGTAATTCACCATACTCGACGCACTATCCTGTTCCTCAGGATGCTGGAAAGCAATTCCAGGCGCTGGTGAGTCACCCCCTACTCTCTCTACCTCCCCGCTATCTGAGCTACCTCTGTAAAAACGATTTCTACGCTGTCTATCCTCCCAAGTTCTACCTTTGCGTAATCCTGAGTCGGTCCTATTCCGATCTATCGCGATCTCAGGTTGTATGAGTTTAAATGACTCGATCGTGCGTAATTATGATAGCGATATCCCCTCTCCTCATGCCTATCATAAACTGTCTTGAACTCAATGTCCATTCTCATTACAATCTTATAAACATCGTCAAATGAGTAATCCCCTGCAAACAATATATTCCTATACCTGTGAGACATCAATCCAACAAACGTCGTACACTCTGTATTAATGTCCTTGTCCCCAAATAAACGTTGAAAGAGGGCTTTTTTCCTCTGAAGGAATATACAGCCGAGTTCGTTGACCTCCTGTCTATTCCCGTATAGATGAGCAACCAGTGACCCATATTGGTTTTCGACCCCATGTGCTAATAAGAATACTCCCTTAAACCAATCCCAATCTATTATTCCAATATCCCTACCAATTTCAACCTGCCAAAATTCCCTTGCCTTTCCAATTAGTCTCTTATAAGCTTCCCGTACCTTCCCTTGCTCACTATACTTTTCCTTTGCAAAGAATTCTTCGCCTCCACGAATAAAATTCTCTGCAGACTCCTCTGGTCTTCCCGAGTATTGCCCCAACCACTCAGCTCGCGCATGACAGCACGCATGAGAGTAGTGTACTGTCTCTATTGCCTCAGTCTTCTCTACCTCTGTAACTAAACTACCCTCACTGACTGAGTGTGACTTCGTAGTCACCTCTGTGTTCCTACTCCTGTCGTCCTCAACCTTGCGGTTCGCAAAGAAGCGCAACAAAATCAACCCCAACACTCCTCCAAAACAAAACTCAAGCAGAACAGAAAACATCTCGAATAAAGCAAACGTTAAATCTCAGGGTGATGAGTCCTTCCAGCACACTTACTGAAAATAGCCACACGTTGGCGAGCCAGATTGACACGGAGCTTAAGGCTTGGGAGTGAAAGCTGGTTCTCGGTTCAGCTCCCAGTGTCAATAAACAACTACCATTTCTGTGCTACCTGAGGGTGGTTTGTTTTGGAGGAGTGAAAACAATGAATAGCAATTTTATACATATATTTACAAATAAAAAAAAACTTAAAGCTAGGTACTTACTCTATGATTCTATATAAACACTACACCTTAAAACTAACCGTCACACACAACACTTTACGAGCGCAACGCGAATATGACACAACGTAATCCCTCGGTGATGGCAGGCGCGCACTGCGCAGCCCTACCGATGTTCTACGGTGATGACAGGGCACAAGGCCTGCCCAGGTCTCGGTGATGATGAGGTGAGAGAGGCTTGGTAACTCTCCCTGTGATGATGTGAGAGGGGCTTGGTGGCCCTCCCGTGATGAGGTGGAAGACCTGCGTTCTGGCGTTATGCAATGTGGCCAGGCGGATAACGTAACATTACGTAACTCGTGGCAGTTACACTGGTAACAGATATAATAACAGTTCGTGCACACAACTAATTAGTTATTAATGATTCGTTCTCACTCGATGAATTAGGTCAACAAATAAGTTCGTTCACTCAATGTTCAACACAGTCTCTACGGTAAAATGGTATGGCGAATTACACAATAAAAATAAATACGTATCTACGAACACAATAACCACATAAGTTGCCCGAGGCTTGATGTCCTGACGACTATATTATGAAGGCCATAATTTGGCTTTGCGATTATAATTTGAGTTCGACCGGCTATGACAAGTGCTAAAGCTCGACTGCCTGAATAAAGCAATGCAAGGATCTTACTTGAAGACCATTCTTATCTGTATGCACTTACATATCTACCCTGAAACCAATTATTTAAACAATGAACCCCAAATATTACAATAGACCCCTATACCGTTATATGTGCCTGACCGTGTTGTTAGCCTAATGGAAAATTCTTAGAAAGTTGTCAGACAATAATACCACTAAAACAATACCTCTACCCGTCTGCCTACTTAAACAATAGATGTGGAATGTGTACAGGTACCTGGCTTCACAAACATTGATTTTTTCGAAAGCAATAATATTTTAAAATTCAACTTAAATATTTTTTTGGCATCTACTACCGCTAGGTACATATCAAGGTCACCGTGCACACCGTACCTCTCAAGTTTGTACAATAGGATATTGTGATTTATTTTGTCAAATGCTTTCGAGAAGTCGGTGTACACAGCGTCCACTTGCCTGCCTGATCCCATTGTTGTCAATATAAAATCAGTAAACTGAACCAGGTTCGATTCAACGGACCTACCCTGAAAAAAACCATGCTGATTTGGGATAATAAATGTCTTGATCGCAGGAGTCAACTGTTCCACCACAATCCTTTCCATTAGTTTACTAAAAAGGGAGAGTTTCGAGATGGGCCTGTAATTTTCAATGTTATGTTTGTTACCAGATTTGTGGATGGGTGTAATATAAGATTTTTTCCATATTGATGGAAATATGCCAGAACGAAGTGATAATTTGAAGAGAAGTGTGAGCGGCAGTGCCAACTCATCAGCACAATTAACTATGAAGATTGGAGGGATGCCATCAGGTCCTGGACCCTTGTTCAAATCAAGCTGCTTAAGCTTCTTAGTAACATCAGATGTGGTAAAGTTGATTGTGCCTATGTTAATTTCATTCGGGCAGTATACATTTGGCATTGAGGACACATTATTATTAAGAAACGCCGAATCAAAAAATCGGCTAAATAATTCGCATACCATATTTGTATCACTAGTGGTTATGTTTCCAAAGGACATATCACATGGATATCCTGATTGTGGTTTCTTGGATTTCAAGAAACCGTGCAATGCTTTGGGATTTGACTGAATTGAGGTTTCGGTGACAGTGATATAGCTGTCAAAACATTTTTTCTGCAGTGTCTTCTGCCTGGATCTGAGTAGCGAGTATACATCGTAGTCTGCCGATAAATTCGACCTCTTCCATCTTTTGTGCGCTTTTAATTTCTCTTGTATAACTTTAATTAGGGGTTTGGTATACCATATTGGATATTTATCGGCATCCCGGGAGGTTTTACTTGAGACAAACAAAGAAATGCAATCGCTTAGTATGGAGTAGAAACGATCAGTCGCGGTCTCAACATCACGGTCGACAAATTCAGCGTCCCAGTCAATGCTCGACAACCGTAGTTTGATTGATTCGTATTCGGCCCTGTGGAAAATCTTAGTTATTCTAGGTGAAATTTTAATGCTTGGATCGTCCCTTAAATCTATGTTAAATGATAAAGACATATGATGTATGTCTTCATCGGTAAGTGGATTATCACAATGAGAAACGTTACAGTCTGGGATATCACCAAGCACCAGATCCAAAATACGGCCTTTTTTATTTAGTATACCATTGTACTGTTTTAGGTCAGTTAAAGCTAAAAAGTCGACTAATTGAGTACTAGAGTTATCAGTGCAATTGCTTGGGCAATAAGAGTGTACTACCTCTGAGTAATTCCATACGATCTTAGGCATGTTAAAGTCGCCCAAGATCACAAATGAATCGGAA
Organism: Ceraclea dissimilis; assembly: GCA_963576895.1. Lineage (NCBI taxonomy): Eukaryota > Metazoa > Arthropoda > Insecta > Trichoptera > Leptoceridae > Ceraclea > Ceraclea dissimilis. Next base: position 6,070,974 of record OY756363.1, on the reverse strand, counting down.
GAATTATTATTTAAGATTAATTTAGACGCATTGTCAAAGAACGCCGTTAGACGCTCACCGTATTCCGCATCATGAGGCATATAAACACAACAAATATTAATTGATGATTGAGACTGCTTACTGCGAATTGATACCCAAATCTCCTCTACGTCAGTAGCCCACTCCCAGCGTACCTTAGCTGCGAGACTGCATTTCACAGCAATAACCACTCCTCCTCCCAGGATCTGACCAGTAAGGTCGTAGTCTCGATCGCGTCTGTAAACATGGTATCTCTTATCAAACAATTCATAATCATAAAATTTACTATTTAACCAAGTCTCTGTGAGACATATTACATCATAATCGTTAATAAGGACGGTATTTAAAAACTCGTGAGTCTTAGTTCTGAGACCTCTTACATTTTGGTAATAGAAACTCAAAGCCATCTTATATCATAAACTGTTACCACCAACAGATCGTTAAATAATAAATGGTCCTTACATATAAGTTTTTCAAGTGCAAATACATGGAATAGTTGAACCAGAAGGAAGGAGTGGGGCGGATAGTTGAGCATATGAGAGACAAATGACACAGTAAAAATTAAAAGAAAAAATACAAAGATACCATATACAAGTGAGCGGATACATATAAACCAATCATTGAAAATTATACAGTCCATGTTCGAGTTATATAGCACTATCAGTGATTAAAAATGTAGCACTCACCTTGAAACTTTATACAAGACACCCGTCATTCAATCGATTATCGTTACGCAAGAAAATACTCAGTTTTCATAAAAAAGAGAAGAAAAATTTAAGTGTGTCTTTTTTATAACAATATTTTACAATAGTACTTTATTGTTAAGTGCCTGAATATTATATGATGATAAATTTTACATAATGTCACTCCACCATTCAATTTAGCTTTTTGATAATTTTAGAGATCATTGTAAAAGGTTTGATATTCTATAGAAAGCTGTACCCAATGTTTTTTTAACTGTTACTTCTACATGCTATTACAACACATTACATACTCGGCTTTTAAAAGGTCCTTTTGTGTCCCAGTCTATAGTCAATAAAAATGCCATTAAGAGTAAATCCATGCACCGCCGTCGTTTCAGAAGCTTTAACTGAGTTTAACTCATATATCACTCATGCCCAATCCCACCAACTTTAACCTAAGAAGGAGACCCCTAAGAAATTTCCATACAAAAACAGAGATAATATTATATTTATTGACACGCAGGCCTACCAACCATACCCTAATTCCATACGAAATGCAACACGCAACTCACCTAGCCTGGGCAGAGATATTTGGGCACCTAACGTAGGTGAGTTGCGTGTTGCATTTCGTATGGAATTAGGGTGTGCTTGGTAGGCCTGCGTCTCAATAAATAGAATATTATCTCTGTTTTTGTATGGAAATTTCTTAGGGGTCTCCTTCTTAGGTTAAAGTTGGTGGGATTGGGCATCAGTCTTCTACACAAAAAAGATTATTTTTTCACGGCAAATCTCAAGGTTTGACGGAAGGTTTCCTCTCAACAAACCCTTTCCGAAACAAATCTCGGTGGAGACTCTTACTGTAAGGAAAATGCAATTTCTAAAGAGAGAGAATGAACCTTCTGAGTAGAATGAACCTACACTCTAGAGTAGAGTGTAGGTTCAGAATAGAGAAGTGTTGGAGTGAGGATCGTATATCGATTAATTATCATGCGAAAGCTTTTCCGTTTTCAATGAAATTATGAGACAATAATAGTCAATTTTTAAGGGTTTGGCACCAGGAATGACGCCACAGTCATTTCCCACGGCATTAGAGTTCAAAATCGCGTGAACAATCGCATGAAAAAAATGATTAAAATAGCGTTTTTTCCATTTTTAGGGGTTAATTTTGCGTCTATCAAAAAACTTTTACGGTTATTCTCTAGATTTTAATGCATATTATCAGTACAAAAAAAAATTTACTCCGAAGGTTTCGGGAAACGAGTTTCCGTCTTTCGGAAAAAAGGTCAGAGGTGCTTTTTCAATATTTTTTTGAGAAATCTATACATGTAATAAAAAATCTTTTACGGTTATTCCCTAGATAAATGTTCAATGCATCTATCCTATTTTATTCCAAAGCATATGTAGTAACGGTTGTCGAGATATAAGATCTCCCGTTTTTAGAAATTTTTGAAATCTCGGTATTCATACTCTTAAGTAAAATTCTGTAAGGTAAATAAACTCCAGTCCCATTACGTCTCACTTTACTTAGTAACGAAATATCTTTGTCATATTATTATTCAGTCGGAGAGATAATCATTATTATGTCCCGCGTATAATGTCCCCATCACGTCCGCTAATTGTCAGAAGATGCCGCGTTACGGGGGATTTGTTAACTTGATATAAATAATTAATCCCAGTTGTGTAATTATTCAAATTTCAATTTCATACTTTACATTTAAATAAATAAATAAATCTTTATTAACGAAAAACTATGAAAAGTTACAAAACAAGACAATAGTAGTGTGTTAAAAGGCGGCCTTATTGGAAAAGCAATATTTTACAGTAAACCCTCTGATAATATGACAAACTGTACAAGCGGCATCCTACGGTCCGTGATATTACAGACGGACGTAGTATTTTCCATACAAAGTGCATACAAAATTCTGCGTCGGTTCGTAATGTTGCGGACCGTGGGAAGCCAACTTAAGAAGGTAACTGAAATGACGGATGGGACAATCTGGCATTTTGTCCTCTCTTTCTACCTCGCCAGTGAAGCAGCGTGAGGGAATTAATATATAGACACTATGTTTTGATTACCGTCATAAGTTTGTGTCTTTTATTAATCCCATTTATACGCCGGCGTATATTTCGCTAGTTAACTTACATACAAAAAAATGTTAGTAGGGAACCTGCCGACTGAAAATCGATTATTTTGTTTATCTAGAACTCTGTGAACTGCGCACTTTGTGCTCTGAATGTTTGCTGAATGAATGAATGAATGTTTGTTTTGTGAGAGGATTTTGAGAAATTTAGTGATGGTGTCATTTTTAGATTATCTAATAATATTTTATTTTATTATTCTAAACGAAGTCTACAGAACGTTAATAAATGAATTATTCACCGAATTAATATGTTCCTAGAATTTCTTCACTAGACCCAAGGGAGATGGGATGTGACGAAAGAACTTGTCATTATGCATGACAAGCAAGCGATAAATACGTATTTAGAATTTCAAAATGATAATGCTTTTGTGAAAATCTTGACCTATATTGAATTTAAAGAGAGAAACTTATGTAGGTACTAGAGTATTAAAGTACATGGTTGGCGCAGTTGGTTGAAGCGGCAGTCTCTCAAGCGGGAGGTGCTAGGTTCGAACCCCGGCGGTGGCGATGTATTCCACACTTTGCGATACAGGCTTTTAGCCTAGTGCAGGGTGTGCAGGAAAGTATTTGGGTTTGTGTATGCAAGCCCAGATCCTTTTTTTAAAACTAAGTACTTGTAGGATGCCTTTGTGGAATATTGTACAAGATCCTACCTTGTCCATTGCCTGAAATATTGGTAATAGTTTAGTGCAGTGTATAATATGTAATAACTATTGGTTTTTTTTTCTTTCATAGCTTTGTTATATTGTTGGTTTTAATTAGTGTAAATATTGTTAACTTGTTTATTGTATCATAAGTTGTGTAAAAGACTCACGCCGTTGATGTGAATAAATAAATAAATAAAGTCTTATTGTCAATTAGTCAATCGTATAGAAGATATGAATAATAAAGAGCGTAGTAAAGAGCTAAGGAGATGAAAAGTAAGATTACATTTGTAGCTTGAAAAAGGTCATGTATCCTGTATTTATTTAAAATACCATTTCCAAATGAAACAATAATACCCCCGGGTATAAAAGAATTTTAAAAAACTCGACAGAAAATTAGTGACACGAAAATAATTTCTTTGAAAGAAATGAAATTGAGATATCAAAATCACATGTCATGTCATCCTCAACACGAAAATCTTTTCACTTATACACCTGATGAAAGAAGTGAGGACGAATGTTGCATAAAGATGTATTTACTCCCATGTGAATTAAATACCACGAGTTGAATTCATACCTAAAACGGAAATTAAAATATTTCAAGACCACAGACACCGAACACAAACCACATTTTTTTACTTATTTATTAGAAATATACAAATCCATCCCGAGATTTTAATAAAATGTTTTAAGTTTAATTAAAGTCTTGGTTTATTATTTTTGATTGGTTCGTAAAATTTATTTCACTCCCTGAATACAACCATAATAAATATTCTTTTGTAAAACCATTTTTACCGAATGAAAATAAAACCAACAAACTTTCACACTTGTTTTGCGATTAGCGTAACAAAATGAGAAGCGAACAAAGTTATAATTTAATAATCTTTTCTCAAATATCTACATTGTATATCAAATAAAAAAAATATATACAATTTTTTTTCTGATATTCGATTTGAAATAATCTTCTAAATTAGGCCAAGATATTTACATATACTCGAATTTACAACTAATCATCTAATGATCCCAATTATTGATTAAATGATCATGATAAGATATTGTAAAATTATGTTCTATCTGTAGTGTAATCATCATCATCATCCAAGTCGGTCCCTCATTCCTGAGGATCGTGACCTTCATGTATTATTTGATTCATCAGTCTGGCCCACCCTGGTCTGTCCTCCGCCCGCCGCAGTGCCTCCGCAAACGTCGTACCACTTGGTACCACTGGCCTCTGCCACCTGGTCAGACCATCTCAGCGGTATCCGTCCGCGACCTCTCCTGCCTTCCACTCGGCCAGTTAATATGGATTTCTCCAAGTTGCCTGGCTCACGTCTTACAATGTGTCCAAAGAAACCAAGCAATATAGTGTAATATACTGTCGTAAATCGAATATAACGTTAACGAGGAGTAGTTGTAAATAGATCTATCAAAGCAATTCCATTCCGCAAGTACTTTGAATGCGGTCCATTCCGTATACACTCGATCCTTCCAGTATAATGTGTCATACGAGCTGAACTTTTCCTCACATAATACGAGTAGATATATCGTATTATTTAACAAAGTATGAGTGAAATAATATGTCACGGTAGCCGCTTCGTAGTTCAATTTCCAACATATTTAATTGTCTTCATATGTACAACGCATGCTGATTTCTGAACTAAGTAGGTATGTATATGTAAAAATGTGTTTAATTTTCTATAGTAAGTTCGCATCTCACCATAGTTTTATTGACCCGTTGAAGCTTTCGGTCCTCTCTAGAAGTTGTTACCATCTTCAGTTTCTAACATAACCTTGCGGATTCCCATTTATATTCAACTCTCTATTTCCAAGAGAACCACCTTATCAATGATTTGATTCATTAATTAATTTCGCGAGTTCAAGGATTGAGATTTTTAATCTGTGCAGTTACAAAATTTTCATTCTTATCTAAATCAGCCGTTTTGCAGTAATTTTATTTATTTTTATAAATACTTTTTTTTATTTGGCATTCCACCCATAAAGAACGAGTGATATCTGAAGTTTTATAAATACTACGTCACTATAAACTGGTTACTTAAATTTTATATTTTGATATAGGTAACACTTACGTAGGTTTAAACTTATTAGTTTTGACGAATGCTTATGTCTGTAGTTTTAATATTAAAATATTATAGGTATATCAAGTTTTTAAATATAATTTTATATGTTTGTGACAGAAGTCATTTGTTTCATTCGAGCATCAGCTTCGCACTGAGGGGGGCCACTCACACCATATCTATAATACATAAAGTAAAAATCGAGCTTTGATGATTTTTTTTCCTTTTTTAGGGTCCAGAGAGGTAGAACCGTGTAAACACACTTACAATATACATGTTTCGTACATACTTTACTAAGGTAATGCCCACCCAAAATTCTGACGGTGAAAGTAGATAGGTAGATCTTATAATTATACACATGTACATACACATTTAGTGTTGATCTTTTTGTTTGTCTGGTTAACGCCCGGTTGAAAAGTTAATACAAAATGTTGTATTTCAATATTTACTTGATAAAACAGATAAATATAGGTCAATATATAACGGGTGAGAATGGTAGATGGTACACTCTTCTTTGTAGTGAAACGCAGTCACCCATGTTCAATATCTTTCTCCTAAAGTTTCCAGACTGTGTATACAACATCATTCACAAAGTTTAATAAATGATGGTTACTTTCTGCATGAAGCAAGAGTCAAGTATGGGTTTAACGAAATATGAAGCAATCATACATGATGGATTACAAACTATTCTCAGTGGAAAATTATGTTTACGGAACACAGTGATAAACTGTCCAATGCGATTTATTTTTTGTCACTGACGTAAAATATTAGTTTATTATATGGAGAACGATGTCTCATAAAGTTCAGCAATAAACGTCGCCACTTTACTCAATAATTCAGAACAATTTGTTTGAGCATAAGGTATCGCGTTTTCACCTATCAGTTTCCTCTACCTATTTATTTCTACCCGCTCAAAGACTTTTTTTTTTATTTGTAGTCCTGAAGATAACCCTAAAAAGAAGGTCGAAAGTTCTACAAAAAGAATGCGCACAAAGTTGCTTGAAAATGCTCGTGAAAAATCAACGAAATTATAACGAAATTAAATATTTTTTTATTTATCTAGAAGCATGAATTTTATTAATTAGTTTTTTTTATATATATTTTCGTGGACGTAAAATATTCAAATATTGAATACTTACTACTTACTTACTTACTGCTAGCCACTTGCGTTCCACTGCTGGACATAGGCCTCTTCTAAACTCTTCCACTGTCTTCTATCTTGGGCTATCTGCTGCCATCTACGACCCGTAAAGCTGGACAATGTCATCTGTCCACATTTTCTGTGGTCTACCTACGCCTCTTTTGTTCTCCCAGGGCCTCCACTTCAATATTTTAGGTGTCCATCTGACACTGTCCTGTCTCGCCACGTGTCCCGCCCACTGCCATTTTTGCTTTGCTGTTCTTTCTGCGATGTCGGCAACTTTTGTTCGACGTCCGATCTATTTTAGGAAATCTCAAATAAAAATATAACAGAGACTCCTACAGTTATCTCTGAATTAAATTTAATTAAATAATTACCAAAGTTATAATTAAATAACTTCTATTGACGTGTGAGAACTTCTGCTGTAATAATGATGTAATAGACAACTAATGATGTTTCAATTTATAAATAGCTAAATAGGCACCCACTGTACTGTTTTATTTACAATGATTCCCCTATTCTGGTCACGTCTTCCCTGACATACTAATTAGAGAACCGTTCTTCTCTCCATTAACATTACTTGCTTTAAGGATGAAAACCCACCAACGCAGTCTATAGAATCCACAGTAGATAACACTTCACTTACATAATTTTGTATTTAACTTAATCTATTCCATACATTTTTTGGTTAAAGAGAAGAATAAGTTCAGAGTATCCATACAGACATTTCCAAAATTTCTAAAAACGAGAGACCTTGTATCTCGACAACCGGTACTAAATATGCTTTGGCACAAAATAGGGTAGAAACAGTGAACATTTATCTAGGGAAGAACTATAATTTTTTTTTGTTGTATAGAATTCTCAAAAAAAAAGTGAAAAACACCTCTGATCTTTTTTCCGAAAGACGGAAACTCGTTTCCCGAAAGTCGCGAAGTAGAAGATTTTTTATACTGATAATATGCATTGAAATCTAGGGAATAACTGTAAAAGTTTTTTGACAGACTCAAAATTAACCCCATAAAATGGAAAAAACGCTATTTTTTACAATTTTATCATGCGAGTGTTCACGCGATTTTGAACCTCAATGCCGTGGGAAATGTCTGTGGCGTCATTCTTGGTACCAAGCCCTTAAGAGCCTGTTCTATGATCAACTTTGGATTACATTTAACTTGTTATACTCCTGCATGCCCTTAAAATCGAAAGTTCTGGAACGCTCTTTCTGCTCACAGGTTTCGTATCATTCTAAATTATTCTAAATTATTCTAAATATAGACATCCATTGATAAAAAAAATACAACACGATTACAACTATGTACTAAAAAAAGCGATGAACATTTAATTATAATAGTATTCGACTATGTTACTAAATGTTATCATTTTATCGGACGCAAACATAAATCGTGATAAAATATTATATTATATAGCGGTTATTATGGAATGTAGTAAATATGGAACAATGATAAGATAATATAATAGTTAATATGAACTAGTTCCGGTACTTTGAAAAATAAATAATTGTGTAGCGAAACTTGATGTAAGATTATAGGAACTTGTTGCTTCATTACGCTTGTATGAAATATTATGTTCTAGTGATTGCATATATCCAGGAGCTATTAAGTTTATACGTGTTTTGTTCTCTAATTTTCGTAAGTGTAGATTTTATACATGACAAAGTAAAGTTAAATAGGGAGTCAAATAAAAAGTATTAATACATACTAGGTAAATAAGTAAATACTACAAACCATCACAGTATATATCCCAGTAATGAAGTAACCAGCAAACACGCGTACTTTCTGTTTATTCAAGCATTTATGAGTCATTCAGAATGGGTGGTGAACATCATTGCTGAATAGATGTGGAACATCTTACGGAAGTTTTAAGCAAAAAAGATCAGAGGTGTTTTTAACTTTAAATTCTATACAAGATATAAAAAATCTTTTACGGTTATTCCCTAGATAAATGTTCAATGCATCTACCCTATTTTGTTCCAAAGCATATGTAGTAACGGTTGTCTAGATGTAAGGTTTCCCGTTTTTTTTTAATTTTTGAAATGTCGATATGCATACTCTTAATATTTGCATTAATTTTCTATCTGAATTTAGCTTCTACACATATTTTTCTCATAATTTTCTTAAAATCTACCAATTCTACTTTACGCGAGCACTTGCCTTTTACTGTAGAAAACTATACAATTTTCATCGAATGCACATTATTATGTTTTAAAAGGTATGGATAAACATGACGACTCAAATGAACCATGCAATGTAACTATTGTTATTTGGGTCAGAGAATATGTTTTGTTCGTTACATTTCTCAAAATAGTTACAATAGTAAACCGGAATAGAGTCGATACACAATTTTTATCGTCAAAATCGAACGTTACGTCGATTTAATAGCTCAGAATAATATCTGCATTTGGACAACTTTACAGTCATTAAACTTTATTGAAAATGTTTTTCGAAAATGCTCAAAATTGTATGAATTTCAGGGCATGTAACGTTTTATGTAATATGTGGCAATAGTTTGGTATATGCAATGTATATCAGGGAAAACAATAACATATTTTCATACGAAATGTACCTAAGTAATATTATTGATTGTTATTGGTATTTTGTTAGTAAAATGGAATGAAAACATTTATTGGTTTTATCTTAAACAATGGAAAATACACAACAATTTCAGCAACATAATTTATGACAAGAATAGGTATAAAACATATTATAAATTCATAAATATGAATTATATGTATTAAACAAAACGTTCTGCGCATCGTATTTTTTTTAAGATTCTGAAATGTACTGGCAATCCCTTGGAATCCAGTCTTCTGAGAGCCTCTTTAAGGTCCTTTCCAGGTATGAGCAGTGGTAGAAATGATGAACATAGTTCACACAATAACACTATATTGAACAACAATAATTAAAATTACAAAGTTTGAAGACTAATTAGTATTTGAGATTTACTAAACAGGATTTACTAAATACTAAAACAGGAGGACACTACGCCCAAAGAATAAATATTAGGTACACAAGAATTCAGAATAAAATAAATATCGTATACCTGGTGTTATTGACTAGAGTTTTGGCACAAAACATATTTTTTGAGCATTCATACCTTGTATTTACTAGCTTTCAAAATATACCACTAAATATTATGCCGCGGGGTGGGAAACTCTTTTCGGCGCTGTAAAAAAACAACCTAACAGGATAACTGTGGGCATTGTTTTTACAGAACTTGTGAGTTCAATACTCTGATTCATAGTAAATCATTTACATCGTGCATGGGCGTCGCCAGCCTCGGAGCAATGGGGGGAACGAATATTTAAAAAAATGAGACAGTAAATAGGGCCGCAAGCGAATTTTTTGTGAGACATAGTGAAGAAGGTAGTGATGTGGTTTGTTTATTTGAAAACGTATAAAATACTTTGCACAATAATATGTATGAAATATGTTTTAATATAAAGAAACCTTATAAAAATAGCTGCCAATATTTTATGATACTGATGGATTTTCACACTAATTTTAATGACATGTTGAGAAAATGTGTGGTAGTAATGTGATTTTTTTGGGGTTTCATCATTTAGTATGAAAAAATATATACCTATTCCAATCTGCTCCCTCCTGATGACGTCCATGACATCGTGTATAGTTAAAAATATAAAATAATAAATTATTTTATCACAAAGGTTAATGTATTTGGGTATAGGTATGCCTAATATTGTAATATTTTACCTGATGGTAGAAAATCGTGTGGTTTTTCTTTACGGAAAATGGGAATTTATTAACTCACATTTTATTAATATTTTACAAAACGCAACTCAATGAAAACCCCCGAAGTTATATAAAGGGAAAGTTGTTTAACCTTTTGTTATTAAGAGTATGCATACCGACATTTCAAAAAATTCTAAAAACGGGAGACCTTATATCTCGACAACCGTTACAAAGTATGCTTTGGAACAAAATAGGGTAGATGCATTAAACGTTTATCTAGGGAACAACCGTAAAAGATTTTTTATATCTTGAATAGATTTCTCAAAAAAAAAACACCTCTGATCTTTTTTCCGAAAGACGGTAACACGTTTCCCGAAAGTGGCGGGGTATTTTTTTTTTGTACTGATAATATGCATTAAAATCTAGGGATTCTAGGGAATAACCATAAAAGTTTTTTGATAGACGCAAAATTAACCCCAAAAAATGAAAAAAAAAAAACGCTATTTTTACCATTTTATCATGCGATTGTCACGCGATTTTGAACTTTAATACCGTGGGAAAAGACTGTGACGTCATTTTTGATGCCAAGCCCTTAACAATTGGTTTTTAAACCTTATTATTTACAGCGGTTTAATTGAAAACGGATCGACTACAAAATACAGTATTATGTATTAGTGTCAGTATTTTAATACATTACATACAGTTTAAAGTTTATGATTATCCATAAGTAAAGACTGTAAAAACCAATGAACAATGGGATAAGTTTTTAATAACACTTTTGATTATTCTTTACAAGTTTGTTATTAGTGTCATAGAATTAAATAATAATTTTAATATCTATTTTTGAATAAACCGTAAACTAAAAGAGCTACGGGATAAAACTAAAATAATAAAATTATTATTCGGTTATCGTTTTATACAACTTTATTGTCGATTTTATGAAACATAATATTAATGTACTTACGAAGTATTCAAAAGTCCTAAAAAAGGGGCAGGGGCAGTGGTGGGGGATACTGTATGAGAAGAATGAATTCTCGCCTAATATTTTCTATATAGGTATCTACTAGTGGCGTATATAGGTTTTGATTTCGGGGGGGGGGTCCGAAAAGACTCCTGGGGAAAGCAATTAAAATTTTAATATAGACGTAGTAAAGAAATAAGTAATAGCGCCGCGGTCGAATTTTTTTCGTGAAGGTCATAGTGAGAAAGCTCGTGTTTAAGGTTAGCATTATAAGTGTTGTGATAAAAGTGCAACAAAAAAGAAGCGCCGCATACGAAATTTTTTTGAAAAATGGGTGAAGTGATGAACCTGGAATCTCCCTATATCAGATGGCTATAGAAAGATTAATGAAAGAACATCATTGTTTGACATTGTCTTCCCCAGGAGTCTTTTCGGGCTCACCCCCCCGAAATCAAAACCTATATACGCCACTGGTATCTACAGTGCTTCTATTCCAGTTCATTTGGTGTTTTCATCTGTTAGCTTAGTGTATTAGTGGCCTTGCGCCGTATATTCTTTAAAATAAAATAAAAATAAAAATAAATATATCTAATAACTTTCCGTTCAGGTAAAACGTGAGATGATTTCTCAATTTGTTTTTTTTTTTTTGTATTAAAGAAAAGTAGATTTTCAAACAGGCCTATAAAAACGAAGTACCTACTTTTACAAAAGGCTTTTTTTTTCTTACGATTATAACTTTGTTTCATCACTAAAATACATCTTCAATTTCATTTCACATGATTTTTGGGTATATTTATGTCTATAAATTCAATAAAAGATTGTAATATTATTTTCACCTTTACGTTTTTTTCCCTTTTGTACTTATTATTAGATTATATCATAATTATGCCTTCGCCGAGCGCTTGACTTATTCTGTCACTTTTATTTCGATTTTCAGAATAAGTAGTTTCATAATTTCACAAAAAAATATTGATGAAATACTGAAAAACTTTTTAGGATGAATAATTGATTTTTATGTATGACCAAATGTCAATCAGAGCCCTTTACATTCTGATTGGCATTGATCTGATGATAATTATAGTTTTTGTTATTTTGTTTGATAATATGTTTGATATATTGGAAAAATTGACGAGTCCAGGTGCCCGAACGGGCCTATGGACGATAGAGAACAATAAAACAATAGGTACTCCCCAAAAATAGACTCTTGAGCATACATTTAATAAACTTTTAATGATGTTTCACCATACTCTAGTCCTGGTCTCTCTCTATTAAAATATTTGCTATATGGATGGGTACACCTTGTACGTTATATGAATAGGAGCTCATAGACAACAACATGTATTTTTTTGTGTGTTTCCTCCTTGTGTTCTGTTGTTGACATGTTACACGTGTTACATCTGTCAGTTACAAGACAAGAAACCCGTCAAATCAAAGCTACTCACTACTATCGAGGGATTTGGCTAATTATAGGGATAAGCTGTACAACGCGGCATAGGCGTCGCAAGCCTCGGAGCTAGGGGGGGAGGGCAACAAAAATTTAAAAATATATATATGTAGCAAAAAAATGCTTACATAGCGCCGCAGACGAATTTTTTTTTTACTTTGAATTACTTGAAAATGTACATAGTACTTTGCACAATAATCTACATGAAAAATTTATTTTATAAAAAAGCAACAAAAAATAGCGCTGCAGGCAATTTTTTAATGATACTGATGGATTTTCATACTAATTTTAGAAAATGTATGATATGATGAGAAAACGTGTGGTAACAATGTGATTTTTTGTGAGGTTTTATCATTTAGTATGAAAAGATATATACATATTCCAACCTCTATGGGGGACAGCTGCTCTCCTCTGCCCCCCTGACGACGCCCATGATAAGCTGTACAACACAGACTAGGTATAATAGTTGATATGAAATAATATAGTTCCTAATCTAGTTATAGTAATTACGTATTATTATAACATAGACTAAATCCCTTGCGATCGGTTAATTAGATTGAGTAAATTGTACGATAGTTCTAGTCTGTAGTTAGATTATTTCGTATTACACATTACCACATTATTTGATATTAAATTACTCCCTATAATAAAATTGTTACAGTTCGTACATATAAATTGTAACATTGTAAATTATTGTCTTTGAAGCATTTCAAACTGTTTTATAATACAGGTAGAAAATAAATTTGTAAGTATACTCTTCCTTCTAGGTTGTTCGGGTGTTGGCTGCGTGTACGTTGATTGTCTCGAGCTTTCGACAGCGATACTACTGCCATCTTTAGGGTGAAGTAGTTTTTCTATGTAAACGTCCGTCGAGTCATAGTAATTTACTGCCGCAGCGTGAGCAGTGTTGTGTTGAAGGGTGACGTTATTGTGATGTGTGAGTGTTACTGCCGCAGCGTGAGCAGCTGTGTGTTGAGTTGCGATGTTATGATGACGTGTGAGTATTATTAGACAATCAACGTACACGCAGCCAACACCCGAACAACCTAGAAGGAAGAGTTTACATACCATGCTGCGAAAACCCTCGACAAAATTTGTAAGCAATTGAAATCGATTAGGGGCGATTTATCAAAGATTCATATTTATTTAGAAAAATTTCAGAGGAGTATCAATGGATAGAATTAGTATTTTACCTCAGCCTTAATAAATATTTATTTTCCATTCAGAGTATAAAACGAAGTTGAATAAATGTCACTAGCACTAAATAATAAACGTAGTCCAATTTTTCAAAAGGAACCGCGAACTGGAAATACTTTAAGCTTGTTCATCTGTTCAGCTGGCCTATTTAAAGACTATGGCTGGCCACAAACGTCCCGAAGTTCAGTTCCGGAATCGACCGTTTTGCAAAAAGGTTCCAACCAAAACCTCTTTCTGAATTTAAAATCGGGGTGACGCTGAATTCAGAGTGAGGTTTTGATCGGAACTTTTTTGCAAAACGGTCGATTCCGGAAATGAACTTCGGGACGTGTGTGGCCAGCCTATAAAGGTTTTTTATTGTAACTGTTATCTAGCTATACACATTACGTTTTTCCTTAACTGTGGGGTGACCAGCGATATGTGAATACTTTATGAAAGTTCACAAGGCAGACTTCAAAACTTTTTCACAAAGCCGGAGCTTTACAGTGATCTCTTTGAAATAATTATTTAACAAGAAATGTATGCCTATAGCGAAAATAATATTCTATCTATTTGATATTTTTTGCATTGAAACCATGTCTTCGGCATAAGCTACAAAAAGTTTTGACTCTTCAGAAATATTAAAATTATTAAAACTTTCATTTTAAGCTCGATACTATCATAAAGCCGCGTGCCAATCCCAGAGCTTTTGTTTTTGTATTAAAAAGTTCTTTTCAAAATTCTTTAAGAGACAAGATTTAGTGAGCTGGCGGCTTTTAAGATTACGAGTGTTGTATAGGCAGGGCCGCCGCTGCCGTATGTGCAAAGAGTGCTTGGCACGCAGGCGGCGGCCCTGTCTATATAACAATGATAACTCTTAATGATACGTAAATGTGGGAGTGAGATTAATGGAAGTATTTTTAGATCTTGGGATCACCATAAATCTCTCATATTTTCCCTAACAATTGATGTAGATTTTTTTAGTAAAAGAATTCATTGATGTCGCCGTTCTCGCTTTAGGCACATTTCAAATAAACCTACCTCTATCCAATTGAATATAATTTAATAATGAGAACATTCCGGGCATAATCTGGAAAAATGGGAAGGGATTCCGTAATATAAATTATCTTTATTTTCTAGTAGCATGACAATATTATTGCAATGCATTCATAAAACCGTCCAATTTATCTTGATATTATTACATTTTGATTTTACGCAAAGTCAAGCGTTGTCTCATTTGAATGAGAAAGGTTCGTTAAATATAATAACGAAGATAGAGTGTAGTGGTTCATGTTTAATAATATCCTCTATGCATATACTCGTATATGGTTACTTTATGATGGGGGTGGTTTTTTAACCCACAACATTTGAACGAGAAAATATGGAGAGATATCGTACCTACCGAGTACTATAATGAGTCCTCAAAAATGACAGAATCAGTTTATAGAACCCCGTGTATTGAAAACAGAAGCGAAGCAACATGTTACGTTTTCACAAATCTTCAACAATTACATCGTTTATACAACATCGCACAAAAAGCACCGCTGCAATATTAAATGATCGCCGAAATAAGTTCTAAAAAAAGTAGATATAAAACTAGTATATCTAGTTATGTGGAAAATTGAATTTATATAAGTAGTATGTACATGCCTGCTAACAATTCCATTTTTTCTTTATATAACAAAGTTTTTTGAAGTCCATAAAAGTTTATAAGGTATTCTTTTTATGACAGGTGGCTATCCTCACCATATATCAGCATTTATTGCTGTTTGTGTATAAACAAACTAATAAAATAAGTAGACATTAAAATGTTTTTATATGGCGCTGTCGAAATATGCGGTATATTTCCCAGAAGAAAAAGGTATACATATTTTACAATGAAAGAAGTAGAATTGTTTACAATAAAATTTCGTATATTTTGGGACGTAAATAAATTAATGATGTAAGTATTTATAGTTATTTCAAATTATTAAAACGATCATTTAACTTTTAATTCTAAACAGTTGTTTAATACCTAATATTAGGTAGGTATTTATACTCTGAGACCAATAATTCGTTTTCCTCTTTTCCCACCTTCAGACCGTTCTTTATAATCGGTTATTTATTCAAAGAATCATTTACTTTATACCTTTACCTATAAAACTGTAAGCGTCTGGACTGGGAAAGCAATGTGTAGATCGTTCTCATGTAGAAACATCACCATAGAACAATAGGTCAATATTACACTACATGTACGTAGTCTCATGCACCCTCTCACCACCTTTGTACTCATCAGCCGCCTATAAAGATAAGAGAAGCTCGATTCCGTGCCCACATTATATGACAGTGCAGTTTGTGTAAGCGTGGGTAATTCTTGTATGGAATACATTCTAATGCATTTAGAATCGTTTTCATTGGCGGCTCCTTCCTGAATAATTTTTAAATTGTCTTTACATTACTTCATCACACTAATCCAATTATTTGTGGCATGCAGTGGAGCATAAATCGTATCGATATTCGCTACCGTTCTTTTGAGTAAACCACGAACTTATTCGTGACAATTTGCATACCTATTACCTAGGTACCTAGTTATTTATTTATTTATTTATACGAGTAGGTACATCAACGGCTAAAGCCTTTAACAATTTCTTGTTGGTACACAGTGTCAATCTTAATATTCTCAAATAGTTATCTATCTCAGTAATCGGACTTAGCACAGCTTTTCCTAAAGACGAACGATCGAATTCTGATCGAATCACTTATTTCTATCGTATATAATTACTATAATTCGTACAGAGTAAAATTAATAGATAGGTACGTGGTTTTCTTCTTGTTTCAGTAGTTCGTAATACAGTCATCAGTCTCGCAATATTTATTCATCATCTTATTCAATGTTGCTGCATTTGTCATGATTTCAATTAAACTTTTGGGATATTAAGAGCATTCATACCGACATTTCAAAATTTTCTAAAAACGGGAGCCTTATATCTTGACAACCGTTACTAAATATGCTTTGGAACAAAATAGGGTAGATGCATTGAACATTTATCTAGGGAATAACTGTAAAAGATTTTTTATATCGTGTATAGATTTCTCAAAAAAAAAAATTGAAAAACACCTCTGATCTTTTTGCCGAAAGACGGAAACTCGTTTCCCGAAAGTCGCGGAGTATTTTTTTTTATTTTCTTGATAATATGCATTAAAATCTAGGGAATAACCGTAAAAGTTTTTTCATAGACTCAAAATTAACCCCAAAAAATGGAGAAAACGCTATTTTTACCATTTTTTCATGCGATTGTTCACGCGATTTTGAACCTTAATGCCGTGGGAAATGACTGTGACGTCATTCCTGGTGCCAGGCCCTTAATTAACAAAAATACATACCAGGTTGAATAACAATATTCATAGGTACCCCAAATTAGTATTAGGAGTAGCACTGATAGCATAACAGAAATACTGTCAATGTTCATTGTTCAGTAGATGTAGTGCCACCTTCTATCTAGGTGAATCATCTAATCTACTGATAAAGTCGGGCTTTTGAATGACACCCGTGTGGGAAGATAAACAATGGACGCAACGATCAAAGGAACGATCGTAGCACCTACCTTATGTTTCCAGAAGCTACTCAGTACGTAAAAAGCAGAACTGGGCATAAAAGCGTTTATCCGTTAATCGCTAATTAACGAAGTTAACATTTTGGTTAACGATTTAACGCTTTTCTCACCTCCAAAAAATGTTAACGGATTATTTAACTTCCGTTAAATTTTACTTCCGTTAATTAAGTGCGTTAATATTTGATGGTTTGCATAGACATCATCCACTGGAGGCGCTGGCATTGGGTTGTATGGGGTTATGTATGGTATCGTATGTGGGTTGGAAGTTGGAAAAGAAATCTCACTTTGTTGGGATGCATCGTGATAGTGTAAATGTGATAGTAGTTGTACTTATGCAGTTCTATTTCATGTCATTTAACCGCGATTTTTTACATTAACGCTTTAACGGATTAACGTTAACTCCCGTTACATTTTTCAAAATGTAACGCTTTAACGATTAACGAAGTTAACTTTTTAGTTAACGGATTATCGATTAACGAAATTAACTTTTTGATTAACGGTGCCCACCTCTGGTAAAAAGTAGTGTTTGTTATGCGGTGATTGTAAAATTAACACTAAAAACTTAAAGCAAGACTAATTTATTTTATTTTATTTTAACCTTATAAAGCAAAACAGTGAGTGGCATTACAGCTATAGGACTTTCCGGCAATCACTGCAATTACAATGAAAAGTACATTACACATTAAACGACACCCATGCATCGTGAGCATGTGCGTCGCCAGCTTCGGGGCTAAGGGGTGAATAACAAAATTTTTGAAAAATGGTATAGCATAAAAAAGGAGTAAATAGCGCCACAGCCGAATTTTTTTTGTGAGACATAGTGAAGAAGGTCGTGATGTGGTTTGTTTATTTGAAAATATATATAACACTTTGCACAATAATATGTATAAAAGATGTTTTTTATTAAAGAAAGTAATAAAAATAGCGCCGCAGGATGTTTTATCTGAAACTGATGGATTTCCAAATTAATTTTAGAAAATAAAGATATGATGAGAAAATATGTGATAGTATTGTGAGGTTTTATCATTTAGTATGAAAAATATATACTATTCCAATCTCTAGGAGGGTAGCTGCCCCCCCCCCTGCCCCCCTGGCGATGCCCATGATTTTGAGCCTTTTAAACGAAAATTTCAGCATGATTGCAGTTGTGAAGTTATTTTGTTAAAACCTTATACATTGTGTACTATATATTATTATGAACTGGTTTCCTCTCAGATACTCGTATTATACATTTGTCTGATAAGAGTATATCCTCGTATTGAAATAGACAGATTTGTTTTGGATCACTTGACTATGAACCATGAAATTGGGAATCGTTCTGAGAAATCCTAATAACATGAAACATAGCGGAGAGGAAAGAATGATACGATAAGTGGATCACAAACTTAGAATGAATGACGTAACTGTATTTGGTTGATAACAAACAAATCACATGCAATAAAATAAAATTTCTTAAAAAAACATATGTCAAGTAATGTTTTTTGTCATTTGGCGCCTATTAAAGTTGTGTTGTCTGCGATATCAATGTCCCGCGGTGCATTGTTCAGTGTACGGTACACTGTACAGTCTCCCTACACCCCATAAGGTGACCTAATTAATTCATTTTTCAATAAAGGGCGTGGCACCAGGAATGACGTCAAAGTCATTTCCCACGGCATTAAGGTTCAAAATCGTGTGAACAATCGCATGATAAAATGGTAAAAACAGCGTTTTTCCCATTTTTTGTGGTTAATTTTGCGTATATTAAAAAACTTTTACGGTTATTCCCTAGATTTTAATGCATGTTATCAGTACAAAAAAAAATTTTCCGCGACTTTCGGGAAACGTGTTTCCGTCTTTCGGAAAAAAGATCAGAGGTGTTTTTAATTTTTTTTTAGAGAAATCTATACAAGATATAAAAAATCTTTTACGGTTATTCCCTAAATAAATTTTCAATGCATCTACCCTATTTTGTTCCAAAGCACATTTAGTAACGGTTGTCGAGATATAAGGTCTCCCGTTTTTTAGAAATTTTTGAAATATCGGTATGCATACTCTTAATAGGTGCATACAATAGGGAGAGGGGGAGATTATAATAAAGCAGTAATTATACTCTACCCACTAATTTTCTTAGTAAATTATATAGGCACCTATAATTACCCACCACGAGTAATATCGTAATTAACCAATCTCTGTCTCCGTCAGACAATAGATTAGACAATAGTGTAAGTACTACCGCCTCATGCAATTACAATAGGATTAGTACCAACCTACTTATATAATAATCGACTTATTCTAGTCATTGTTAACCCCTAACACACTCGTACCTATCTATCTACTACTTATTATTCTAAAGCAAATTTATTATGAGGTGATCGGTAGCCTGGTTGGCAACGCGCTCGACTGTTAATCCAGTGGGCGCGGCTTCGATGTCTGTCGAAATGTCTGCTATAACCGTAGATCAAGAATTAACATTTGAAAGTATTTTACTAACTTATTCTGGTGTTTCTTTTTCAGCTCAACGCCAACAATAATTTTTATCATAACGACGATAGCTGTTACTCAAAGTGGATGTTTGGGAGCGTCATCCACCGAATCAGCACCTGAAAGTAATGTCTTATCAACGAAGAAACCTCCACAAGAATCATCTATTGCTTCAGAGCAAGTTTCAAATCCCGATGAAGACGTAACTAATGAAGAACTTACACGTTTATTCAAAAGATCGCCAGCCTACAGCTTCGGTCTTGGTAAAAGAAGGGCTTACACATACTTATCTGAATATAAAAGGCTTCCCGTTTATAATTTTGGACTTGGCAAAAGGAGCCCCAAACCTTACGAATTTGGACTCGGCAAAAGATCAATAAATAACGATGAAGAATCTCAGAATGATGAAGAGTATTCGGATGCCGAAGATGAGACAAATTGGGAAAATGATCTTGACACAGAGAACGATGAAGGCGAGACTTCAGATGACAGTGATATTAATGGTGAGTTCACGTAAGAATTTTAGTTACCTACTCACCGAAAAACTGTGTAAGATCTGAAAATGGAAACATATTATTTTTTTATTCAAATGTGTTTGTTTTAATGGTAGGTCTGATTCTTTTAAATTTATTAACGAGGTATGTATTTTGGTAAATGACCACCGACACGAAGAGGGCTTCAAAATAATTAAACGTAATTACATCAGTATCCATGGGGGCAGAAAACGGGCGAGAAAAAGGCCTCCGTGAATTTAAATTAAATATTACACCGAGTAATACACGGCAGTAAAGAAGCGTTTAGAAAATAATTGGAGAAAACCTATTCTTTAAAGCATTAGGTAGCATGATTTTATGACAGAACCGTAATATAGGTTAGCTCAACCCTCTTAAATAAGAGTTGCGAAATGTTTCGTAAATAATGTTAAATTTCATTATATATGTGTAATTTAAGTTAAAAAATAATTAATACAAAGTACAGTCTTGTAGTTACTTACGACCCTTTTAATAATAAATAATTTTAATAGCCACAGTATTTGCCAACTTTGTGGTAAATCCACGACCATTTCCCTCCTATTTAAACCGTAGACCTGTTGCGGTCGGGTAACCTTTATGACAGTAATAACTTTTATAGACTTTATCTTAATATTTTTTAAGCGTGTACCTATATCATTTTTTTCGGAAACATGAGACCTTGGCATTAAACTGACTGAACATTTTCAGTAAAATTAAGTCGGTATAGGTAGGTTCCTACAACATGCAGGTAAATGCATTGTATAATAATTTTGTAATATATTTTTCAGATATCCACATGAAACGTGCTAGACCGTATGGTTTTGGACTTGGCAAAAGAGACGAAGACAAACGACTCGCAAGAGGCTATGAATTTGGACTAGGAAAAAGAGCTGCCTATGAATTTGGACTTGGAAAGAGACTTCCATCATACGAATTCGGTTTAGGCAAAAGAGCTGCATACGAATTCGGCCTGGGAAAACGACTTCCTTCTTATGAATTTGGTCTCGGTAAAAGAGTACCCTCGTACCAATTTGGATTAGGTAAAAAAGCAGCGTATGAATTTGGTCTGGGGAAAAGACTACCAGCTTACGAATTCGGTTTAGGAAAAAGAGCTGCATATGAATTTGGTCTAGGTAAAAAAGCTGCTTATGAATTTGGTTTAGGTAAAAGAGCGGCGTATGAATTTGGTCTCGGCAAAAGGGCACCATATGAATTTGGCCTTGGCAAAAGAGCACCGTATGAATTTGGTCTAGGCAAAAGAGCGGCTTACGAATTTGGATTAGGTAAAAAATCTGATCAATCACCTTACGGAAAACGAATCTCACAATTACAATATTACAATGACTTTGGAAAAAGGCAAAGGGATTTAAACAGATTCAACTTTGGTCTCGGCAAAAGATCAGTTGTTGAAAATGATGATGACAATGACGATTTAATGCAGAGCCAATATGAAGATGTTTCGACTAAGTAAACTATATGTACCTAACTGTGTCTATTATTTATATAAAACAACATTTTCTAAATAATATCCTCTTGAAGAATATTGTAACTATAGTCAATTTAATAAAATCATAAAAATTATATACTATAATAATTACTATTATTATTGATGTTGGATCATAAATATTGTGTATTATGCAATGAAGCATCACTTTTTAGTCAATTCACTTTGGGTGCTTCCTATATTTTAATCTACATGGAATTTTTAACGATTCTTTACCCAAGCCAAAACACCCCTGATCGTCTTAAAAAATTAGATTTTCCAATAAAAATTAATCTTACGTTTATGAATGACTCATTTCGTTTTATTTTTAATCGTAATATTCGCATACTCATAATCAAAAATCACCAGTTCGAACATCATAAAATTATTGTTTTGGGATCATTTATACACCACAAGTTTGCCATGTGTTTTTTTTTTTGTAATAAGTGAATTTTTTGAAATAAGTTTGCCATGTGTCCATATGTTTTTTTCATCTCATCTATAAGATAAATATTATACAAACGAAATGTCAACAATATTTTCAAGATCGAGCCATAACGGTTAGTTCGCCCTAGTGAAAACACTTTAGACTTACACGAGTCGACATAATTACATTCTAAAACCATAAGAACTGCAGAAAAATACATTTATTTTTACGAAAAACAACCTTTTGATTTAAGAGTATGCATACCGACATTTCAGAAATTTCTAAAAACGGGAGACCTTAATATCTCGACAACTGTTACTAAATATGCTTTGGAACAAAATAGGGTAGATGCATTGAACATTTATCTGGGGAATAACCGTAAATTACTGTGACGTCATTCTTGGTACCAATTCCTAAAGTGGCTATGTGTGACCACATGGTATTTGCACATGAGGTTCCAGAACATAATTTTAATACCTTTCCAATGTATTTACAATTTATTGATTTATCTATGATTTAACTACGGTGTCTATTAATAGGCATAAGGGCTAAAAAATATATATTATAATAAATGTTATATTTTAAAATTACTTATTATTATTTATTAAAAATAATGCCAAATATTTTATAAACACTTAATTAAAAATATATAAACTAGTAAGTATTAAAAATCTTTAGATTTAAATAAATATTATTTAATAAAAATACTAATACATCAATGTAAATAAAATTGAAATAAATAATTTGTTATAATATTTAAAAACTTTTTATTTGTATGTATTATAATATTTACAAACAAATATTATTAACAGTCCTTTGCAAGAGAAAATAAACCCAAAAAAATACATGACTATATTTTAAGAAATACATAATATTAATGAGTTAGTACCTAATAGTAATTGTAACTATACAAATTGTTTTTTGTTTGTGATTAAACTTGTTATTATAATAAACCTGAATTAATTGTAATATATTTTTGATTGAATATTCTTTATTATTCTTGAATGTGATTCGGCGCCTACAGCAAAAAAAAATACGAGTATTATAATATAAAATCACAATACGTATTCAATATTCAATGTACTATATAACAGAGCTGGGCAGAAAAGCGTTAATCCGTTAATCGTTAAATAACGAAGTTAACATTTTGGTTAACAATTTAACGCTTTTCTCACCTCCAAAAATGGTTAACGGATTATTTAACTTCCGTTACATTTTACTTCCGTTAATTAAGTCCGTTAATATTTGATTGCTTGCATAGACATCATCCACTGGAGGTGCTGGCATTAGATAATCCAAGGGTTGTATGGGGTTATGTGTGGTATTGTATGCGGCTTGGGAGTTGGAAAAGAAATTTCACTTTGTTGGGGTACATCGCGATAGTGTAAATGTGAAAGTAGTTGTACATATATAGTTCCATTTCATGCCAATTAACCCCGATTTTTTACATTAACGCTTTAACGATTAACGAAGTTAATTTTTAGTTAACGGATTATCGATTAACGAAGTTAACTTTTTGATTAACGGTGCCCACCTCTGTATATAACTACATATTTGGATTCACCAAAATAATGATTGCCCTTCCTATAAGTGTTAACATTTTTTTCACGAGGCAAAAACACCAGGAAATAGACCATACGAATGTGTTTATAATGAGCAAGTGGAGGATAGCTAGAAAAGATAGATAGGAAGAAAACGCAGAATTGCCAGAAGCTTGTCCTCGTAAAAAAATACATTGTGATTTGTCTTTGTTTTAATTAATTATTTTCTGTAACTAGGTACACCTTGTTTTCCTAAAATGGGTAGTAATAAAATATCAACATCATTTTATATGTAGGTAGGTAGTAAGTATACTTTATTTTCCTTAAAATGATAAATTATTTTTGGTTTCATATATTCATTTTGTAAAATTATTATGTTCATTAAATTTTTAATAAAACCACCTAGCATCATTATAATTTCAATGATGTATTTTTTGTATTGAAGATATAAATTATTTTATGTTAAACATTGAGAAGTTCCCAGACCAAAGCATTCCTAAAGGTAAATATTGAATGATTAGTAAACTAACGAATATATAATGAGTATTCTGCATTGATTACATGATGCATAATATAATATATTAATAATATATAACTGTTGTATTGTACGTAAGTAAATGTTAAGTGAAGCATTGTGTATGTGTTATTCAACTTTATTTATATTCCAAGATCATGTACGAGTATAATTATCCTTTATCCTAAACTGAAACCAAAATATACATAAATTATTAATAAAAAAAAACAAATATTATATTATTAGACAACATTTCTCTCACAAGAGTACCAGCACTCCAAAGCTTACTTCCTGAAGATGACATCAGACGCACTTCTAAAACAGACTGTGAAAAAACTGAAAAATACACATTGGATAATCAGCGGACACAATAATTATTTTAAAATATAAATGGCAAGTAATGAAAAGGGGATATTTCTTGTAATTAATTAATATTGCTGTGCAACGTTGATGCAATCATAAAAGCCTGCTTTTCCCTTTTTTTTTTCTTTCCTAAAAAGGTCAGGGGACCATTTATCCCCTGCGTCACTGCAACCAGAGTAGGTCTATTGTAACTTGTGACACTGCTTTTCACTTACCAGTCCAAACTCACTATTAATTACCTGTGTCAAGTTTATTTATTAAGTACATTTCCGGAGTCCTTAAAGACTATAAAATACAGACATGATTTTCTCAATGAATGATGTACCTAAATAGTAGAAATAAAAAATAAGCATCTCAACATTCTCAACTTACCAAATATGCCAGAAGTAACTTCTCATTTTCACCCTTGAAAATCATAAATTGGGTTCTGGATCCACAGTGTTTCTGATCTTAAATTATGTACTTTCAGTGTAGAGCGTAGATTATTCTTAAGAATAATAAGGTCAATGCATTAGAAAAGACATTGGTAGAGGAAGCACAAAACTATTCTGAGCGAGGAAATCTCTAACATTCCAATGTTCCAACGAGGAAAAGTACTTAGAGAAGTATGTGAAGTAGTAGTTAGCAGAGCTGGGCAGAAAAACGTTAATCCGTTAATCGTTAATTAACGAAGTTAACATTTTGGTTAACGATTTAACGCTTTTCTCACCTCCAAAAGTTGTTAACGGATTATTTAACTTCCGTCACATTTTACTTCCGTTAATTAAGTCCGTTAATATTTGATTGTTTGCATAGACACTGGCGGCACTGGCATTAGATAATCCAAGGGTTGTATGCGGTTCTGTGTGGTATCGTATGTGGGTTTGGAGTTGGAAAAGAAATTTCACTTTGTTGCGATACATCGCGATAGTGTAAATGTAATAATAGTTGTACTAATGTAGTTCTATTTCATGCCATTTAACCGTGATTTCCTACATTAACGCTTTAACGGATTATCGTTAACTTCCGTTACATTTATCAAAATGTAACGCTTTATCGATTAACGAAGTTAACTTTTTAGTTAACGGATTATCGATTAACGAAGTTAACTTTTTGATTAAAGGTGCCCACCTCTGATAGTTAGTCACTAAACTACATAATAAAAACAAAAACAGTTGTACATTTTATAATATCAATTTATTGTTTCACATAATGCAGATGTTGTAGATGTGTAAGTCTTGTGTGTATGAGTGTAATAATATAATTAGTATGCAGTAATATAATTATACATTGTATACAATACAACTAACATGGGGACTGGGGAGGCCTAACAGTGGGAGAAACACCTAACTTCAATCTAGTAGTAATGTAACACCATCATACTGGGAGTAGTCCATAATAGGGAACCTACATATATAAAGGTGGGAAGAATTATTGAACATTGAGCCCCTTCTATATCAATGACAAATCTATGGTGGACGCCATTTTCACTGCAAACATATTATTGCGTGTCATATTGGTTGTCCACAAATGCATTAAACCTGGTGATATTTCAGTGATTTTTGCGACTCATTATGTATAATCAGTGTGGAAATTACCTTTGGAATATAACCTGTGTAATTAAATGGTAAATTAGCGTACTTTACATCGGGAAACAATGGCGTATAAAGGCGGCGGTCGAGTTTTGTCGATGGCTATATCCGTTAAGACTTCCTACCTTTATACAGGTTCCCTAGTCCATACAAAACTTTACTCTATTCCAATAAAAGTTATAAACCTAGCCTGTATGTATTTGTATCCAGAGGACACAAGAAACAAAGCATGCACGAATTTTAAAATGAGATGGAAAATAGAACTCAAGGAACTTTATTAGATTATACCTTCTAGATTCTAGATTAATCTAATAAAGAGAGAGAATAAGAAACACACCACAAAATCTGGAGTACCGACTGTATTTTTTGTTATGTAAGTATTAAAAAATATAGCCAAATGGTGATAGAGCATTTTGTATCTCACCCTCAATACTTTTAAGACAATATTCAAAACTAGGTATGAGTATCCAAAAAATATCATAAATCAAAACTTAATTCACAAATTTAGGCATAAAACAAAATATGATTCAACTGCATTGTACGCATAATTATTTTAAAAATGTACTTTGCGTCTTAAGTGTTTATGTGTAAGTTGTATGTGTGCTTGTGAAACATGTGTAAAGTTTTGAAAAAAAATCATTTTATGATTACTTACAACAATACAATTTCACAATAAAATTATACATATGTAGGTAGTCGCATGAGTTCAAACTCCGTACTGGAATCCACTGTTTCAGTTTTATTATATTTAGTACAAGATGGCGATATTTCGAAGAACGATTTTGAATTTGATTAATATATTGGATATATTTTATAGCCCATGTCACCCGCTAGCCTCTAAGGTTTCTAAAGAGGTATAACATGATATAATTGGACGTTTGAATCAGCCGTGATTGACGTGCGTAGAGAAACAAATGACTATCCTCTTCATATATTGTATAGGTTTGATGAATGGGCTTCTTGGTTTCGGAGTCATTTGACTGCAATGGAAAGCACAATTGTGTCTAGAGATTGGCTTTGTGTTCTTACTGCTACGGCAAAAGTCCCAGAGTGATGCAGCACGAGTGAATTCAATAACAAGAGTTAGAACTTATGCAACTATATACTACAATAATTTAATACATTCATATTCAAAATAACATCACACTATGTGCAAACTTCAATACATTATATGTAGTAGGACCTAATAACGCTTGTAGGAGTGAATATTGCAATACATAATATGTAATAATATTTCACTGCTAACAGTCAAGTCAACACAATAGTAATAGTAATAAAAAATAACATTATCACAAAATAACACTAACTTTCACTTGTATGTAGAGTTGTGTTATACATTGTAATAAAATAATATACAATTTATGATTTAAACCAGGGGTGCCCAAATCTAAAGCCATCTGAGGGACACACTTGAAAATAAAAATATTACAACACCCACAATTACATATTTAACGCGACAATTTCATGACCTTAAAGTATGTATTATGTAGGTACATAATCCACGTTGACGTTATTTTTTTTATGACAATGCATAAAACAAGCGAGTATTTAATTCCAAAATAAGTAGCGCTGCAGGTGTAATTATTATTTTATAAATTTCTCCATTAAGAGTATGTGTAGTGACATTTCAAAAATTTCTAAAAACGGGAGACCTTATATCTCGACTACTGTTACTAAATATGCTTTGGAACAAAATGGGGTAGATGCATTAAGCATTTATCTAGCGAATAACCGTAGAAGAAAAACACCTCTAATCTTTTTTCCGAAAGAGGGAAACTCGTTTCCCGAAAGTCGCGGAATAAAATTTTTTTTTGTAAGTAAGTACTGATAATATGCATAAAAATCTAGGGAATAGTCGAAGTTTTTTGATAGACGCAAAATTAACCCCAAAAAATGGAAAAAAACGCTATCTTTACCAATTTATCATAGGATTGTTCACGCGATTTTGAACCTTAATGCCGTGGGAAAAGATTGTGACGTAATTCTTGGTGACAAGCCCTTAAGTCGTAAATAAAAAAAATGGTTGGAGGACTGACTGGAGGATGAAATGGTTTGGCAGGCCACAATTTGAACAATACTGGTTTAAACCATTAGATAATATAAATTAATGGAAGGGTTCATAGATATCTACGTAGGTAATATCTCTAATCTGTATCTATATTAGTTAATGTCTTGTATTATGTACTATGGATCAAAACATAACTAGGTATAATAATCACATTTCATAATATGTACGCAGTATTAAAATATATAACACATCATAAAAAAATACTATGGAAGATATTTTAAAAAAGGGTTACATATTATTAAGGTTTCATTTATTAGGTATTTGGAAATGGCAATAAAACAATAATAATATGTTTATCACATACAGAGGGATTGGATAATCAAAAGTAAATGTCAAAAGAATCATATCGTAATCTAAATTGTAGTAATACACTTTTTATTACATAAACAAAAAAGTTATAAAATATGTTTCATGTTTTTATTTTATAATATACAGATAGTATTATCAATGGCCAAGAATAAATTATAATCACTGGAAATAGAAATGGTTAGTAAGCTTTATGTGTAGTGTGTACTGTGGGGCTAACATTGTAGTACAGTGAAACTCGGATTTTACGTTTTTCTGGGGACCACCGGAAAAAAACGTAAAATAGGGGAAAACTTAAAATGTGGGAAATGATATTTTAGTATGTCCTATAAAAACGTAGTTACTTTTCACTGTTAACTTCATTGTCATGTAGTAGGAGTGATTTCTTGACAGTAATTATGTTTACAAGAAACAAAAGTGAATTATATCACTAAAAAACTAAATTGAAGGAATTGAATTTTCAGAAAATACCCCATACAATAAAAGTCCGTTAATTCAAATTCCAAGGAACTGAAAACAGGAAAAAAATAGAATTACGCGACACGAACATTTGAATTTCGCGCCAATTTTTAATTTTAAAATTAACCGAATAATTTTATAAGGAAAACTTGCGATTTTTCGGAAGCAACCCAGGCGGATGTAGAATATTTGTCACAAATTTGATTCTCGGATAAGTACGTAATTTAATGGGCACGACATGACGTAGGTCCGCGCATATTACATTACCTAATACCTAATAATAGCACTTCGTACACAACACAATTTATATCGGAGTAAACATTGAAACAACTATTTATTACTTTTAGATTTCAAAAAGTCACTTACTTTAGTTGTTGGTTTTTATTTTGACACGTGTTTATCATTAGGTACATGTCCAATGACCTAGTTAAAGCTTTTGCAAATATCAAATGGTGTGTCGGGCCCTTCCGAGTTTCTTCTGAACACCTATTAAGGCTGACAATACACATTTGTATTTGTGGAAATATAAATTGGAATAACAACCAAACTTAATGTAAATTAAAAAGGAATCGTTTTTTTTTTCAAATTCAACAAAATTAGTGCCCAAAAATTTCGCGAGAAGTAAATCACAAAGCACTGTTTGGAATAATACGCATGTGTAGGTAGGTATATATTAAATACCTAAATAAAACGAGTAATGTGTATGTTGCACTACAATGAACTGGATAAAAAACTGAAACTTTAAAGTTATACAAAACACTTCCGGCGATTAAAATTAACATGTTACTATGCGCTGCACATGTTGACATTCTCTGTAAATCACCCCACGCATCAAGACGTAGCGATGTACTGAGGTGTTATGAGGGGGAGATAAGATAACACCGCCCACCACGTGGAACGTGTTTGCATTAAGTAAAAAGGTAGCAATGTGACTTTACACACTTTCTTTGCGTAATATTTTTTGTCCAACTTTTTGACAAACAGTTAAATTTTACGTGTTTAGATATTTCATACAACTTTACGGCCGAGAAAAAAACGTTAAATCCGGGAATTGTTTCGGCGCCTGACGTAAAATTTGGGAAATTTTTGTTCTGGAATGTATGGGGGTGAAACGGGACCGACAAAAAAAAACTTTAAATCCGGGAAAACGTAAAATGCGGGAACTTAAAATCCGAGTTTCACTGTACTTATTGTATTTTGTTGTGTTGCCTCACCGAGTTTGTTTGTTCTACAAATGTAATGCTAGCTACACCTCTGATGGTTTACGGTAAGTTCGTCTAAAATAAATTCGTCTAAAATCAATTCGTCTAAAATCAATTTGTCTAAAATCAATTCGTCTAATTATCAATTCGTCTAAAATCAATTTGCCTAACGATCAATTCGTCCTTTTAAGACGAATTGATTTTAGACGAATTGATTTTACACCAATTGATTTTAGACCAATTGATTTTAGACCAATTGATTTTAGACCAATTGATTTTAGACCAATTGATTTTAGACATTGATTTTAGACGAACTTACCGGATACCCCTCTGACAAACAAATTTAAACTAGAGTTACTGCCGTTTTTTCATTAGAATGGAATGCTAAATTAATAATCCACGATAATTTCTACGCTACGTACATAATATTATCATAATTATGTATTAAAATGTACATTATGTACAGAGCAGTCAATGTCGTCGTAATATCATTCCAACATTATTGATTAATAATATTCAAGTTGCATAATTAATTAATTAATACATAATACAAAAAAGATCTCCTGTTTATTATTATAAATAAATAGAAATACTAGAATGTTCTTATGTCTACACATCACGCAAAGCCAATAAAGCTGGTGCTGTGATGATAATATAATACGTACATAGTTAAATTATACCGCAGTATTGTGACGTGACATAGAATATTATATCCCTATAATAATGTTTCACTTAATCGTTACATAGATGTCGCTACTTACTTACAAACAATAATTCATGCCCAATCACAATCATCAAGTTCAATATCTCTCCTGCCAGCACTACATAATTTGTACAAAACCATTATGGAACAATACAATAATTTCATGATGATCTACAAAATTTCTCATACTTACTCTATTAAAATAATATTAACTGTGCTAAGGTGTAATAGTAGTACGCCGTACATACTAACAATGACGCACACTGCTAAGAGTGTGACAAGCGTAATAAAAATTACACAAATTGAAAGTTTTGTTAATCAAATACATAAAACAATACATCGTTTTCATACACACACATTAAAAATACACAAAGGTCAATGTTACTCATTGAAATACACAACCGACACTTATAAAGGTGCAATTTTCGTTTGCATTGATTAAAAAATTGTTGGCAAACATCATGATGGCATAGAATACAGATCTACATAGTCTACACTTACTCCATCAGTGTTCAATGTTGTTGAATAATAAAATGGTACAAAATAACAAAACAGTGCAATAAAATTGGTGGTACAATAAAGAGATCTGAAGTATTGTTACTAAGTCACAATTAATAATAATGACAAATAAAAATCCTAGAACGAAAAGAAGTTAGTATTACACATTTCATACATTCAGAGGCACTTTTACTCCTAATATCAGTCAACTGGCCAAAACTGGAAGATAATAATATGTAGTAGTAATATTAAGAATAGCTGTATGTAATATTATTAGATACCAAGTTTAATCTTAACTCATAGAATATTGTAACCATACTAAACTTGTACACAGTGTCAAATGCCTATCTCACCTTATCCCAATCACTTTTGAATTTATATACAGTATTTATAATGCTTCTATTACAACTAAATACATACACTAATTACATATAGAATGTGGGTAAATTATGGGTAAATTAATCACATACATAGTTCAATACAAGGTCTCCATCAATGTTACGATATAGTTTGCACTTATTAATCGAGCATTATTTAATTCCGGGTGTAAACCTGAAAGTACACAGAAAATATCAGACAAAGGGTTTGCGAAGTAGGTGTACGTCACACGTAACATAAATGAGGACCTCTAGAGAAATTATTTTTATCAGTTTATATTGGAAGTATGATCCATAATACATTACTGAGTACTAAATTGTGCTAAACATTTTATGAACTATCTACTATCTTAATGTCTATCTTTGCTTTGCTTCCCACATGATAATAATGCGCCTTACTTAGTAATATTGTTCAAACTCTTAGGTTCTTCTTGGCACTTCAAATCTCTACAAGCTAGCATCAAGTAACTTCTATTCACTCACTCAGTCATCCCCATTCTAGTACATCAGTTCCTTCCTCTAATTTAGGATATAATTCAACACAATTATTTGTTTTACGTCCTGCATTCTTTAAAGAAATTATACATAGTATTACACACCTGGTGCTGTTTACTCAAACTGGCACGATAGTTCATATAACTATAAAAATTGAGATAGGGAACATTATTTCAGCAAAACTTACAGTCATAGATGTAAGGATTTGATTCATTCCCACATAAATTTTACAAGTTACTAGAAGAAATTCAAGCAATTGACATTGATATTATCTATCGACATATCCAAGGTACAAAACACTTAATTAATTGTGTGCGTGCTCAGTAATCTATTACAGATCGTACTTTAGCAATTATCTTGTATTTCAAAGTTTTTTTGTCTTAGATACTTTCTATCGTTACCTACTCGCTAGTGATAGTATTTACATACAATTACAATACAATCATCAATAATTAAAATATTTCTCATCACATCGACTGGAAACAAATCGTAAAATATATACTAGGGTACTGAATTCAGTTTCTGATTATGAAACCTGGTTGTTCGAGGAGTTTGATCATGTGACATTTTATTTTGTGAAGTACTTAGGAAGTACTCCCTCAAAGCACGAGCATTGCTCAATTTTGAGGGGTGATTTTAATTATATTTGTTATTTTTTTTTTCAATTATGTTATAATATGTACTTTATTGATGAGATGAATAAAGAAATTATTATTATTATTATATGTCGTAAAAATCTGGAAGCCAGACACAACTTTGCGATTCTACTTTTTCAAGCAAATAATATGTGTAATGGTTTGCTACTTTCATACATGATAATTTCCTAACACGACTTACAAATCACGCATGATGCAAAATTTATTACTATTGCAAATATGGCATAACCTACCTAAATACTATGTGAAACGTAGATGCACTTTTATAAATACTTGAGAAAAATCAAAGTGTTTTAAGTGAAAGATTAACATCCGTGAATTATTATTATGTTTAATTATATAATTAATATTAAGCAAGACCTGGAGAGATTGTGCTTGTAATATGAATCATCTCAGCCCTTCACGCTATTTGTTCCCTTACACAGATGCCTCTGCAGATTTTGGAGAAAAAAATGCAGTTAGCTTGTGAAGTACAAGTAAAGAAGCTGGATCCCCTGTGATTTATATGGTCACGTATGTTCAGTAACTAATGCACCTCAGGTATAAGACATATACAGTTAGTATAAAGTATAGACAATCATAAGGAATTATAAACCAACACAAACACCGCACAAAAACTAAGGAATATCAGTCTATATAAAACAATAAACTATTATGGCAAGCTAGGAATAAAATATGTACGTCCTAAAACCCTGGAGAAAAATTCAAGTGTTTGGTAACCTTATAAAGAAATACCAAGCATAACTCTGACTACAGAGAAGAGAGTACATACACAGTAGATACATTTAGCAATCTACCTCGACTAGGTTTGAAAATATGCAGGCAGTACAATTATGATGACTTGTGACAATTTAGACTTATCAGAATAATTATTGTTCAGACAATATTTTTTTAAATAAATGATAATACATCGCAATAGTCAATACTGTCCATAATAGAATCAGTATGGTACAAAATTTTCTAGGTAACGTAACAAACATTTACAAGTAGCAGACTTTGATTATAATAGCTTAATTTACAAACAATAGTTGGCAGTAGTACGTAGTAAATAAATCTGACTCATCCAACTGCTTTAAACTCTGTTGGTCACTAGTACATTAATTCATCATAGAGAATTATGGAAAAAATTAAGGAGTGCATCATTTCAGACGGGTTACAGCCAGTGATAATAAAAATGACATGGCACCAAAATATAAAGTAAAATCTGTAATAATACCCTTGAAGTCTTTACAGAGCACTAAAATTCACTAAATATTACATAATTTGTACAAACAGTACATTACACTAGAGGCCCTAATTAACATATTGTATGTAGTACATAATGTCATAACACAATTGAGATTCAACTTAAACATAACAACAAAATACATAATACTACTACTGAATAACATTCTGTAAAAACTAAAAATATTTTGAGCATTTCACTGTATATTTACTACAGCAAGACAATGTCATTTCAATTATAAAAATTAAATAAAAAATTGCCTAAATAATTATGCACATGTAGGTATTTCAGTACTAGGTATTACTTAATAAAAAACAAAATTGAATGAGACTCTCAATATAAAAGAAGACAAAATAATCCAAGGGCTTCATAATACATTTAATACTAATGTAGGTATACTCTATCAAATAAAAGTCCAGTTGCATCATATGATTATTACTATACGGACTAGAAGTAATGCTTATTTTAGCACAAGGCTAACACAAAACAAACATACCTACATAAAAAAGTACGCAAGCATATGTAAACACATTTAAAAAAGAAATTATCTAAACAAACTATGTATGAGCTACATAGCATTGCTAAAAGAATTGCACATAATTAAATTTTGCCTGTTGTGACGGGATGAAAAACAGATTACAGAGAGGACTATAACAAATTATTGTTAGTGTTTATTATAATAAACACTTTATAATGAATCTCATGTAATTAGTCGAGGGGCGTGCAGGCCTTGCACGGAGGTCTGCAGTGGGGGCTGGTGGTGTCTGGTGCCCCAGGGGTCGGTGTCGCCCGCTGCAGATGCCGGAGTGCTGGCGGGAGGGGCCGGGGGAGGACTGGTACTGCCAGACGCACTTCCCTCCCCCCAGTCGTGAAGAGTGGATGATGTTGCTAAGCGATGTGTCAGGCGGTGCGCAATGGAAAAACCACCGCTACCTTCTAATTGAGTTAACACTATAATCACTTGCCTAGAACAAAGAGAACAACATCAATACATGCAGTGACTGAGAGATTATCAAGAGAAATATAATGACATTAAATAAATAAATAAATAAAAACTTTATTGAAGTAATGACATGCATTAAACAAATGGCGGGTTTATTGCCATGGGCAATATCTGCCAACCATAACTCTATATGTTAAATCTTAAAGTCTCGATACACAAGAAACAGAACTGAATATCCTTGTTTCAACATTTATGCTTAATTACTTTTCCTCCGACGATACATTTTATCCATGTATCTCCAACAAAATGGGGTGACCACAGAACTGACAGGTGTGGTGAAGTCCATTGCCTTACCAAAAATGTACAATACATTGTGTTTAGGAAGTGCAACTACTGTATACTAAATAGAAAGATACATTAGTATATGTACTATGTATGAAGTAGTTTACCTGTGTAATGGAGGTACGGAGTCTATGGTTTTCAATTCTCCTCTGGTAGACACGACATTGTAGCTCTCTTGACAATCACACTTTACATGAATCCATTTGTTTGAATGCCGATTCTCAACCATTACAACGAGGCCAGCCCAACCCTAAACGCAACAAAGCAACGTAAGTTCAAGTAAGTATACTCTACTGCAACTGATAACACTGAATGACTTATTAGATTATTATTGTACCTTAGTAAGATAATAAGCAGTCATTCCCTGTCGTCCTTCATGCCTCTGTCCCCGAGCCAGTGTTAGGCCAATGATGGCGTCAGCCAAGACATGAGGAGGCGGCGTGACTCTCTGCAAGAGAAGTCTCTTGGAGGAGTGCACAGCCAGAACATGTCTAGGCCAATTGCCAGCTTCTTCCAGACCAGTGTGCCAATGGTTAAAGGCCAGACATACTACAACGTACAAGTCTCTCTCCAGCATCTTGTGACATCCAACAAAGCCTCGTACCTAAAAAAAGAAAAATAATTGCGTAGGTTCAGAGCATTGCTGATAAATATGTTAAAGTATTCAGTGGAGTGTGTAGTCATACCTGTCTTTTGCTATTAGCCACAAGTCTTCCAGGATGTGGAGCAGCTCCAGGTCTTGCACGGAAAACGACAACACACAAATCCAATTGGGAACGCTGGGATTTTGCAGAATTTCTGTAAAGACATTGACATCATAAGAGACGCTATATTATTACCCAAGCGTCTGGTTTTTTATATTTGATTTCAATATTCAAGAGAGATTGGCTCACCTTTGGCCCTCTTGGAAGAGGGTGAAGTCAGCTTCCGTGGGTTGCAGTACAGTGAGTAGGAGACAGGAGAGATGGCGAGGAGAGGCGAGAGGAGGAAGAGTTCCAGATAAACGAACCTCGTGCCATCCCATGCGAACTTTGCATATATCAATACAGTCAAAATACCTAAAAACATATTAATATGAAATATGTACATTAACATGTAAATTTATTGTAAGAAGTTTTAAAATTACACATTTTTGTTGAAAGAAACTTACTGTAAAACATCATCGAAAGAAATCCAGAATACTCCTTGATCATCATGATTAGAATTTTCTCCCGAATCCTCCAGCATATTTTTTAAACTATCAGTCCACATTGGGCAACTGGATGAGTAGGCACCCCTCCAAGTATAGTGACCCCAGGGATTACGTAACCGTAGTAAGCGGAGACCATCAACTGATCTGACATCCAATACTGAATAAGCGTGACGCGGTCGTAATCCAAGACGTTGATACTCATCCTCATCTACTTTCATATTGCCGCCCCCGCATGATGCACCCATGAGGAAACGAGCCTGTCTAGAAGAAAGTAGTTGAGCCCAAACCAAATCACGGTCCAGTTCTTCCTCTCCTGCCACCGCTCCTCCTTGCAAAGCCACCGACTCACAAGGAGCACCAGTCAAAGTACACAAACCTGCAAAATAATATAAGTTTGCAATGATTAAAACAGACACACCGATGCATCTACTGTTGTTACCAAATGTTTAGCAAAAGATGACTGAAAAAACTATTTAACAAATAGTATATACCTTCAATTGCCCTTCCAGACACCAGAGCCTCATAGCAACCGTGAAGTTTAGCAACAGCTTTTTCTATTAACGGCACCCATAATTGTTTTCGTTTGGCCTAAAACAAACCATACTACCGTTAGTAAAAGAAAAGATTTAATACGAACTGTGAGTAATCCTAAATAATAATTGTAAACAGACATACCTGTGAATATACTAAATGTCCTCTTTTATCACACGGTAAAAGATCATCCACCAACACAGTAGTCCACCGACCATCTTTACAAAGTCTTAACTGATAAGCACCTTGTGGACAAGTTCCTTCACCGCGCAACACTATACCTCTAACTAACGCCTCCCTCTCAGCTAACACAGCCAACGCACTGAGCAACCAACAATTCCCAAGAACACCTTGAGATATGTCACTGGGACGAGGTTGTCGAAACACAGCCCAGGGGAGATGAGCATCAGCGGCATCCGTGTGAATGTGACGAGGCCTCAACCACCGAGCGGCGGCTTGCTCTGAGTCACTCCCAACTGCGTAATAAAGAGACCTTGGCGCTGCAGGAAAACTGTCATCTACGAACTGTGTTCCTCGCTAAAAAAACAATTTTATATGTAGGTACATACAAATATACAACAGTACCGTGTTATATGTAGGTACATAACATACA
The DNA here is from genome assembly GCA_963576895.1 of Ceraclea dissimilis. Classification (NCBI taxonomy): domain Eukaryota; kingdom Metazoa; phylum Arthropoda; class Insecta; order Trichoptera; family Leptoceridae; genus Ceraclea; species Ceraclea dissimilis. The sequence continues at coordinate 6,032,907 of OY756363.1, read as the reverse complement.
AATAAATATACAACAGTAAGGCTGGCCACACACGTCCCGAAGTTCAGTTCCGGAATCGACCGTTTTGCAAAAAAGTTCCGATCAAAACCTCTCTCTGAATTCAGCGTCACCCCGATTTTAAATTCAGAAAGAGGTTTTGGTCGGAACCTTTTTGCAAAACGGTTGATTCCGGAACTGAACTTCGGGACGTTTGTGGCCAGCCTAACAATGTTATATGTAGGTACATACAAATATACAACAGTAACAATGTTATATGTAGGTACATACAATAGGTACATACAAATATACAACAGTACCGTGTTTAATATATACAGGGACGTACCTGCTTGCATAAGTTCAGTATCTCCTGCCACTGAGCCCAAGCCAGACTTTCTTCTTTCAAACGCAACGTTTCCATTTGTGTACTCTCTAATCGCCCAGGGTCCCCAAAGGCTGTAAACAAAAACAAACCAAATTATTTACTTGCTAATTTGTTGTAAATATATTTATAAATGAGAATGAACTCAGTAGAGTTTCTGCGGGGATTCTGCTCACACAAATGTTTCATCATACCTCCATCTATAACTTGTATAATATCTTGGGGTGAAGTCCTGGGTGACTGACACATGTCGCATTGTGTGTTGACAGCTGGATTACTAAAGGTGCAGACACAACACTGCCACTCTGTAGGGGGGTCCCCCGTGTGGGATGTGACGATACTACTCCCTCCCCCCCCGGCCCGGCTCCTCCTCCTGGGCTCCCGGCGGTGTCTGACCGGCGGGGAGGGGCTCCTGTCCATATTGCGCTGTGGTTTACCATGAGGCGGTACAGGTGGGGTCTTACAAGCTAAGCAGAGTGATGCGGATAATGGATTGCGTAGTGTACAAGAAGCACAAGCCCTGCAACAAATCAAAGACGCATAGAAGAAAAACATAAACAGAAAAAATTTAAAAGTATAAAAATAAGAAACACCTCATAGAATAGAAACTAATATTTATAATCAGTACCAGTATTCTCCTCTAGGAAGTGTAGACTCGGGTGGACCCAGAAGGGAACGGAGACGAGATCCTCCACACGCGGCACACACTGAGGCTCCCCCAGGATTCACCAGAGTGCACCTCATACATGACCATCCATCTACAACAAAACAATCTTAAGCTGGAGTATTCTGCATAAGCTTTTAGTTTACTGCGAAGCATGCAGGAAATTATTTTTAGTAATAAAAATTAATTAAAGTAATTTAACGAAGATACCTCTACAACCAATGACTAACATTATGGATTTGTGATGAAAAAATGTGGCCATTATCAATTGTAAAAATGATAACACAAAAGTACGTACAAAAGTGGATCAATTGGGATCATGATAAGATATAGAAATGTCAAAGACATAACACAAAGAGTTTACTTAATATTTCCTATGCCTACCTTTGTTTTTTTATGATTTTTGCTCTCAAACTCCAATCACAGAGCATAACAAGAAATTGATTGGATTTTAAAATATTGAAATAAAACTTCTTACCAGCTGCGACTAAAGGTTCATCTCCGGAGAATTCTCTTTCCAATGAAGCGATGGGAACTAGAGTAGGGCGACTTTCCGACTCCGTCTTTGTGACTGTGATTAATGCAGGTCTTGTGAGACTCGGAGCTCTCCGTCTAGCACCACACACTTCGCAGTGAACTAGCCACGCACGGTTGTACGCGTATGAGCATGAAGAACAATACCACATACGACCGCCACTATACAGTACAAAAAAATATACATTTTATAAACAAATATAATATACAGAAACAGTTAGGTAAAGGGTGGACCAAAAGTCTTTGCACTTTTGAAATGGCCATAAAAATAAAAATACAGTTTGTATTTAAAAAAAAAATTATTAATACCGTGGTGTGTTATTTTTATTAGTACCTTATTAGTACCTTGGGGTGACCTTGTAATTATTAGTACCTTGGGGTGACCCTGGACACACAACTGACATACAAGAAACACATAGAGAACACAAAGGCCAAAGTCAAAACTAGAAATAACATAATTCACAAATTAGCCGGATCAACATGGGGAGCATCAGCATCTACGCTTCGAACGTCAGCACTGGCTCTAGTATATTCTGCCGCGGAGTATGCTGCACCTGTGTGGGTAAACAGCGCTCACACCCATAAACTGGATGCGGAACCCAACAACACCATGAGACTGATTGCGGGGGCTGTGAAGTCTACCCCGACCGAATGGCTCCCCGTACTTAGCAATATACCACCACCGCCCATCCGTCGCCTCGAAGCAACTCATAAGGAGTGGACTAAATATAGGAAAAACCAATCTCTGCCCCTGCACCAGGATGTACCAACACCTTTCATCCCCCGACTCTCATCCAGAAGGCCGGTCCACGCGGCTGCTACTCATTTAATGGGGAGTGGCTTCAATGGCCGTGCCCGATGGAGAGAGGACTGGGAAGCTTCCAATCCAGACTCCCGGGGCCTGGTGCAGGGGGTGGGGGTACCGATGCCCGGCTTTGACCTCCCGAGGCGTCAATGGGTAACCTTAAACCGAATCCGCACGGAGCATGGACGATGTGCTCAAATGCTCCACAGATGGCACATGCGAGATTCTCCTGCCTGTGACTGCGGAGAGCCAGTGCAATCCATCAAGCACATTGTCGAAGACTGTCCTCTAAGAGCATTCCCTGGAACGTATGCAGATATCCACAATGCCACACCCAATGCCCTTGAATGGCTTGGAAGCCTGGATGTTGCTCTGTAGGGTGCATGTCTCCTGTATGTAACAGATAGCATAATTCTCTTTATCTTCTGACGTTGCCGCCCATCGGTGGCAGAAGCCATACGAAATTAAAAAAAAAAAATTAATAAGAACAACAATAGCTGGGAAATTCATTTACTAAACACCGTATCATCAAGATGTCCTCCATCTTGCTGCTGGCCCTCATCATATCTGACCCCTAATTTTTTTAAACTTTTCTATACAAAGCGCAGGTATGTTTCGAAAATTTCAAAACCAGATTTCCTCTTGAATATTTGCTTTCAGTTGGATTATTATCGCTAGTTTATTAACGTAGACCCTATTTTTGAGATAAGCCCATAAAAAAATTACTGGGGTTGGGTTCGGGCTGCTGGAAGGCCATGGAATATCTCCTCTCCGCGAGATTATTTTGTTCTGGAACTTCTCTCACACTACTCTATAGAGATATTCCATGACTTCTCAGCAGCCCGGTTCTAATTCCACCTGGTTTTTATGATGTTATTTCAAAAGTCAGGTCTGCGTGAATAAATCAGTGACAATACATCAACCAAAATTGAATATTCGAGAGTGAATTGTCAATACTTCACGCTTAGGGCCGAATTTTTTAGAAAAAAATCATACCCAGATTTGACGAACGTCAGCGGCAAGATGGCGGACATCTTGGAGATATTGTGTTTAGAAAAAGAATTTCCCGTTTATTGTTGTTCTTCTTAGCAAAAAAAATAATTAAATACCAACTGTAATTTTATTTTTAGGGCCATTTCAAAAGTGCAAGGACTAATGGTCCACCCGTACATATTAGGAATTCAACACTAAACAATATATTCTTTGATTACATGTGCTGCACAGTGTGCACCTATGGTGTGCACTATGTATGATTCCAAATATTCTTGCAATTTATTTAAGTACATATGTAAGTAGGTATTACACCAATAATCAAAGGCCTATATGCACTGAGCAAAAATCGTTCCATTTTCGCTTCAACTTCTTCAAATTTTGTATGAGAATATTAGAGCAAAATAAGAATAATGTAAGCGACAATGTGAATTTTACCTTTTTAAAAAGAGCCTGGGAACAAATTAAAAAATCTAAAACAGTCAATTCGTTAAGATTATAATTACCAGTAAGTTGGCTAAATTATACTTTTATATTTGAAAATTTTTTAGTTCCCGTAAAGTTGAGGAATATTTTTTTATTAAAGGAATTTCTAAATACTGTAATTCTAAAGCAGTCAATCTGTAGTCCATACTTTCATCTATTGCTGTCTTCAGTTTCAAGAAGATTCTCTCAGTATTGGCTGAGAATAATTCAGGGCGTCGAAGTCGGATGACAGCATATAGGACCTTAATGCCCGATCCCACCAACTACCACCTAGGAAGCAGACCCCTAAGGAATTTTCATACAAAACCACAGATAATTTGAGTGATTATTGTAACTGTCATAACCTTTAAGATATAAATCCATACAAAATACAGCATGCAGCTCTACTTAGTTAGGTGCCCAAATATCTCCGCCCAGAATCTCCCTCACTTAAGTAGCTGCATGCTGTATTTTGTATGGATTTATATCTTAAAGGTTATGACAGTTACAATAATCACTCAAATTATCTGTGGTTTTGTATGAAAATTCCTTAGGGGTCTGCTTCCTAGGTGAAAGTTGGTGGGAATGGGCATAAGTGTCGCTACACAATTAAAACTAATGCAAAAGTAATACAAAAATTAACTAAGATTCAAGGCCATTCAAAACAAATGGTTTTAACAAGCCTGCTCGTTTATCACATTTAGTCAAATATGTGAGACAAATTATAGCACATTGAAATAATTAAAGATGATGATGTAATGTGCAGTACCCAGTACCTACTGATATTGTTTATCTACAATGTTACAATTGAATTAGGAGATGACCATGAGCACACATTATGTGAGCATTAAGGGGCGGGCCTAGATATACTATGCACTGAGGAAAAAACATTCCATTATCGCTTCAACTTTTTCAAATTTTGTATGAGAGTGTTAGCCCAGAGTAAGCGACAATGTTAATTATAAAATAAAATAATCTTTATTGTACAGAAACATACAAAGGGCGGGCTTATTGCCAAATGGCAATTTCTGCCAGCCAACCCATGACAGAAAGCAAAATACTTTTCTAAAAAGAACCTGGGAACCAATTAAAAAATCTCCCAACAGTCGAATTGTTATTTTTAAAATTATGTATTTTGACTAAATTATACTTTTACATCTTAAAAACTAAACGAGTAATGTATTCTTCCATGAAATTTCAGGGGTACTTATTACTTTTTTTATAAGGATTTTCCAAATATGTATTGTAATTCTAGAACAGTCAACTTGTAGTCAATACTTGTATCTATCACTGCCTTCAGTTTCAAGACTATGCTCTCAGTATTACCAAAGCCAAATGACAGCATATGACCTCTTAACTTCCCACTGGCTACAGACAATTGTAAATTATGTCAGTGACAAATTTCTACAACATTGTATATGTATTTAGAAAGTTTGCATTTATTTCCAGTTGTTGTCTTATAAATTCAAGATTGAAAACTAACTTCAGAATAACAAATTGTATGGAAAGCATAACTTACTCATTATCGTTCTGCTGTGTTGTGATGTGCGTAGTTCTCATGGGAGGTCTTGGATCGTCTGGACCGGCAATGTAAGAATAATTTCCCCCGGCTTCGTTCACTTGCAGCTGCAGATTAAGATCTTTGTATTTTCCCTTGTTAGGCAAAGCATATATGACTCCCTCACACTCACTCCAATTATCATCCGCATCTCTCACAGGAATGTTAGCATAGCTAGGTCCATATGATTTACTCATGGAGTTGCTCATGTTAAGCTCAGGTGAGACATCCACACATTCGTGTAAACTTCTTCTTGCGTGTTCGGAGAGAGACCGTTGATAGGCGGGTCGTGGCCAGTCACCTACGGTAATTAGCGTGTGAGGTCTATGTTGCCCTGCACTGTGACTTCTACCCAAAGTGCTGAGTGACCAGCCTGGAGCGCGTCTTCTACAGAGACATGCGTCGCACGTGGAACGGCTCCCTGGATTTTCCAGTGTACATTCTGTACAAGTCCACTTGTCCATATCCTTCCTCTCTTTCTTAGAATCCTTAGGTACGCTGTATGCCCACTGAGCATAGGAATGCGAAGAATGAGCCAGACATGTATTTGGAGGACGAACTACGGATCCGTGTGAACGAGATCGAGTGACTGGATGCTGCAAAGGTTGTTGAACTTTGTGCCTGGGTGGCTCCTGTAAAGGACGCTCTCCTCTAGATAGCACCGTGATCGTATTACAACGAGCCACGCTAACTTGCTGCGAACTACTGATTCCTACATCTGAAATAAAACATGAATATTAAGATATAAACTATACACCTGATCACAAGATTTGAGAGAAATAATGTAACAAAAGTAAATTAAAGGAAGAACTATGATTATGGAAATAATTCCTCACCTTTAGCTCTTTCCACCGGCGTCATTGTGCTTTGATAAACACGAGCGTGTGGTGCAAATCGATCACAAGATACGCAGCGCCATGCTGCAGAGGTACCTTGGAACCCACATTCTGCACATACCCACGAATGAGACAATATTGGCTCAGAACCAAACCCACGTCTAAAATACAACAAACAAATTATTTTAATATTAGACTAAAATAAAACATCACAATGATTCAGCAAATTGTAATATAAAAAATCCCATTCAATCAATACAATAAGGCAATATTTTTTCAGCATATTCCATATTCACCTTTTTACTATTCATTTTCAAACAGAAAATTAATAACAACATTTTATTATAAATTACCACCAGTTTATTGTTCATTGAAGAGTTGAAACAATACTGTGTACTTAAAAAAAAATAGTTATCATTTGCAGGAAAGTGTTTTTATTAATATCTTTTAAAGAATGCAATCCGATGGGCAGACTATGCACGCTTACTGTGAACTTGACAACAAAGGAAATACATTGTAATTTCATTATTAATAATAATTATGAATGAATATGGAAACCACAACTAGTAATAAATAAAATCATGCATAAATCTGCCAACATTTATTAATTTAATACAAAAATATGGATGTTTCATATAAATTTATTTGACAAGTTTTCTCACACCTCAATGTGAAAGGTTATACTAGTATCAACACAATTTGTATAAAACATTATAGCTCAACTAAAAATCAATGAGAGTTTAATTAAGAGAAAGCACCTTGATATTTTATGTCAAGTTCATCTCATTTTTTTCAGTAGTCCTAAAAGGGTCATGAATTTTAAAATAATAACAAAAATCAATAGAAGTAACAAAGAGTTGTCACTATTGAACCTAAATAAATGATTAGATTTGTGTTATTACCTATTCTTGTATTTATCTAATGGGACATTAGTAATATCTTCAGCAGGAGAACGACTGTGAGAGGACGGCACACAATTCTTCTTACAGCCGCAATACTTTTCTTGATCCTTGCTTGACGTTTGATTGTTGTCATGATGTGAAGCTGGAAGTCTCTTGACTCCGCATTTGATACATTTTACAGTCTCTGTTGGGTTTATCTGGCCACATGAATCGCAATGCCACTGCAGCACTGAAGCAATAGAACCCATTGTAACACACACATGGCTATTTCAATACCAGTATCACATTTATATATTAAAATTATATTCTCAGTCGATACAAGAAAATAACAGCTGATCCACCATATTTGTACATTTTCAATATTGCCATATTACGGCAAATATTTTGTAGTGTTACTATTACCAATAATAAAAGTTTCCAATATTTTATTTTATTTTTCGTGATTTTCCATTAATTTTCATTACCTACCCACGCCTACCCACCTACCCACCGAACCACAAACTATTTTGAAAAATCGCTTCCTGTTCTTCTTCTTGTACCTGATCACTAGATCAGTGATTCCCTAACTATGGTACGCGTACCACCAGTGGTGTACGCAAGCAGCCATGGCCATACGACATACCTACTTACACAGTAAATAATTAGATAAAACGTTTTTAAAAAAGTTAAAAATGAATATCCATCGCTGTCCAGAAAAGCATTACTGTTTCTGATTCCATTTGCAACCACGTATCTCTTCTTTATTCATTGTCAGTTAAAATATAAACAGTGAAAACCAAAATTCCATGTGAAAACATCAGTTTCTATAGCCCTTTTAGAATGGAAAATCCTCAATTTTTCTTCTTTTACCTAACAGCTCATTTGCACAGGAGATCGCACAAAGTGTATGTAGAAACAGTGATGTTTTCTATCCAGTATTAGGTATTACAGATCGATGGTACATTGTGGATTACGTGAATATTTTAGATATGACAACTTTTTAGTTTTTGGATTATGGCAATGTGTCGTCCTTCATTTCTTTTTGACGCATTTATTTGACGTTTGTGTTGTGTTCGATGCGTTGTGTCGAGTTATTTGTGTATGAAATTGTTTTGTTTAAATACACATGAATCGAAATAATGACTTCCACAATGACAAAGCTAAGTGCACAGGATAAAAAGGATTTAGACAAATACACCAAGTTTTTAGCCCTGAAAATGACTCAGGTGATTGTGCAGTCCAGACTGGGTGACAAAGTTTGCACGCCTTGTAAACCTAAGAGTTGCGGCGCTGACTGGTTCAGTTTAGCTGTCACAGATCTACCAGATGTTGCAGCGGAGGCTAAACGTTGGTTGTGTCCCGAGACAGGACGTTTGCGGCTACCCCACCGAGTGGAAATTTCACTACGCACTGCAGAGGGAGAGACGATGGCACTGGAGAGCTGGGCATTAAGTGCAACAAACGACGCTCCTTCTGAGATTGGCACACGTGTTTCATGTTCCACATACAACAGGATGGGTAAACTGCTCAAGTCACTGTTGTGTGTGACACGCGCCACTCCTGCCTACCGCCTGTCGCGTCGCCAATGTCCGCAGTCTTACGCATTATACTATCGAATAGTAGCTGGGGAATGGGCTGGGCCTGAACAACTAGGAGAAGGTCATCGCTGCATTCGTGTTGGACAAGTAGCAACTCCTACAGGATCTCTACAACTTACTGTAGCTTTCCGTACTAAGATGACAATTGCACCTTCCCACAAAACACTTATGTTAGACTCACATCACTTCACTGCACCGCAGGCTCCACTAACTGACCCTCCTTCACCTTTATCTCGGGCTCCTAAGAAGCCTGTAGACTTAGATAAACCCATGCGTGTTGGTGCCTTTGTGGATGTCTCTAGAGTAAAACCGTACACAGAATCAGATTTCATTCTTCCGGAAGAGCCCCCATTTAGTTGGTTATTGGAGGGCATTGACCGCGAAGAGGACATCCAGCCTAGTGGAAACAAGTGTGATGAATTATCTGGAGAGAGGAGAGATGCTAAACAAGAGAGTGATGATTCAGGTAGAGAAATTTCTGAAACATGGACTCCTAATGAGGAGGAAGATAAAATATTAGACGAGTTACATTTCCCCTTTGCCATTACTGAAAAGTGTCCCATTGCCAAGTTAGCAGGCTTCTATAGAGATTGTTATCACGCTCCCGTGTTGCAGACATTTGAACCTAGTGAAGTCCCTGAGGTAGCGGACATCACAGAGCAGCTGGAAATGTTTGAAACTTCCTGCAAGGAATATGATGACATGATCACATCTCTATGTGAAGCAACAAACAACAATAGTGTTTAGATTTCTACTAAGTCATTGTATATTATTTTATTTTTTAAATATCTTTAGACCATTTTATTGTTTTGTGATACAACAATAAAGTTTTCAGCAAATAACACAGAACTATACAGAATATGTAGCTGTCAATTGGCATTCAAAAAACATATCTCGTGGCATACAATTTGCTGTACACTTTTTATACATATACCTATCTATAGATGTTAAAGGAAATTATTTAATGAAACGTTTAGCCATAGTCTCTATTGTACATGCGGTGTACTACGTAAACTTTGAATTAGTCTTGTAAGATTTGTTTAGCATAATATCAGAAAGAATATAGCAAATTTCGTATTTCCAACGGTAAAACAAAAAAATGTATCCCTACTTGAATAAGGTCTAATTTATTACACATTTTCTGTAAGAATGTTAATATTTGGTTGTGTCTGTTAATGCCAGTACCAATTATTTAGAAAACAGTTTGTACTGTACTGAAAAGAGATACTAAGGGCTGCTCAATACTCAGCATGAAATAAAAATGTCTCCCTTACTCAACTGTTTTTAACTTATTTGTAATAGGTATATTGCAAATTGCTTTGTTGGTACTGAATACCTACCTAGCTACTTATTAATCATAGTAAATTTCCAGATTTAGTTTCATTTAACCTACATATTTTAGTATTTTGCGACTTCATTCCGAAATTATGTTTACATTGCCATGCCTTAGTTACTTTTCAGCTTTGTGACTAAATTTATATACCATTTTTACATGTTTGTGAGTTTCAAATGTAGAAAACCTCATTGAATTGTTTTCTGCCGTTTCAGATAAAATTAGTATTTCACATTAAAACAAGCCATGTTCTCTTATGAGTTCATGAGGAACTCGAGTTTTAAAATTCTTATATTTGAATCATTTGAACAAAATTTTGAATCATCTGAGTACTTACCGCACTCTTAACATTTTAGTTGTAAATTACGTTACAAAAACTTCATGTACCTAACTTGATTGATGGTATTGATATAAATAAAAACAGGTAGGTATAGTATAAATTCAGGTGAAGCATGGTGGCGAGGCCGACGCCATATTGTTCATAGAGGCCATGCCCAACTGACATTTGACGATGATTACACCATGAAAATGTATGGGAATAAATATTCCGTAGTTCAAGTGTTTGTCACCGATACAAGGTGACGTCATCAATCATTGCGGTGATGGAATTCGAGGATGCAGGCTTGTACTATACTATCGCTGGCTTCGATGGTGGAAGGACCATAAAGTAATATTGTTTTTAATTCTGTATTTATACAGAAATATCTAGGTAGTATACATATTGATGTCTTTAAATGTTTTTGATTTTTTATTTACTGGTTTTGTCTTACTCTCGTTACCTCATATTTTAATTATTATTGGTAGTACTTTTCTAATATGTTACTTAAATGTTTGTCAAGTGTCTGTGTACAGGTAAGATGCGTAATTGGTAAATTGAATTATAAAAAATAAAACACAGGCCATGAGATACAATCAATGGTATAATTTTATGTCAGTTATGATATCAGTTACTTTTCCTATTCTAATACTAATATTTACGAGCTAAATGTAAATGGGTAGTTTGCAAATTACGAGGGTTATTTTTTAATCAAGTTCCGTTTGTGCTTCTAAGTAAGCACGAAATACGAATGAGCAAGATCTGCACATCACAAGATTGCGCAACTCTCCCACTACAACCTCTGCCATTTTCAGATCGAATGCGTCACTCGAAGCCGAGTTACAGGCAATTGAAACTGGCCGCTACGATCGATGCTCCCGCCAATAATATGAGTTTACGAAGGTTTTCAATCGGAGAACATTCTGATTTTAAGGTCCGCCCTAAGGAACAATTTCCAGAAATTTTAAAGTACGCGTTGTAAACAATTATCAGCAAAGCCTTAAGATACAGGAAGGTGTGTGATCGTTTACCTCTGACTGCCTAAGGTGGTCAAATCTACCCGTGGTCCGCGAGGTTCCACGAGGCCTAAATTAAGGGCAGACTTACGCCCTTGACCATATCTTCATCACGTACACTAGCTTGCTTTTCTTTAAATTTTGTGCAACTGTCCCATACCTATCTACACTATCATCACTAATGAAGTGTTTACCGTAATTTTTTACCATTTTGCAATGGGTTTTAGCAGCACTTCGTCCATTTGTTGGCAAAAAACGGATTACAAGTCGTAAAGCACATTTGGCGGGAGAACCGATCGAGGCGGCCATGTTCAATTGCATGTAACTCGGCTGCGAGTGACGCATTCGATCTGAAAATGGCAGAGGTTATGGTGGAAGAGTTGCGCAATCTTGTGATGTGCAGATCTTGCTCATTCGTATTTCGTGCTTACTTAGAAGCACAAACGGAACTTGATTAAAAAACAACCCTCGTACTATTGACTTCCTTGACCAGAGTGATGTTGGATATTGAATGTAGCTGCTCTCACTGCTTTGTTCAACAATAAAATTATTGAGTTCTGACAGTTCATTTTATGAAATATGTTTCTTGGGTAAAAGTGGGAAATGGTACCATGGTAGGTATAACACTTTTGAGTGTAATTTTTATGTTTATGTAGTAATGGTAAATTTAGGTTCAAAGATGTTATTGTCTTTGCCCAAAATAAATAGAAAGAATCATGTATATTACATTGTATACAAATTTTACCAGTAAGCAAATAACGATTAATAATTTCAATTTTTAAATTTGAATTTTGGTGTTGCGTGTTATTTGATGTATTTTTGTAAATTGTTAAATTGTGTTTATTTCATTATTTATCTTCATAAACATTTAGTTCATGTTTAATGTTTATCAAAAACAGTTTGTGAATAATCTGCTGGTAGAATAATTTTGTGTTTGTGGATAAATTCAGTAAGAGAATATTCACTAGAAGATCAATATCTTGTTTGTGCAGTGAATCTGCCGTTTGGATGTTTTTTCTCTACATTTTGTATCACATTATATCAAATATTATATCAATTAAGTTTTGTGATGTTGCCTTCACCCAAAGTCATGGAAAAAAGTTATTAATCTTATAATTAAAACATCTCACCTCCATGTGTGAACCATTCTTTCATCAGATTATTCATTTAATGTTGTCTTTCGTTGTTGGAATTGCGAAAAAGTTGATTATTAAATTTGTTATAATATACCACATAGTATAACTTTTGTTATAGGTTGTACATATTAATATTATTGTGATTATATATAAAACAATATGTATCAGTTGACATATATCAACATTTATACTGCAAATTATGCCATTCATAATAATATGTATTATGGTGATTACTATAAAGTGCTTAGTCAATATATTACTTTGAAAATTATTTATTTATTTATTTATTTTCTTCCAACATTTTGTTACCATCTTACAAAGATTCATTCATTTGATATAATAATGCATACCTACCCTTGCTTATAATACTGTGTGTCTACACCCTCACCAGATATTTATAAAACAATGGTCCTGGCTGGGCCATGTTTTGAGAATGCCAGATGATAGTTGGCTGTTGAGAGTACTGTTTTTAATCTCACAGGGTTTCCGACATCTGAGAATACCCTTGTTAACTATACATCGTTTCTAGAAGAATTGACATGACCACCTAGAACTTTTGAGTGGCTGGGACTTGTAACATCCCCGTGTTCCCATTAGGAATGTTGGAGGTGGTCCCAAAATGTTGTGATGTTATGGATAGACAAATATTCCTTTGAAATAGTTATCTGACTTCTCTTATTGGGTCCCTTGTAGGCTAATATCAAAAGTGAGACACCGTCAAAATAACTTATCGCTGAAAAAAAAAACATCATCTTTTACATACTTCTGATAGTCATACAACTCCAGTACAGTTTCAGCTTTGTGAACAATCGCTCTCCAAGCATTCTATCTCTAGGAATGGATGGACATTCAGCATGCCCAGAGCCAAATGACACATCAAAACACTTACCTACTAAATGGAGACAAAGATTACTTTACTGTATTCATACAGGTGTTCAAAATCAATCCATCTACGCTCAAAAGGTCGCAGTCCATGTTGTATTTCCGTAATCTCAACGACTTTGAATTCCTGTATACCTACACAGTTAAAGTTATAGTTCCAAATGGAGACTGGACTGTAACGTGTATTGCATACCGTACAGGTGCATTTATTGCTCTAGCTTGTCTAATATCTGCCGCAGGTTTAGTTCAAATGTCAATGGTTCAATGTGTAGTCATAGTCTAAGGGCACACTGCTAAAATTATGACGTATCTGTTATTTGATCGAAATGTGGTTTAAGTTTAAATGATAGCTTACCAATAGGGTATTACAACTATCAAAATCTTGCCGCAACCCCCCCTGCTCCCCCCGAAAAGGTCCCCCTTTGCGGTTTTTCGCATTTTATAGGAATATGGTAAGAGATAGGAGAAAGTAGTCAATGACAAAAATAATCCTTGCTGAATTCTCCACAAAAAATGTCTTGTAGGTTCGGGTAAATTGCGGGTTAACTTAGGGTTGCCAGATTTCTCGCAAATCAAACCGGGACAACCCCCCCCCCCCCCGTTGAAGTTTTTTTGATACATTTTTTATTTTAGCCCTATAATATTTTTAACCAACAAAATTTCTTTAATAAAAGTTTTTTTCGATTTTCCTACACTCCTATGAAACTGTTCATAATTATACGAACCGCTAATGCGTGACTTTGTTTTCTACGTAGTTCCTTATTTTGAACATAAACTATTAAAAAATACCAGATAATGATAAAAATCGTAAGAATATACCAACATTTCCGAAAACCGGGACATTTATAGGTGTTCCGAAAGGTTCGTTCGGGACACCGGGACACGAGGCGTAAAACCAGTGACAGTCCCGGTAAACCGGGACGTATGGCAACCCTAGTTAACTGCTAGTCCCACGAAAAAATCTACAAGACATTTTTTATAGAGAATTCAGCAAGGATTAATTTTGTCATTGACTACTTTCTCCTATATCTCTTACCATATTCCTATAAAATGCTATACGCGAAGCTACCGATGAACACGACTCCCATCGAGTTACCTTTTGGATAAACTGATAGGTATAATTTGACGTAATCCAATAAGATAGTGTCTAATTTGACGTAATCCAATAAGAAATGTTATCCCCGGCTTCCCTTCTGCAGAATTCCACCCTTCGCCACTTCAGCTACCTACAGGCTACATCAGTTTAAGAACTTTTTAACCCACAATTTAATTAGGTAGGTAGGTCCTACTTGTACTAGGTAGATTTGTGTCCTTCGTTCTAATTTTATCCTTTTACGATTTTTTGTCGATTATAGGTTGTTTATCTCTATTGCGTTTTAAAATAATCGTGCGATACCTATTATTATCTATTTATTCGAGTTTATTATATTTTCATTATAATGTACGTAGTATTTAAACAATCGGTCAAACTCTTGATCAGTATTCCAGCTAGAAGACAAATAGATTAGTAAAATAATTAATGGGGCTGTCCTGGGAAGAGGAGGTTTAGGGTCCAACTGTTCCATCTCTTCAGCGGCGTCCCGGGCCGACTAGTGTTTTTTGGTAGGATTTTCTGTCTTGACGACAGTTTTGAGAGAATAGAAATGTAATTATTTTCTCACTGTCACGCCAGCCCCGGAGCTGAGGAGGGTAACAAAAATTTATAAATTTGATATAGGATGAGAAAAATGTAAATAGCGCCCGCAGGCGAAATTTTTTTGAGTTAAGAAAGACGTGATGCGGTTTGGTTTATTTGAAAATGTATATAATAGGTACTTTGCACAGTAATATGTATGTATGAAAACTATTTTACAAAAAAGCAATAAAAAATAGCGCCGCAGGCAATTTTTTTTATGAAACAATTGTATTTTGATGGATTTTCATGAAAATTTATGATATGATGAGAAAATGTGTGGTTTCTCGTGGAGGACAGTTGCTCCCCCCCCCCCCCCCCCGACTCAACATTTTAAATACCTATCCATCGGTGATTCATTCAGTCTCTGAGTTCATTCTGCATTGAGGAGATTGGCTGGAAGCTGGAATATTGCTTGTATAGGTAGATAGGTAGGTATAGATGTACATAATCGACACCTAATAAAGTTAGGTAAGTATAGGTATATCAAGCGCGGAAACACGAATCAATAGGTATCTACTTAAGATATTGTCTTGTGAGTAATATAATAATACCTGCACCAGTTACTTACGTTCGTTTTGCTCTGATGATCATCTTATTCAATAAAATCATATCTACCTACCTAATATGTCTACAGTCAATTAATAGGGAGTGATATTCTAAGAGACCACGGTTGATAGATTTCTGTACGATAATTATACCTCTATACAATTTAATAATATTAAACACGTGCCACTGTGCAGTTATTCAACCAAATACGGACAAGGAATTAAAGATAGACTTTCAAACCTCATTCTCAAAAAAATCCTCTCGTAATTCAGATCTGGTTTAAGTATCCTATATCATAATATGATATAGGATACTAGGCATATTATGCCTAGTGTAGATACCTAGCTAGCTAGGTTTTGAGATAAAGTTAGCCTTTTCTTACGGAGTGGAACTGAAAGAGGACTCCGACAATCAAGATTCTGAAGCTTGTAATAAATAATTTATTATAATAGTAAGTACCTATACCTATCTAACTATCAAGGTGCCATCTTCTAAAAAAAGTGCCATATTAGGTAGTCAGTGGCGAATGGTGGATTTCTGCAGAAGGGAAGTCGGGGCTAACATTTCTTATGGGAATACGTCAGATTAGACACTATTACACCTGTCATTTCTCCCAAAAGGTAACGCGATGGGAATCGTGTTCTTAGTAGGTAGCTTCGAGCCTGATTGGTACTCTTACCTATATGTTCCGGAATGCAGATCATATAAATAAGTAATAGGTTCAAAATTTTAAGTAACTTTTTGAACTCAAATAAGTTAGCAAACGTTGCAAAAAGAATTAGTTATTATGTTTCTTCAACCCTCCTCCCTCTGCTGGTGGATGTAGGCCTCTTCCATCCCCTTCCACTCGCCTCTGTTTTCACTACTTCGCGTGCAAGTTCTATAGGTACCGACTTGTTGGACTATCTCTGAGATCCTCCACCGAATGTGGGAAACACGCTATTCAAATTACTTATGTACCAATAAGGAAGGTACAATTTTAGTTATAGTTTTTCACGTGAAATAATAAGTAGTTTATCGTTTACTGTCGTTATAAAATTCAGTCTGGGAAGTATTTTATTCAAATTAAAGTTTCAATATTACCTAAACTAAGGAAAAAAAAACTGTTCGCTTATATCGCTCGCCGACCTTCAAAAGCAATCACTCAAAATAATCAATTGTGCTCTTATTGTCATTCAGTGGCGTATATAGCCCCCCCCCCCCCCCCGAAATGTAAAACAATTATTTTAAAAACCTTATTTTAAAACATAAAACTTACTCAAGTTCAATACTTCACCCATTATTTAAAAAAAATTGCGCCTGCGGCGCTATTATTCTTTATATTTTGTGCACACAATATATATTAATTAATACTAATCTGAAACACGACCTTTTTCACTCACCTTCAGGAAAAAAATATCGCCCGCGGCGCTATTATCCATTTTCACTATAAGTACGTCTATGCAATTTTTTTTGTTGCTCCACCTCTAGTTTCGAAGCAGGCTTCACCCGTGGTTCTGTCCGTTTCTGTTTCAACCGTCGACAGAAGTTTTTTCGGTTTAAGAATGGTCAGGCTTTGTTTCCTCCCCCCCCCCCCCCCCCAAAGTCAACTACTAGATTGGGGCCCCCCGAAATGAAAACCTATATACGCCGCTGTTGTCATTAGTCGGTAATCAGTATATAAAATTGAATGTAAGTAAACAAAAGGATTCATTTATTCGATTACAGTTTCAGTAAACAGTTACCCTTTATTTAGCAATCACATTTACATATTATAATAAATTGAATAATAAATATGGATAGTTCTTCGGTGAATTACGAGAAATTATCAGATGATATGGGAGATATTTTGAATGATAAATTTGTAACACCATTTCGTACGGGTTACGTGTTGGCGAACGGTGTAGTCGTTCCTGAATACTACAGGGAATTTGGTGAACAAATCAAGAAATTAAATGTTCGCCATGATGATGTTTGGATATGCAGCTTTCCTAAGTGTGGTAAATTTAATTATAAATACACATTATACGCGAAAGATCATCGCATCCCTGCAGACAACATGATATCCTACGGAGGGATTGTTACATTGCGATATTATTACAATTAGAATGTTGAAAATCTAATATTTTGCAGGAACCACCTGGGCCCAGGAGATGGTTTGGCTGATTGGGAACAATTTAGATTATGAGGGTGCATCAAAGACTCCTTTACCTGTTCGTTTTCCATTCTTAGAGTAAGTTATCTACAAGGAAATACAATTACGATAATAAATAAAATTATTAAGAGATGTTGTGTCAACAAGAGAATCTGCCTTCAATGCACATAACATGACATGTTTTTTATACATCTGTATGATTCTCTGGAATATCCTCTTTCATTGTACTTTTTTATAATCAGACAGAAATAATGGGCAATAGACATGATGCGAGAAGGTTCAAGGTTCCATAAAACTGTTTATGACAAATTGATAATGTATACCCACTACTTAACTCCCACTCTATAAATTATACATGTAATTATTATATTAATTTACTTTCTAATGTTTGTTGTCAGGCACACTCCACTATTTGACTACAGAGCAATTATGAAGAAGTGTCCCGACTTCCATGTTCCTAAATATGTGAGTGATTCTGTGAACCACATTAGTAACATGAGGAGCCCACGATACATCAAGACACATTTATCCTACTCCCTGTTACCAGAGCAGATATGCAACAATTCAGAATATCCTAAGGTATTATGATACTTTACATCTTCCTACATACATAGAGAGTACCCAAACTTATGGAATAATTCTACATTCCAGATTATTTACACCAGCAGAAATGCAAAAGACTGTTTGACATCATACTACCATCACTGCAAACTACTTGAAGGCTATGGAGGATCGTTCGAGGAATTTTTCAAGTTGTTCATTGGTGGAAGAGGTAGGATATTTCTTTCGCATATAATCCTAAATTAATTTTATCAATTAGTCAATGTTTCGGAACGTGTTACTTACTGAATTGATTTATTTTCAGTATCATTTGCACCGTTTTGGCCCCATGTACTTGGATTCTGGGAGAGGAGACATCAGAACAACATATTATTCCTGACATATGAAGAGATGAAAGCAGATCTTCCATCAGTTATTAAAAGAACGGCTGCCTTCCTTGGGAAGAGTTATTCAGAAGACGAGGTGCAAGTCCTGAGTAAACATTTGAGTTTTGAAAGTATGAAGAAGAATCCCGCAGTGAATTATGAACCTGTTGTAGAAATGAATAAGAAGTTTGGTTTGATTGAAGCTGAAGGTAACTTCATGAGATCTGGACAAGTTGGGAACTTCAAAGCTCACATGACACAGGAGCAGATAGAAGAAGTAGACAGGTGGAGTAGGGAATGTGTTAGGGGAACTGACTTTGGAATTATTTAAGAATCACTCATCTTTATAACTAAAATTTTGATAATGCCCAATAGAATAAAAACTAGTACTAAATAGCGCCGCGGACGAATTTTCTTTTTCAAACATTGATGTAAGCTTACCTACTTGGTTGTCTTTGAATAGCAAGGCACCTGAAAGGCGAAAATTTTGTCATGAAACATAAGAAGGTTAATAAAATAAAATCTTTGAAAGTCCTGTTTAGTTTTTGTAAATAAACATCCACTCTAATTAAATGAGCGCCGCAGGCAATTTGTTTTATGAATTTAATGTTTTTCTAATGGATTTTCCCAATAATCACTGGAAATTGACGACATGATTAAAAACGATGTGGTAAAATAATGTGATTCATTTCTCCTACGTATCTCTAAAACTGTTAGTTGCTTCAAGAATTTCGGGAGGGTTTGAACCCCCAACCCCCCTCCCCCCTTCCCCCCCTCCCATGCCTACGACCATGGGTATAGTAGGTACCTATACTATAACTGAGATGACAATTTTATACTAAGGCTTTACTTTCTACCTTGGTTGTAGTGAAAGTGTACTTTCATGTACCATAATCTAATTTACTATGAAGTTGTTAGATAAATAATGTACTTAACATGTAGTAAGAATAGCTCTATGCTGTATGTAGTATTACATTGATATATCTACGAATCATAGGTTTGTTTCGTATAGAGTTTACTTCCCAGTTCCCGGTCAATCATTTTTATTATCCGATTCATAAAAAATAGGTACAGTCGCCGATATATGTTTGATTTGAGCAAGATACCCTTTTCCTCAAAAACGTTATAAATAACTGGACAGTATGTCAAACACTTTTTATTAATAATAAGTTGGTATTGATTTCTAAAGTTTGTCTTTCGAAGTTTATAATGCTGCAGAAAAGTTATAGAAGCTTTGAGAAGTTCTCGAAAATATCACAATTGAGAGAAATATAGAGATGTATGTGATCAATATATTGCGTATAATATGCAGTGGTATAAAAGTTTCCTACTATGTAAGAATTTAATGGTCAGGTTTGTATGCTCGTTGTACAAAATGGAAAGTGGTTTTTCATTGTATTTTAAGTCTATGTATAACAAATGCATCTAATACTGCAAGTGAACTGCAATTGAGTAGGAAGTGCAGCATAGAGAAATTATATAACTAACATCCGTACAAAATGCATTCATTTGTATACAAAACTGTTTACGAAGAGGACATATTCTGTACTTCATGTTTATAAAGTAGACTGAAATCATTGTGTTAAAGAACCTATTCTATATTCAAAAGTTTAAATTCAATTTTCAAAAGTTTGTGCTCGATATTCTATTTTAAATTCGAAGATGCGACAGCCAGTGGTGGTAACTTACAAGGATGTTGGTGGAGAGACGGGTGACCAATTGGACAGATTGTTTCAAAAAAAGAACTCTTTCATTGAAATAACGCCGGGAAAAGTTTTGATGCCGCAAACGTTCAAGAAAATCGGTCAAGATATTGTGGATTTGCCTGTATATGAAAGCGATGTGTTCCTATGCTCCTTTCCTAGAACGGGTAAGTTAGCAAGACCCCAAAATTTTATGGAATAAAAATAATAGTTCTTCGTATGATTATGAATTCAAATTAAACAAATTAATATTTACAAATACTTACCTATAAAATCTTTATAATTTTAGGCTCAACTTGGGCCCAAGAAATGGTGTGGCTTATAGGTCATGATTTGGATTACGAAGGAGCTAAAAGTGTACAACAGGTAATTATCTTAGTTACTTACTATAACTTACTTATTATGTAATTTAGCTCATTATTTGTTATCCTCCTTGTAGCAGGGATATTGAAGGTGTCATTTCGGATGGTGTTGCTGGGGGTGCCCTTCCGGCTAACCCTGGGGCCGTCTGAGAAACTTTGGGCTGAAAGAGCGAATAAAAAGGCGCCTGACCGGCGCCTGACCTGCGCCTGTGTCATTCGGGTGTGAGGAGGAACCTTCAATATATAACTTACTTATGAACATTTATGTTCATTTATTGAGTGAAACCATTTTATTTTGGTAATCGAGAAACGATGCAGAGGCGCTTTTTAAAAGACTCAGTGGAGGTAGTAGGTGGTAGTAGGTACCTCACATTTTACGAACTAATAACCACTAGATTCAAAGTCCAATAGAGTAAAGTGTCCAAAAAAGTTAAGATTTATTCACAATGGGATACGCTATAGCCTAAGTTCATAAGCGACATAGCGACTATCATATTGAAATAATATGACATACATTATAGTATATGTAGAAAGGGGATCATCCAAAAAGTGGAATAGTCTAATCCTAATGTACACATAACCAATCGAAACATGCTTTTTCAGGTTCGTTGTCCATTGTTGGAGTTGACAGCCATCATCGAAGAACAACACGAAGAATGGCACAAGGAAAGTCTGAAGGGTGAAACATCCGTGACTCTGATTAAACATAGCATGCCGCATCCTAGATACTTGCGCTGTCATCTCCCTTGTGAACTTTTACCCATAGACATATTTCTGGAAGACGGATCACTCAAATCAAAGGTAATTTCAATGTTTTATAAACTGGAAGTAGTGAGAGAACCGCTCTTCATCTGACTTAATGTTATTAAGTACAACATTGCATTAATTTACAGGTGATTTATACAGCCAGAAACCCTAAAGATATGTGTGTGTCCTTCTATCATTACTGCACTCTGGTCCATAGGCTAAATGGAACATTCGAAGAGTTCTGCGAGTTATTTTTAGCTGGTACTTGTCCTGTTGGACCAGTTTGGAATCATATACTAGGTATGTGAGTGGAGGAAACATGTTATATTATACTTACCTTATAATAAATTATAATCCTTGCATGTTCTATGTGTGGCGTGTGCGTATGTGGTAAATTGTCATTCACTTTTCCAATCTTGCCATCCTCTAGTGAGCGGCTGTCCTACCATCGCCTATCTAATTTATTATCCTCAGCGTACTATAATACCGTTTGATTTATTTGCTCTTGTTCCAGGATTTTGGTCAAGGAGAAATGATCCAAATCTTCTATTTTTGAAATATGAAGAAATGAAAAAAGATCTACCAGGAGTCGTAAGAAAAACATCAGACTTTTTGGGTAAAAAGTTAACTGAGGACGAAATCGATCGCCTGTGCGATTATCTATCATTCGAAAATATGCAGAAAAATCGTGCCGTGAACCTGGAACCGATTATGGAAAAGACGGTCGGTAAAGAAGGCGCCGCAGGAAATGAAAATGCTCGCTTCATCAGAAAAGGACAAATTGGCGATTGGAAAAATTACATGACGGAAGAATTGGCTAAGCGATTTGACGACTGGGCCGAAGAACATACCAAGGGAACTGGATTAACCTTCGAATAATATCGAGGAATCAAATCAAAGCTTAATTCTTTCAAAATATTTAATTAGCTAGCTGTAATATTTCTGGTGTGCCATTGTTAGAATGAGTGCATGTTATCATTTTAGTTGTTTTCATTTCATAAACGTTTTTTTTTTTGCTAAATAAATTGTCTATTTTAAATTGACGGAAATTTTCATTGTAATAGGTACTAGTCCTAAAACTATAAGCTGTGTAATAAATAAAAGCTTCTTCTCAGCCTTCTCGCGTCCAGTGTTGGACATAGGCCTCCCCTTTAGACTTCCACGGCTCCCTACCCAGCATACATAAAAGGTTGTAATTTGGAGTTAATTACCTTTATTATGTCACTGATACTTTGGTAACCTCACCTAAATCGGAAATAAAAACCTTGATTTGATGTTCATTTTAACCAAAATGGGGAACGGAAGCACGTGCCTATGACGTCTAAATGGAGGTAATCTAAGAAACTCTAACCAGACATTTTACAACCAATTTGGTCGCTATAACCAGTTTGACCTAAACTTCACGTATACTTTACCAATTAATCGACCTGTTTAAAATTTTATGACCTAATGCGCGCGTGCGCGGATTATAGAACATATAACCAATTCTTTATTTTATTATTTAGCACACGCATCCATTTACGTTACAATACTTGTACAATGGCGATTATAATATTCATCAAACTGCATAAGCACTTTTTTTATCACTGATTTTACGCGCATATATAACAAAAATGACGTGCGGTGCAAATCTAATCGTATATTATGATGATTGGAGATCGAAAAATACTAACGGGCCCTAAAAATATTGAGAAATAAGGAAATACAATAATAATCGAATTATTTTTATATGTCTTAAAAATTCTTAAAATTGAATTTTAAGCATGCAAAATTGTTAGAAACATTGATTTATAATGTTTGCTCACCTTACTTTTGATAATTGAGCATTAATAAGGGCATAAATAGTAATCATAACATGTCAATTCATTCCGCCAAGCTAAAACGTCAGAATGAAAAAAATGGCGTCCACTCTTAGAAAGAGATATGACTTCTATAACGTCAAATAAGTCATGAAAACCAGTAATTCTCGGTTATCAAGAATCTTTTTCCTACTTTAGTGATAGAATCTACAAAGTTACCGACCATGATGTCTAATGTAGGTCATCCAAGGTTACCACTGTCAGATAATCGAGCGTCACGTGATATCTAGTGATGTGTTAAGCCGCGTTTTATAATAACCATAGCAAAAATTTCTCAAAAAACATAAAATCCAGTAGAACAGTTCAGTGGCGCACCTAGGGTAGCCGGCGCCCGAGGCAAACTATTTAATTCCCCCCCCCTTTTAATAATACACACCACGATTATACAAATCAAAATAATTATTAACGAAAATTATTTAAATTTTCACATTTACAAGGGCGAGCTGATGATTAAAATAAAGTCATCGGCTCGCCCTAGTGAATAAAATACTGAAATAATTCTATTTTCTCACTTAATTTAGATTATCAGCTCGCCCTAGTAAATGTTCACAAAAAAATAGTAAATTTATATTAATTTCGATTATTAGCTCACCCTAGTGAACATTTACCTGAAATATTTTAATTAAAACACTTAATTTTTATCATCAGTGCGCCCCAGTGAACATTTAATTTAAATATTTAAATTTACTCATTTAATTTAGATCATCAGCAGCAGATCATGGTGAGTGTTTACAAAAAATGTGAAATTTTAATTAAATTCAATTATAAACTCGCCCTAGTGAAAATTTAACTAAAATATTTAAATTTTCTCACTTAATTTAGATCACCAGCTCGCCCTGGTGAATATTGAAAAAATATTAAAATTTTAGTGACCATTTTCACCTGAAATATTTAAATTTAAACACTTAATCATCAGCTCGCCCTAGTAAACATTAACCTAAATATTTAAATTTTAATCATCAGCTCGCCCTAGTAGACATTAACCTAAATAAATAAATTTTAATCATCAGCTCGCCCTAGTAGACATTAACCTAAATATTTATATTTACCTACTTGATTTTGTGTCTTCAACTCGCCCTAGCGAAAATTTAAATAATTTTAAAATATTTTAGTTAAATTTTCACTAGCGCGAGTTGATAATTGAAATTAAGGAATTGAAATTTCACATTTTTTGTAAACATTCACTAGGGCTAGCTGATGATCTAAATTAAATGAGTAAATTTAAATATTTCAATATTTTCACTAGGGCGAACTGATGATTAAAATTAAGTGTTTTAATTTAAATATTTCAGGTAAATGTTCACTAGGACGAGCTGATGACATAAAATCAAGTAGGTTAATTTAAATATTCAGATTAATGTTCACTAAGGCGAGCTTATAATCGAAATTAATAAAAAAATAATGTTTTTGTGAACATTTACTAGGGCGAGCTGATGATCTAAATTAAGTGAGAAATATAATTATTTTCGTAAATTATTCACTAGGGCGAGCCGATGATCGAAATTAGGTGAGTAAACTACATATTACATATTTAAGGGCACCACCACTATATACAAATATAAATAAGTAGGTGTGTTGTGAATCATGTGCACTTGCGCACCTGTCGCTGGTTACCGCTCATCGTGGTGAATATCGTGATCGTACGGTATGAATCCACATACTATTAAGATTTGCCCATCTCTATTGTCCGCTCACACCAACATTATACGGTAGGTATGTATCATATTTCATCATGGCGTCACAATTATAAAAAGAAACTCCATATTCGCCAAAATATCCTGTGCTACCAAAATACTTCCAAAATATAACTAGAATTGGAACACTTATGTGAAACTATAACCTCTAGGTTAAATTTAGAAGCAAATCCTACCATAAAGACATAATAATATTATTGTCCATAACCTATTGGTGTTCAAAATGACCAATAAGTCATACCTAACCTACAAAACACAACAGATACCGAGAACGCAATCAGCTGATCATTGGCCGCCATTTTGTGGAACTTGTTGGTCGAAATTTTGTCTCAAATGAAGTAAAACAAACTTCAATAAGGGTCATAAATTAGACTAGTAAGTTTTTTTTCCAATAGGTTGATTATATGGTTATAATTTCGACGCAGAAACGATTATTTCAACCAATTAGTAGGAATAGCTCAGTGGTTATTAAGAGAGGTAAATACCACGTCTTTTTAGAACTTTTATTCTACCTAGTGGCTATTTGTTCTTTATGGTTGGGAAATAAGTAAAAACGATGTCCTTTTTTCTTTCTATTCACCATAAGAGTCAAAACTTCTGAAAAGTTTAAAATGTCAGATAATATTACGAAATTTTACACCAAAATAAGTAAATCTGCTATTAGACCAGAATTATTGACTTCGCAATGTTTGCTGGGTATCTTGGACATTGTTGTAGACAAAGGCAGCATGTAGGTAGGTAATAAAAACACTTTAAGCAGTCGCTAATGAAGAATATGTATTCAGTGGCGGATCCAGGATTTCATTTTGGGGGGGGCTGAAGATTATTTTTTTTTTCCGAGATTTCTTTTTGTTGACCTTTTTTTTTGGTCCTCGCCTAAAATTTTGAGCCGTTCTTATGCGGCGGAACGATCGCAGACGGGGAAGGGGGGGGGGGAATCCTGCCGTAATCAACTGATGACCTTTTTTTTTTATACCAGATTTTCAGTTTAGTATTCAAAGCACTAGAAACGTCACTCAACGTTTTGGGGGGGGCTAAGGGGCTGAAATCCCTAGATTTGTTCTATATATACTACTGTAATCCATGGTTTTGGGGGGGGCTTCAACCCCCTAGCCCCCCCTAAATCCGCTAGTGTATGTATATTTACCTACCAATGATGTTATTCGAAGCAGAGCTTTATTAATACACGTTACATGACTGATGATCTTGAGAGGATGAAGAGCTGACAGCTGTATGTATATTGTATATCTAGAGGAAATAGTTTACAATAAGATTAACGTAAAATGTTTTAGAAATTATTATTATGGAGTATTAAGTAGGTACCTACTGGTATTCGTAGGTATTATGATGGTAATTTAAAGTTTAAAGCACTAAACACTGCTTTTATTTGTTTTTCATCACTCTTAAATAATGAAATAAAAACATTGTTTATTTTTTTCAAATACCTACAGTACCTATTATTTTCCAAACAATATACATACGGAACTATTGCTTGCAGCATTTCTTTTTGTGTATCACACAAAACAATATTATTTAGCACTGCTATACGTCTAAATAATGCAGTGTTAGAATATTACGTGTCAAAGAGCACTTTTGACAATAATTAAGTAAACAACGGTGCAATATTATTACGTCACTTGCACCACATTAACAGGAATGTGTGCGGAATCCAGGTGGAAGGTGGGAAATATTTAGAACAAAAAGGAGCAAAATAAAATTCAATGAGTGCGGTGCAAAACATATTTAAAAATCGCGGGAACAACCTGTACCTAACTTAATGCTTAATATTTATTTATTTTCTATGGATAACATTATTGCCATAGGGCATCAAATTTAGACACATTAGGTGTACTACGCAGAGTACATGCCTATCTACCTACAGATCATTTCCTCTAACTTGGCCACCGGCGGAGGTTAGCTTCAAGCAGAGTTCAAGTGAGAATATTGGGAACCTTTGACAGCTCTTATGACAAGATTCGACAATCAGGGCTACCAACAATACAATCTAAACTCCACTTGCAGGTAACGTCCGCACGGTGGACAAGACGGATGGAATTAATAATACTATTACACCTTGCTTGTTTATATAATATTTATATTTTTATAGCTAATTGTGAACAATCAGCGAACGAAACATATTTTTGAGATGGAGTTTTTACTGCGAAGCTCCTCTCAAAAAACCCTTGGTAGATAGTACAGTCTGTCAAAAAAGAGTTGATGTTCGATGAGGGCGCCACATGTAGCTTTTTGGCAACCATAATGGCAACACTGGTATAATTTCCATACAAACGGCCTCATTGCCAGAAAACAAAATTGTAGTTCCAATTTAATCCGACACCAACTCTTTTTTGACAGACTGTACCTACATAGTAGATGTTTTGTTTTTGTTGATTTAAAAAAATACAGGTAACCCAATAATCGCGCAACACTAGCCCAGACATTCGCCGCTATCTTTTATAGTTTATAGTGACGGTCGCTAGAGGTACCTTGGTCAAACATTTGCTTGCCTCGAAAATTTTAGAAATGGTGTGAGACTAGTGTACAGTGAATTTCGCGTTAGAAGTCCCCTGGTGCAAACTTGGTTTGGTGTTGCTCGATATGATAATAAGATATAGTAACATTTTTTCGCTATTTTCGAATTTTATTTCAGAACTGCTGTTTAAAAAATATTGCCAATTTTCGAATTGTTAGAATAAACTGGCAATATTGTTTTTCTAACTTGTGATGGCGGCTTGAAGGGATTATCGGAGTATTATTTCCTTTTTCCAACTCCCAAAACTATATTTTCTTTGAAATGATTTCTCTAGCGCTACTCTGTAATATTTTCAGCATTGTAGTTACTTGTAAAAGATACACTGCGAGAATATTTCGAACCTTTGACAACTCTTATGACAAGATTCGATAATCAGGGCTACCAACAATACAATCTTGAACTCCACTTGCAGCTAATGTCCGCACGGTGGCCAAGATAGAGGAAACCATTTGTACCTATCTTCTCGGCTATTTCATTAGTTAAGGTGGCAACATTTAAGTTGTCGCAAGATTTCTATGGATTTATTTCTTCTTATTTCCATTTCGTTTTCTCTTGTGTGTGTCAAAAAACTGAAAAGTCAAAACAAATTATTGAACTCCGAGGTGTAGTGGTATATCTTTATAAAAATGTTTGTTATCCTTTTAAATTAAATACCGTGTATAAATTTTATAATTAAAGATGTGGGCGTGTAACAGAACTATTAGTAGTTGTCCTAAGAAAGATAAAAAAGAGTCAGATTTTGCAAAATTAAAGGATAATATTTTTAACGATTTAGTGAATGAATGCAAGCATAGTGCCCCAGGAGCTCATCTTCATGCCAAACTAAGGATGTCAATAGAGAGGTGAGACCACTGATTACAATATACCATTAATTCAATAATGTCACATTTACTATTCAATGCAATGTTGCTGTTCATAAATGGCTTGTTTTGCCAAGGTTAAAAATAAATTTGTACCAATAAACTAACGAAAATTGACATTCGTTCATTAATTATTTCATAATTATCTGAGTCACTTTGCATTTGATTGAATTAGGTTTTCACAATTTTTAGTTTTTGTGTGGAGTTTTTTCATGAACCATTTTTTTTGGTGTGTTAAAATAATACCAAATGAAATAGGTTTCAGTGATGGCCTTACGCCAAATTATAATGCAGAATAAAGAGAATGCCATGATTAAGTTGATATTATGTATTGATTTTTATTAACAATGAGTATTGACTATAGATAGGTAATGATAAAATTCGGCAATTATAATTGACAACTTCATATTTTTTTCCCAGAATTTTCTACACTACAATAAGGCTGGCCACAAATGTCCCGAAGTTCAGTTCCGGAATCGACCGTTTTGCAAAAAGGTTCCGACCAAAACCTCTTTCTGAATTTAAAATCGGGGTGACGCTGAATTCAGAGAGAGGTTTTGATCGAAACTTTTTTGCAAAACGGTCGATTCCGGAACTGAACTTCGGGACGTGTGTGGCCAGCCTAAGAAGAGATTTTTGAATTTAGAATATACCTGCCTAAATTTGATTTTAAGTAAAATGTTTTAGTTATCTCAATATTCTGCCAATATAGGTACACATAATTGTAGTTTTAATTTTGTTAAATGTTCAGGCAACATTCGGGCTCACAATTCATAACAAATATCCTTTTTGTACATATACAACTTACCTACATATAAAGTTAACGATATATCAAGTGTAGAAATGGCTGTGAAATAAATGTTTTAACTAAGGTTTTAACTGTATATTGAGTGTAGGTACTTATTTGTTGACTGACTAGTTTTCTAGTCAGCTTAGACCAGGTTCCACTAGTGTGTAGGTATAACTCGATTCAAGCAACATTATCTACTTTCAGCATAATGTAGTTTAGTTACTTTCTTATTTATGTCTTCAAACCTTGTTGTGTTACTTTATCATGGAAGAACATCCATAGTACCAGGATGTTTGGAAGAAATACAGTAATATGTAGGTACCTACTTGAGTATTAAATTGTACCATTTGCGTGGTGGATGGAGAGAACAGAGTGTCAGAATTTCCTAACTGTATACACACTCTAAGATTCCTTTTATTCATACCACATTTATTTTATACCTATATATATATTTGTAAAAATCCTTCTGTGAAACAATAGAGAAGGGAGACAATAGAGTAGGACAACAATGGTATCACAGGTAAAAAAAAGTGTAAATAATGAGTCTATACATGATGCCTTTAATTGGAGGTAGTGCCATAAATCATTTTTAATCTTCAAAATCCATAGACAGCTTATGACCAAAACTATTATTTCTCTTTGAATTATGGGGTTTCCATATTTACCTGAATTCTATACAACCATCAATATCTATAGGGGAATACAACAATAGTGATTTGTAGACAACAAATTCCACCTAACTTCTTGTATCAGCGTGCATTAAGCAGGGTATTAACAAAATTTGCCAAGTAAATAAACTGCATAATATTTTTGTTCACTCCACGTCCCTGCATATCTCCTAGTAGCAGGTAGTAAAGAATCCAAGACGCCTATGTATAATAATGACTCTAGCCTTACCATGGGTTGTAAGGATCCTCTTTAACAAGAAAAAATCGACGAGTCCTATTATTGTTAGAGACATCTTTCGCAAGCGATAGTATCCTTTCCTTACGTAAGGACACCTTCACTCAGGTATGAAAAAGAAACAGAATCGCAACTATGGTCCACAGGATTGAGAAGAGTGCTTCTTGTTCTGTTGTGTTTAGGTAATTAAACATAATTATTGGCAAACTATAATATTTATGTAATCAAAAACCAAAACACTTGTAGTGATGGGCCCAGGTTAAGAGGAGGGGGGAATGGCACAAGGCTTGGCTTGGAGTAAGA